>WBNH01009368.1:104036-152441 GCA_013401255.1 Urocolius indicus | reverse complement strand
TTTTGGGGTCCCCGGGAAAGTTGTAAAGCCCCTGCAGAGCTCGAGCTGCCCTCGCAGGGTGGGCTGTGGGGGTGGAATTTCTGCACACCCATCATTTCTGTCTGTCTGCTTGGGGTTGGTGGTTTGTTTTTTTTTTTTTGTTCCTCCCAACTCAATTGGCCATAAAATTGCTGAGAAGCTGCATTTCCTCTGCTTAGCAAGAAAGGGGGAAAAAAAGAAAAAAAAAGTGCCCAAAAAAAAACCCCACTTGCATTTGGGGTTTCATTTAATCTCATCTCACTGAAAAGGAAAAACACAGAGCCTTGGAAGCTCGTGTAGGGCACGTTCCGCCGTGTTACATAAACCATTCCAAACTGATTTATTCTAAATGAGTTGTTCTAATCAAGAGTTTTCCTTATGAGCAGCTTTCTTGCAAACGTCAGTATTTCAGGGCAAAGGGGAAAAAAAAATATATATATACAACCAAACCCCACCACAAAAGCAACCCCAAAGCTCATCCCACGACTGCTGCAACGCTTCAAACTGATTGCTTATAAACACCAGCGCTAAAATTAGGCTTTCGGTGTGTGGCATTGTCAGAGTGGGTGTATTATGATCTGCAGAGAGTATAAAAAGATAAATGAGTTATTTAACCAAGTAAACGACGTTGCTGTAGAAATGTGCAGAGGGAAGAGTGCGTGTGGGGAGAGGGGGGGAGATGGGCAGGCAGGACAGTGCTGGAACATGCCCGGGTGCTGAGAGGGGGCTGCAGGGCACGGGGCAGAGCCGTGCAGCCAGCGTGGGGTGGATGGAGAAAGGTTTTTCTCCTCTTACGAATGTGGTTATTATTGTTGCTGCCATTGTGACAGCATCCTCTGGGTGAGAAGGAAGGGGCTGAGCTGCAGGGTGATGGTTGCACCCGTGGGTGCTCTTCCCCAGCAGTGGCTGTTTGTGGATGCTGGAGTGGATCGCAGGTGATTTCTGGGTTTGAAAGACTCGACCTGTCTGTGTTTTCTTGGGAGAGATGTCAGAGTGCTTGCACCCACTCAGAATGTCTGAATTTGGCTTGTTGTCTCCAGGTTGTCTCCATCATGGGACCCCCAAGGATACAGCCAGGGGACAGCAGGGACACCATAGCACCCCGTGTGATCAGGGCAAAAATACATCCAGGCCTTTCTTACCGTCCAGCAGCTCCTTCCTCCTCCAGGAAAGAAAGCTCAAACTGAGTGAGAGCTGTTCTATTGCTGCAGTCCCCACTGGGCTGGAGATTTAGGCTGCTTCTTGATGTTTTTTCGTAGTTTCTTTTCTTCCAGCCCAGCTCTGCACAGGCTCCTGCTGATGTGCAACCCCAGCAGGGCAAAGGGGAGCCCTCCTCAGTGGAGAAGGTGAGGCTACCAGGCTGCAGATGAATACAGCCAAGCTGAAAGGGCCAGCAACTTGCTCCTGGGTGCCTGGAGGGATCCCAAAATGTGAGCTGTAGCTGGGGGAAAGCAGGAGGCTCTGGAAGGCAGCTGACCAGGAGGACATCCAGGAGGGCTGGGAAGTGGCATGGCCCTGGGCAAACATACCTGTGCTGGCTGGTGCAAGAGGCATTGGCCATTGCAGATGGTGTTGGTCAGTGCAGGAGGTGTTGGTCAGTGCAGGAGGTATTGGTCAGTGTAGATGGTGTTGGTCAATGCAGGAGGTGTTGGTCAGTGTAGATGGTGTTGATTGTTGCCTTTGTAGCTGGGGGATGCCAGTGGGTCACCAGCAGACCCCAGGGACTGTGGTTATCCCAGCACTATGCTGCTCCACCAGCACTGAGCTCCCACATGAGCCCAGCACCATCCCTGCTCTCAGCCCTATGAGAAAGAGCAGAGAGCAAGAGCCGTGCCAGGCCAGAGCTGAGACAGCAGATACGGCTGGATCCATCCTGGCTCACCTCCCCTTCCCCAAGATTGCTGCCCAGGAGGGTTGCAGGGGATGGGTAACAGCAGTGAGAATGTGTGCCCACTGCTGCTCCCTCTCCCTGACTCGCTGCACGTGAGGGAAGTGTGGGATTTATGTCAGAGCAGATGCCATAAATCACGGCGGCGAGCGCTCCCTGCGCCGGCGGCTGAGGAACACTTCACGGCCTCGCTTATTTATATGCATCTTTTGCACTGAGCCATTTTATAATAGACTCTGGAGCAGCACTCCAGCACCAGTGATGGCTCAGATATATTGTGCAGGACAGAAAATACAAATAAAGGGTGAAGGGTAAAGGAACTGCATCGCTGCCGCCGCGCTCGCCTCGCTCTGCCGCGCTGACTCGGGCGCACCGGCGCTGAGTTAAGGTTGCCACCGGCACATAAATCAGCCCCAGCGAGCTGGGCTGCAGGCAGGGCCTTTGGGGGGTTGTTGTAGGGTAGCTGAAGGGGAATCATACAAATAGTAATGGTAATAGCCCAGGTTTGGTGAAGGGATGGGTGGGGGGTGGTGGGGATGGGTCAGAGGCAGCCACACGTGCTGGGAGGTGACAATCAGTGACAGCAGCAATTAAAACATTCCTGCAGGAAAGCAGCCACCAATGGGCAGGTAATTAAGGAGCTGCCACTCCCTGAGCAGATGATGGGTGGCCAGGACAGGAGAGCAGCTAAGTGAGCCTTAAGGCACTTGAGTTTTGGCCCCCAGCTGATGCTGTCTGTGCTGGGGACAATGACAGCAGCGTGGTACCCCAAATCTTTAATGGTGGGGTCTGGTCCTTGCTGGGGTCCCATGGGGCCAGCAGCCTTCACCCAGCCCTCATCCCCCTGGAGCTCTGCTCTCTCTGAGAGAGGAATTAGATCTAATTCAATGCAAGGACAAAAAGAAGGGAAAAAAAAAAAAAAAAGAAGGAAGAAATGCTGAGCCACAAACCAAGACAAGAGATAAATCCAGGAGGGGAATGTAATCTCACTCCCTGGGCCCAACCAGAAGTTACAATACATAAATTATTGTGCCTAAGAGCTTCTATAATTTCGCTTCTGTTTGATTCACCATAAAGCACCACAATGCCCTCTGCATCTCCCCCTTTGATTAGACATTTCTACCAAGACACAGCTTATGCTTAAAATAACATTACTGGAATAGAGACGGACAAGAGAATTCATTTGAATGGAAATCAATTTGATTAGAAAAGTAAATTACCCAAAGTATATGAGCAGCATATTGTGGTTCTGAATAATAATAATAATAAAAGAAAAAATAAATCAGAGGCAGGGAAGGAGCTGAAGTGTTGTCACAGAACAGAGCTGCCCAGACCCTGAGCTGGGAGCGCTGCTCGACACGGAGACAGGGCTGTGGCCCTGTGCTGGGGCACCCCAGGGCAGGGATGCTCAGTATCCCCAGGAACCCCCTTGGGACCCTCTGAGGGTGATGAGCTCTGCCAGTGGTACCCCCATGCCTGGAGATGATGTGCCTGGTGTAGGCCTGAGGCCACGGGCGATGGGCAGAGCTGAGCAGGGCTGAAAGCGACAGGCACAGGGTTATGATCTGGACGAGGGGACTGAGGGCACACTCAGTCAGTTTGCTGAAGACACCAAGCTGGGTGGGGGTTTAGATCTGCCTGAGGGCAGGAAGGGTCTGCAGAGGGCCCTGGCCTCTGCTGAGAGTGCCCAGCTCTGGAGGGATCCCAAAGCCACAGAGCTGAGGTGCTGACGGCTGTGGGTCAGTGCTGGGCTGACTGGGCAGAGTTGGGATTTTTGGTTTGATTTGATGATCTTAAAGGGCTTTTCCAACTGAAATGATTTCTCTGATTCTGTGTGGCCAGAGGTGCTTTCAGGGGCACGATTTTGTGTCCCCAGGGCAATGCTGGCCTGAAGCAGCCATCAGCTGAGCCACAGTTCCCCTCCAGCCACCGTGCTGGGAGTCACAGCTCCCATTTGGGTGACACTCGGGACAGACAGCACATTGTGGTGCTGGCCTGGCTGGGGGGCAGGAGGGCAGCACCTCTCCCTTCACATCCACCTTCTGCTGCCAACAAAGGTGCCAAGGAAGCCAACAAGGTGGCAAGAAGCCCAGGAGGCCAGTGGTGACCCCCAGGGTACGTTTCCCCCCGCAGCTGCGGTGCCTCGCTGCACACTTTGCTGAGCTGGGAGGTTTTATAAATAATCAATTGGTATTTAATTCCCATGTGATAACTGTCTTATTAAATCTGAATTTAATGTGTATTTGGGAAACCCTAATTTAAAGTGTTACTGCATGCACCATCTGGTGTGCTCTCTAAATACAAATGCAATAACATAATTCAGAATTACATCATAAAAGTAAGTTATAAGAGATTAAAATGCACAACTATGTTCTTCAGTCAAGGCAGCTTTTATGCTTTTTTTTTTTTTCCTCCTGATTTAGACACAAATCACAGCTGAAACATCCCTACCCTGATTAAGTGATTCTTCTGCAGGGCTTGGTGTGTTAATGGAGAGCAGGAGCACACTGGAGGGAGGTCAGAGCACGTCAGGAGCTGGCTCTGGGCTCTGCTGCCTTCAGAGACGTTGGAGCTGTAGAAAGCCTCTGCTCACAGAGCCAGGGAGCTTCGAAGCCCTGAGTGCTGCCCAGGATGGGGAGATGTAATGGGCAGGGGGCACCCTGAGGTGCTGCATCCCCTCAGCCCAACAGTGAGCTCCCCTGGCAGAGGAGGGGGCTGCTTCCCTGGAGCATGTGGGATTTCAAGGTAATGGCTAAATGCAGGTCAGAGTGTCCCCTCCCAGGCCTCAGGCAGGTGCCTTTTGTTGAAAACCCAGTCAAATACAGCCCTGAGTTTGGTGCATCGATGGTCTTTTCCAGCAGCAGTAAATCCTGTACCTGTGCAAACCCCCCTGTTTTCTCTCTATGTTGAATGAAACATGAGATTCTTTAATAGAGAGGGAAATTAAAATCTAGTTTTATTGCAGTTCCTGTAACTGGTATCTAAGCTATTAATAATCAATCCATTCTTGCTTAAAAGCTCACATTTATCACAGCAGCCAAGATGAGCTGACAGGCACTGGGGGGAAAAGTACAATTGACTGCAATTACACTTTGAAAAATGTTATCTGTGCCACTGACCACTGGGGATAAATGATGAGATTTCATTTGTTTCTCCAAGCTTCAGACTCTTTTTCCCCTAACTTCTTTATTGTGGGGTTATTTTTGTTGATGCTTGAGCTTTTAGGTTGTCCCAACACCGAGCTGCTCAGGGCAGGACGTGAGAGAAGGAACTGCACTGTCCTAAAGATGTGGAGATCCTTCACGTTGTGCCCTGGGGAGTGCAACTGCCATCCCTCTGCCCTCATCTACCTGAGTCATGCTCACCCAGGGACATCATACTTCACATCACACCTTCCTCATCCCTCACCTGGGCACATCAGAGTTAAGTACATCACACCTTCCTCATCCTCACCAGGGGAGATCATACTTGAGGTCATCACACCTTCCTCATCCTCACCTGGGCACATCATACCTGGGGCTATAAAGACGACCCCCCCCCAACCCCAAAGCTGATGGCTTTTACTTCAGTGTTTCCTGAGGAAGAGGTTGGTAAAGGAGTTGATGTGTTTGATTCCCTGGTGTTAACGAGGCAGCTGCCCGTGGATGTCCTGCAGCAATATCACCCTGCCCGAGGTAATTCTCCAGACTCCAAACTTTTCAAATGAGTTTTTTGCAATCTGAAATTACTAATTGTTCTGTCTAGAGCAGGGATAATTAAATGCCTGTTCATCCTCATTATTGTCAGCCTTGTGATTTGTTGTTTTTTTCTCTGTAATAAAATTAACTGGTTTAACTAATGGGTGCCAAAACTTGATCATTAAAGCTGAGCAAATAATTTGCAACAAAGAATTTCCCCCCACCCCTGGATTTGGTGGAGTCTGGGGCAGACACAGGGCTGGCTGACAGTGAGGGGCTGGGAGCCAGCAGTGATGCCTGACCCTGCACAGGGCACCCTGGGCAACCTCCTTTTCCTTACAATAGCCACATTTGTCAATGAACGTTTCTCTCTATTTTCTTTCTAAGAAGAAGTGGTTCCCAGGATGAGCAGCTTCTCACACCTGGAGCACGAGGTGGATGGTACATGGGAAGCTTTGAAGGCTCCTCCATCAGTGAAGGAACCCAGGAGAAGGAGCAGCTGCTCCCTGGGAAATCCTGGTGCTGGTGGTGGAAGGAGCAGCTCTTGGTGGGGAGGGGGAGGAGAGAAGCTCAAATAATGAGCCAACAAAAGAAACTTGGTCAGACACAATCTTCTAACAAGAATGGACTTTAAAAATGATGGTTATGAGCAAGGTTTCATTCCAGCAGCAGTTAAAGGAGCTTTAGAAGGTATGGCAATTAATTTGTGAGTTTATATTACACATTACAAGGCAAAGGGCCATTAACGAGGCAGGGACGTTACGTTTAATGGACTCAGTGAATGGGAGAGTTTGTCTCTCCCTCCTGGGTGTGTTCCTGGGTGGTTGGTTGGTGCTGCTGAGTTTCTCCTGGGGGACAGCAGTGCCAGGCCCCTCGTTGCTGGGGGTGTTGCTGAGGGATGTGTGGGCAGCACAGGGGAGATGAAACCCAGGCTGTGCCAGCTCTGGGGGAGAAAGGGGGGTACCAAGGGGGGCTGAAAAGTTTTGGCCCCATCTCCCAACGAGGTTCAGCTGAATCCAAGGAGAATGTGAAACGTCTCATACCTATAACTTTAAATTACCAGAGCAGTGTGGTGTTTATTGGCTGTGCCGCGTGTCTCCGGAGCCGCAGCCTCATAAAGATCATATTACAGTACAAGCCATTATGCAAAGAGTTTACTATATATACATTTCTAAATGCTTCAGCAAACAGCAGCCTACTTACGAGCAGAGAAGGATAACTGGTTCGTTTGGGGTAACAAATGATCCTTGATTTGATTTTAAATGCAATGACAGCAGAATTTAT
Source organism: Urocolius indicus (assembly GCA_013401255.1). NCBI lineage: Eukaryota > Metazoa > Chordata > Aves > Coliiformes > Coliidae > Urocolius > Urocolius indicus. The sequence goes on along the minus strand of WBNH01009368.1, from coordinate 145,574 downwards.
TTCTTATTTAATCACTTGCCAGAGCTGCTGAGGACGGGCTGGTATTAAACTGCACAATGCAGCATATGACTCCTGAATCAGTCGAAATAGGCATGAGAATATATTATGTTTATAGGATAGAAAAAGATTGTACAGCAATGCATATAACTAGAATGGGTATTTTTGTCATTTATACAGTAGCTTATATCATTATTTCTTCCAGCTTCCAATTCTTCAGTAATAAAAATCCAGGGGATGTGATTCTCTTTGCATTACAGATAAACCATCTTGATTCTTTATTAAATATTTTTATTAATCTGAAGTACTACAAAGCATTTGAGCAGATAAATCAGGCTGTGAACAGTCATTTCCTCCCTGCTATGGCTCTATAAAGTGGATTCATTTATGAGTGTGCAATACCAGAAAAGAAGGTTTCCATATTCATCACCGAGCTCCCTCCTGGTCCCTTCTTCACATCCTGCTGTGCTGTGCAGGAGGGCTCACACTGACCTGCTCCCCAAAATGAAACGAGTCTCACTCATCTGCTGTGTAATCCCAGCCTGGGTCTGAGGCTGATTTTTGTCAGGAATCAACAGCCCCAGCTCCCTCAGCCCCTAGCAGTGGGTACACTCCAGCACTTTTGGGGGGAGGGATCCAACCCCAGCGTGGTTCCCCATCACCAGCTCAGCACCTTTGCCCATGGCCCTGGCTGCTCTCCCTGTAGGATGTGGGGATCCCATTATTCAGCAGAAGGACAGAGGAGGGATTTGGGGACCTGGGAGGGTACCACATACTGTGGCATTCTGCTGGAGGCTCTGTGACCCCCTGAGGTATCCCTTCATCAACCTACAGAAAGCATCACTTTAGGGCCAGCACCACACTTTCGGCCAAGCCCTTCCACACCTGAGCAAGGTGGTCCCAGGTGATGCTGCTGGGGTGGGGGCAAGTTGGAGCTGTCAGGGTTCAGCCTTCAACAGCTGAGGAGTCATTTAGTCATCAGAAGGAGCTGAGGGGCGAGGCACAAAGGAATTAAACCTATTTAAAACACAGCCAGGTGTGCAAACAAGTTTATCCTATTGTAACAGCTAAGGTGTGAATCAGGAGGGCTCTATAAAGGTTACAGCAGCCAGGCTGTTATTTAGGGCTCCTTGTGAGACATGACATTTGGTGCCTGTGCTTGCTGAGTTTGTGGGATTCACCAGGGCTCTGGGAGCTGCTGCCTTTGTCCCACGGAGTCCAGGCCTGTGTTTCCCTGCCCCACACCGAGGTCAGCCTCATCCTGCCTCTTTGCCCCAGCTGCTGCTGACACCTCTGGGGGACTTGGCTTTGATTTCAAATTTGACTGCAGCAGCTGCCTAACATTTGTTTGCTGTTTGGAAACAGGAATCACGGTGCTCAGCAGAAGTTGAGGTCCCTCCAGGGCTGCTGTTGGCAGCCGCTGCAGCCCCTCACTCGGCGTCTCTGCTGTTCCTGCTATGGGTGGTCCTTTGCAGCTGAGCTGTCACATGCTGGGGAGCAGCAGCTCAGTTGTGGGGAGATTTCGATTTGCTTTTTGCCCAGGTTACTGGAGGGGGTTTGTGCTTGGGAGCATCCCTGCTCTCTGCAGGCCACCCTCACAGCCCTGCACCCATGCAGCAGGGCTGCCCAGCCCGGGGTGTTTTCCACAATGGGAGCCACTGGGACTGCACATAAATCCACTGCCAGCTGCAGCTGTGTCACAGATGTCCCAGGATAGGAATCTTTTTCTCCAGTTTTAGTGATGGTGTAAAGCTAAATTATGGGAGTTGTCAGCATTAGCAAAGACTGTCACCTCCATCCTGCCTGGGAAAAGCACAGCAGCAGGGGCTGGAAGAGAGGGAGGAGAGGTGGGTCAGCTCCTGTTTTAAGGACATTACAGGGATCAGATGGTTGTGCTGGGGAGGTGAGACTGGTGCTGGTGATTCAGCAACGGCAGGGTAGCAGCAGAGGCACCTCAGCTCTTCTCCACTCTCCACCTCCCTCTGCATTGCCAGCAAGGACCGGTGGCATGCTCAGATCCCTCCCTCAGACCCTTCTCAGGGCCTACAGCTGCTCTGTCCCATGTGAGGACAGTGGAAGATGCTTTTTAGCTAAATCCAACACAGAAATTCTTAGGATGCCTGCTCAGGCTTGGGCACAGACACCTCAGGACTTGCAGGAGGTCTGCACCTCCCTCCGGGGCACATCCCTCTCCGTGCAGAGCTCCAGCCCCTCACTGCCAGAACACACTGAGGAAAACTGGGAGTTGAGGAGTTTTACACCTTCACAAAACAATATTGAAGAAGGAAATGGGCAGCCAGCAGTTGTAATTGAGATGGATGAAAGGGCGTCCGGCTTCCCCCAAAGCGTTTCAGGCAAGAGACTTGAGAAGAATATGAAGTGCTGCTGCTCTCTAAAGATCGCCACGCGGCAGCTGAATTATTAATGACTAGCAATGATTTCATATTTAATCTAAAGACTATTAATTACACTGCAGAAGAGCCACATGCCATCCTGAGAGCCCCTCTCACCAACTGAATAATTTAGTGATGCCCCATATTTTACCTCAGTGGCGGAGGAGGGGGGTGGTGAGTCTCCTCCTGCGTGTGCAGCCCCTCTGGGACAGACATTGATGTCCCAAGGGGTTTGTGGTGATGAGGAATAACCCTGAGCTCAGAGCCTCTCAGCTCAATGAGCAGAGGGGGAGGGGGCAGGTGGAGGGGTGCCATGGGGCTGGGGACACGGCCATCCCCCTGCCCCAGCTGGGCTCAGAGCCCAGCAGCAGCTCCAGCTGCGGAAAGGCTGAAGACAGATGTTTATTTGTCCAGGATTATTTGCTGATCACTGTCACAGGGATCCAAGATGATCATTAAAACGTGAAATGGGCTGTTTAATAATAATGCAGAGAGCATGCAGTGTGCTGTGCCTTACCAGCATCTTTAAGCACGAGCCCAATTAAGTCCTTTGCATCCCTACAGAATTACCCCAGTTGTGCAAACTATTAGGCAAACTCCAGGCTCCTGGTACTCACAGGCAAGGCTGGAGCCTGGCACTCTGCTAGAGCCCATTTCTATCCTGAAGCTAAATTAAAATCCTATTGTGCCGGTGCTGCTAATATTTCCTGCTCTTGTTTCCAACAATTAAATTGTGACAACCCTGCCAAAACACTCTGGATCAGCTGGGAAGGGAAGGCAAAGCCTCCTGGCTGCCTCCTGCCACCCAGATGCAGCGGTGGTGGCACCTGATGCACGAGGTGGTGGCAGGGGGGTGTGGGGATTTGTTGCTCTCTGCCAGCACGTGAGGGAAACAGGACTTTAAACGCGAAGGGTTTGGGGTCTTTTTTTCTCTCCATTTAGGAAAGAAATCTGTGAAGTGGGTTCATGTGGAACCAAAAAGCAAAATGCTGCTGTACTGGGCTTGTGTGGGCAGGTTTTGGTAGAGGGAAGAGGGGTACAGGGGTGGCTTCTAGGGGAAGCTGCTGGAAACTTGCCCTATGTCTGACAGCCAATGTCAGTAGTTCTGAGACAGACCCATCCCTGGCCAAGGCTGAGCCCATCAGTAGCACCTCTGGGATAATGTATCTAGGAAGGATGGGAAATAACCTGCAAACAGGTGAAGATGAGGGTGAGACAATGTGAGAGCAATAGCTCTGCTGACACCAGGGTCAGGGAAGAAGGAGGGGAGGAGGTGCTCCAGGCACTGGAGAAGAGATTCCCCTGCAACCCATGCTGAAGACTATGGTGAGCCTTGCCCCTGCAGCCATGGAGGTCATGGTGGAGGAGATCTATTTGCAGCCCAAGGAGGTTAATGGTGGAGTAGATCTCCACCTGCAGCCCAGGGAGGTTGATTGGTGCAGCAGATTTATATCTGCAGCTCATGGAGAAGCCTGTGCTGGAGCAGGAGGAAGCTCAGAGGAGGTTGTGGCTTCCTGCAGTTGACTATGATGGACTTGCAGGATGGTTCCCAGCACCACCAATGGCCTGATCCTGCAGCTCTTCTCTCACAGGTACTGTTGCATCCTTTTAAATATGTCCCTGATTTCTAGTTCTTTTTTTTTCCCTTTGACTCTGCTCCTCTGACTGCTGCCCGCCCCAGCATTTCTCGGGGAGGGCACAGGTGGTCTCCTGCTCTATAGAACTCCCCCAAATGACACCCTCCCCTGCCCCCAGTGCCCTTACAACGATGCCTCCCTGTCGATGTGGGCAGAGCCACAATCTGGCAGCTCCCTGGGAGAAAAGAGCTGCTGGGGACCCAGAGGGTGGTGATGGGGACTGGTATCTGGAGAGTAAGTTAACTGGTGGGTGGAAAGAGGGGAAAATAAAAGGCTATTTAAGAAAGAAATGACTGTGTGGTCATGGCTTAAAAGTTGGTGCTTAGAAATTCCATGAATTTTAAAATAAAGACATTGTGAGATTTGAACTTTCTTTTGAATACTCACAAACTGCAGTGTCTAATACCTTCCCTGGCCATTAAGGAGCTGTGCTGGAAAGCAGAGAGCACTAAGTGCTACACTGATAGAGCAGTTAAACACGGTAATAGAATTGTGTTTGGAGAGGCTGCAAAGCCAGGTATAGAGCCCATACATAAACAAGGCCATTACCAGCCAGGGTAAGCGGTGATAGAATTTCATGAATATCCCCACAAAAAAGCTTTGTGTATTTATAACAACCTTCAGAGTCGTTTGGTGCACAGTCAGGGGCCTTTCAGAGTGATTTCAGAGTTAAATTGTACAACAGAGCTGTGTGTCTGCGCTGGGCTATCGGCTGCAGCCGCTGCAGGTGAAGCTGGATGGGGCAGAGGGGTTCTGGGGGTCCTGAATCAGTGCCAGTAATGGCAGCCTGATGGATATTGCCTACAGGTCTCTCTAGTTTTCATCTTAAGACACTCTTTGTAGAAAGATTTTTAAGATGATCTTCTGTTTGCAGGGAAGGGGAAGCAGAAAGGAGCTGCTTCCCCGGCTGGGATGGAGAAGGGAGCAGGAGAAGCAATTACTCCTCTGCCATCTGCCTGGGGATGTTGGTAAGGGAAAAGAGAGAAGTTTCCACGTCTCAGGGAAAAAAAAGAAATGAATCTGGGACCTTTTCAGCCATGAAGCAGCAGTATGGGGGCTTCAGAGCTGCCCCCAGAGAGGGCTCAGAGGCCTGTGAGAGTGGCAGCTCCTCTGCGGTACAGTGAGGCACCAGCTCATCCACGATGAACACAGCAGAGATCCTGTACTGGAGCTGCTGGGCACAGACAGATCCTGCAGCTCCCTTTGACTGCTTTGCTGGTGATCCTGCACCTGCAGCAGGGCCTGGCACCAATTTCCCACCACAACCCAGACACACGTGTGCCACTGGAGCCCAGATGAGGAGAGCCACGTGAGCCAGCACCCTGAGAAGCCTCCACGAGAAACCCACACTCTCAGCCTCTGCAAAGCAGGGAGCCAACCTCTCCAGTGCATGCATTGCTTCAATCTAAACAAACAAGTACTTTAAACTCACAAAAACTTTTTTGCTCTGCAACTCCAGCCAAAGCTGAAGCCAAGGAGAGGCAGCAGCTCCAGTGCCAGAGTCCTAATGAAATGCTAATTGCAGCTCATGAATGACAGCTCGATGCTGGGACTGCTGCAGCCCCTGGATGAAGTGCAGCGTTCAATTCCTCCCGTGCCTGTTGCTGCTGGAGCTGCCAGCCTCCTCCTTGGCCCCCTGTGTTGTTTTGTCATCTCTGTACCATCACCAATTCATCACAGCGGCGCCCGAGCCCTCCGGTGTCCACCCACCGGCCGCCGTTGTCTTCGCTGCTCTATGACTTCTAAATTAAATTGTCAAAACACATTACTGAGAAAAATATCAGGAAGGGAAAGCTCCTCACTCTCTCTCTTTTTTTTTTTTATCCCATTTGAAGTGAGGGTTGGTTTGATTGGAAGGAAACATGGCTGCTTCATCATCCCTCCCGCTATCATATATCTCCACTCTGCAGCAGCAGGAAAGGAGTCGATGCACGAGGCTGGGGTGACATGATGGAGCATCCCCCAGGAGTTGTCTCAATAAATTCTGAGATTGCCCAGGAAAAGCTGGGGGGGAGTTGGGTATGGTTTGTAATTTTCAGTCTCTTTCATTCCTCCCACTTGCAGACAATTTAGCAGAGATGATGGGGTTGCTGGTGTGGATTTCCCTGAGCTGCATGGCTCCGCTTCGCCAGCCCTGGAGGTCTGCACTGAGCTCCTGAGTCCTTGCAGCAGAAGAAATCAGCTGAGGAGAGGCACAGCCAGTGCCCTGTGCATGCTGCGAAGCCCTCAGACCTGGGCCCTACCTGAGAGGGCCCCCAACAACTTTCAGACAGTACAGCAGTCCCAAAACTGCTCTAATTTGCACCGAGGCAGACCCTGAGCACCAGCGCCTGCTCCCACACCCCTCCTCTCCAGTTCTTGCTGGAGTCATCAACTTGCTCACGTCATGCTGCTTCCTACCTACAGCTGAGCCAGCCTGACCTTGTGGGTGGGCTCTGTGCCCTCTCCCCTGGTGTGTTTCCCCTCCCAGTACCACTGGGCAGCCCCCAGACCAAAGCCTGCAAGCCATCCAAGCTCTGGAGTCGAGTAGCCCTGCTCCTTGGGACTCGACCTCAGCAAGTGCAGGAGGCTCCTGCTGCTCGATGCAATCAGGGAAAATCATTCACCCGGGGACATAAAACAAAAGGAGCCATTTCTCAGAGGCAAAGAGCTGCTGATTTCCCTCTCTCCTCTTTCACAAGCCCAGAGACCGTAATGGATCAGTCATAAAGAAGCAAGTAACTCATTGTGTGCTCATTCCTTTGGCTTTGGACAATATTAACATAATACACACATATTGTTTATTTATTCTGCTATAGTGCAAGTCAAGGAGGCAATGCCCAGCCGTTTAAATGGGGGGGGTTTAAATGCTTGCATTTCCTTAGCCCTTATGATGCATTAGCCATCAGTAGTCAAATTGCCTTGTATTTGCAATTTTATGGGTACATTTTGTCAAGCACACAGGAGCTGCATTCAAAGCACCAGGATAAAGTATTCCACTTGTGTTAGGCAAGCACTGTTTCCACCCAAGCAAGGGCCAGAAAGCTGAAATCTCCCTTTTTTTTTTCTTCCTGCTTCAGCTCCAGATTCATCTCCAGGTATTGCTTCTGCTTGCAGCAGTGACTGCTAAGAGCTCCCATTGTGGCTGTGGAACATCCACGTGTCCTAAGAGCTCACCACTGGATTTAACCCACTGTGAAATCACTTGCTGGTCCTGGGCTGGTTCGAAGTGTCTCCTGGCACAACATTCCTGTTGCTCTCAGTTACAGTGAGAGTGGCTGCTGAGGCCTTCCCCAGTTGATGTCCAGACTTTCAGCTTCCCCCATACAGCAGGAGAAGTTGCAGTGAGCAAATAATGTTGAGTGATCGGAAGGAAAGAGCAGCTCTCCCTGAGGCTGTTCAGCCTGGAGAGGGCTGAGAGGGGACCTCATCAATACCTATAAGTACCTAGTGGGTGGGTGACACTGTTTTGTGTGGTGTCCAGTGACAGGACAAGGGGTGATGGGCATCAGCTGGAACACAAACAGTTCCACTGGAACACAAAGAAAAACTGACTTTGCCATGTGGGTGAGGGAGCCCTGGCCCAGGCTGCCCAGGGAGGGTGTGGAGGCTCCTTCTTTGCATCTTGTAAAACTAGGAAGAATATCTCCTGTGTGGCCCGTGGGATGTGTCAGCCCCAGCACAGCACAAGTACAAAGACACTATCTGAGCTGCACTCCTGGGCTGGGCCTTCAGCAGTTCCTCCTGCTTTTGCTAACCCAAAACTACATTTGCTTTCTTGATGAGATTGTGTTTGGGCTCTCCAGGGCTCGAGGCTCCTTCTCACACAACGCTTTTATTACCTTGATTGTCTCTGGGCCTGCTAATTCTGTCTGGATTTATTTCTTCCAGAGAACCTTAGCTGCCACTCACCCAGCTCCAGACTGAGAGTGTAACACCAAGATCACAGAGCTCACTCTCAGAGATGAGATGATGACATCTTCCTTGTATTTTCTAGACAAGCAGAGCTCCATTTAACACAAACACAAAAATTCAGCAGCTATAGCTGCAGTGGCCTTTTTCCATTTCAAGCTCCTTTTAACGGTGTATTTAACACCAAGAAAAAAAAAAGCCTCAGACCCACAGGCTGTCAGGCAATAACCTGGGGAGGGAAAACAAGCCAAAGTGTGTAGAGACCAGCGTTCGACTGTGGATTAGGCTGAAGCCGCACACTTTGCTTGGCAAATCAGAAGAGTTGTTTTAGTTGGAAAAGCCCTTTGAAGCTCTTGGAGTCCCAGCCCTCCCTTCACCCTGACCACTNCCTGTCAGGGAGTTGCAGAGAATGTTCTGTCTCCCCTCACCCTGCCCAGCCCAGCACTGCCCCACAGCCCTCAGCACCTCAGCCCCACGTCTCTGGGATCCCTCCAGGGCTGGGCACTGCCCCAGCTCCCTGGGCAGACTGGCACAGGGGCTGACATCCCTCTCAGGGAAACAGTTCTGCCTCAGCTCCAATCTCAACCGCCCCTGGGGCAACTGGAGCCCGTTTCCTCCTGTCCTAGATGAACCGGCACCCGGTGCAGCGGCCGGGGCAGGTGACTGCAGAGCCGGGCAGGCAGAGGGGCCGCTCGGTGCCGTGCCGAGGGCATCTCCCGCTGTGTGTGAGCCGGGGAGCGCCGCCGCTCCATCGCAGCAGCCGGGACGCAGCTCGCGGTCCCCCTCTAACGGCGGCTGGGGGAGCGCAGCGTCCCCATCCCGCCCCGTCCCGTCCCGCCCCATGGAGGCTCGTAGGGCCATTCCCGGCGGCCCTGCCGCTCCCTCCGCCGCTGGCAGCCCACGGGGCAGCGCTGCCCGAGCTCGGGGCGCATCAGCTGATGCGGGGCGCGAGTGGCCTCGGCGCCATGGACTACAGCTCCCAGCATGCACCGGGGCTGTGTGTGTGTGTGTGGGGGGGGCACTACACCCCACAGCGCTGCGGGACGGAGGCAGATAGACACCGCGGTTCCCACAGCGCACTGGGGGAAGGGGAAAAGCACACTTTTTCAACGCGTTTTATTGTTATTTTTCAAAGCGCTCCGNTTGTGTGGTTCTGTTTGGTTGTGTCCGGCGCGGCCCGGCGGGGGGGGGGGGGGGGGGGGGGAAAGGCCGGTAATAACCGCCCCAAAACATCCCCCGCGGGGGTTCAGTTCCCGCCTTCGTTTCTGGCGCGGCCATGATGTCGGTGTGTGTCGTGTCCCCCCCCAAGGTAAAACTACATCTCCCAGCATGCACTGCAGCACGCCGCATTTCCGGTTCCGGCCGCCGCGGCAGCGCCCCCGTGCCCTCAGAGGGAGCGCGGGCGCAGGCGGTGACAGCGGCACCGGGGCCCGGGCTGGGGCAGCGCGACCGGGGCCTTCCCAGCGCTTCCCTCCATCACCCAGCGCGGCCTGCAACGGGCTCGCCGCTCCCCTCGGGCCGGCCGGGGTCACCTTGATGGGCGGGCGGTAGCGCGGGGTCCGGCGCACGGCCGTGCCCGGGGCCTTGCTGAGGCGGAGCCGGAGCCGGGAGGAGCGAAGCGGCGGAACGCGGGGGCGATGTTCGTGCAGGAGGAGAAGATCTTCGCGGGGAAGGTGCTGAGGCTCCATGTGTGCACCATGGAGGGAGCGGAGTGGCTGGAGGAGGTCCCCGAGGACACCACGGTGGAGAAGCTGAAGGAGCGGTGCCTGAAGCACGTAAGGAGAAGGGGGGGATGTCCCGCGGCTCCCGAGGCCGCTGGTTCCCTCTGCGGGGGCTCGGACAAGCCTCGGACGTGGTGTGGGGGGTCTGTCGGGAGCGGCGAGCACCGGGAGGGTGGGAGGCAGAGGCAGAGCGGAATCTCTGCGGTGTGCGCCGTGTCCGATCGCGGCCGGGAGGAGAGCTGCGAGCTCCTGAGGGAAGGACACAGATGGTGTTTCTCCCAGCACTCTGTAAACAGCTTTTCTTTGGGAAGAAAAACATGTAGCTGAAGCAAAAAGAAGTGTTTTTGTGTTCTGGTTGGGCTTGTCTGCCAACCCTGAGATGGCAGCAAACTGTTCTTACAGAAAGGAAATGTCCCCCTTCGGGAATTCTGTGTTTGGGAAAAGGGGGATGTGTAGGGGTTGTCACACACCAAACTCTGTAACCGCAGGTCGCCAAATGTTTTGTGTTAATGTCAGAGATCACCAGCTCCTGTGTGCAGCTGGTGCCTGTGTGTTGCCGGAGTTGGGTGACCGGGCTTCAGGTGATTCCCTGTCCGAATGTATAGGCAGGTTTGTTTCTTGTTTCTGTTTAAGAGCAACCAAGGAAAGCAGTAACTGTGCAGGAGAACTTGCCCTTTTATTTTTTTGAGGAAAGTTGCAGTACAGCCATCCCCTGTGTTGGCACAGTAGCTAGAGGGGGAGATGGGGAGATAAAGAGTAAATTCCTAGTCGGTATCTGGAAGAGAAAGGGGGTAAAAATGCCTAGGCATGGTGTATAGTGAGCTAGAAAGCACAGGCACTGTGTACCCTTGTGCTCGGTTACCACTGGTGTGTTTGTGGGTATTAAATGTTCGACCCCCGTGGTTACAAAACGATTGGGCTGAATTTCGAAGGTCTGACGTGATTGACAACAACAGCGTGTGAGGTTGTGACCCAGGCCCAGGGCTGTCATAGAAACACACAATCACAGAAGGGTAAGGGTTGGAAGGGACCTTTAGAGCTCTCGTCTAGTCCAACCCCCCCTGCTAAAGCAGGTTCCCCTTGATCAGATCACACAGGAACGTGTCCAGGCGGGTTTGGAAACCTCCTGAGAAGGAGCCTCCACTCCTTCCCTGGGCAGCCTGGGCCAGGGCTCTCTCACCTCAGCACTGAAAGAGTTTTCCCTTATATTTAAATAGAACTTTTTTTGTGTTCCAGCTTCTTTCCATTACCCTTTGTCCCGTCACTGGATACAACAGGAAAAAAGCCTCACCCCATCTTCCTGCCACTCACCATTTAGATGTGTCCTAAAGTCTGTTGTTCTGGAGCCACCACTGCGTGGTCTGGCAGCCTGAGTGACAACCTGCTGCGTTCCTGCTGAGGGATGTGTCGCTTTGGAGTGGCCAAAGCATTTACCTTTACTAAATCACATTTAATAGTGGGATATGTCATCAGAGACTATTTTTTTTTCCCCTGAACTACCCTTGCAGTAAAACACACGCGTGAGGTGCAATTCCTTAAGCCCCATTTGAAGGGTAAAAGGTTTTATTTGGTGAAGGTGGCCAGCAGCCCTGGTGCCCTCTGCCTCAGGCTTTATAGTTGTTTGCTTTCAAGTAGAACTCCCTGGAAACCACAGGGCACAGCACAGACTGGGTATTTTTTTTCTTGTCTCAGTCTTTGCAAGTGCTTTTTGACTCAGGGGTGAGAGGGCCTACCTTTAGGGTTTTTTGGTTGAGGTTAGGTGTGAGCCCTTTTAGGGGGGGAAATAGAGGTGCCTTACTGAAAGCTGTGGGGTTCAGGGCTGTTCTGTTCCTGGAAGATGTTTAGTGCTTCCCTCTGTCCCCCTTCAGTGCAGCTGAGTGTTTAAGAGAGGTACAAAGACTGGTGGAAGAGGGTGGGGTAAGCACTGCATGCACATGTGCAGAGCTGAAAGGCCTTTCATTATCAGGAAGCTTAATTGAATAGATGCTTGCATTGCACTGCATGTCGGGGCAGAAGGCAGTTGATAGCTTGGCATAGTGTTTGATGTCGTTCTCTCTGCTGCTTTGTGCTAATGATGTGGATTTGCATAACCATGATGGGTAATATGTAGTATCTAGGGGGAAAACAGAGAAATCACAGCTCCTGCTCCTGAGTATGCTGCAATGAATCTTGATAGCACCTTGAGATAATTTATGCAGCCATCTCTTGTAAGGTGCTGATTATTATGTTCCCTAAAGTCATTGAAATCACTGTCAAGAAGCAGAGGAAGATAATACCTGTGGGGTTTGAACTGGGAAGGTGGCCACTTCCCCCTCTGTAGTATTCCAGTGCTTACTGATCTCTGCAGTGTCACTCTTGATGTTGTCATCTCTTTGTCCTGAATTTTATGGTTTGAGGTTTTTGTTACAGATAAAGCAAAAAAACCACCCAAAAATCCCCCTCCCATGGGTTTTATTTCATGCTCTGTAACAATTTAATGGTGACAGATTTTAAACTGCTGCCTTTAGTGATGTTGTCTGTGGAGTCTGTGAACCAAATACCTGGTGAGTTATTTTTCTAACTCAGGTTTCACCGTCAAAGTGTTCTCTTGGAACGGGCGCTTGACCCTGCACAAGGCCCTTCCACTTCAGCAGGAGCAGACCCTGAGCTCTCCCGTGGCTCCCTTAAAAAGCAACTGTTATTTCAGCACCAGAGCTGAGGAGGGACAGCTTAACCATGGAAACTCAATTTAAGTGTTTTTATGCTCCCTAATTCTCGTACCCAGCATTGACAGTCCCAGTGCAGCACCATATGGCCAGTGGCCCTGCAGACAGTCCTGGGGCTGATACTCTGATTGCAGGAGATCATTGCTGAGGCTCAGCACTCTCTCTGAAATACAGGATGCACCAGTATGGGATAGACATGTATGTAAAGGCTCTACCTGTTTTTTCCCTGGCAGTATGGGGCAAGCTTTTAAGGCTTCTCTTCCCCTTTTTCTTAAGCTGCCTCAGTGATACTGCCTGGGTTTAGGGCACGGTAAGGAGTATCTGTGGGACAGAGATGCAAGGTGCTAGTTCTCAGAGTACAAAGATAAGGGAGGATCATGCCCTTGGGCATGTTTTGGATGCTTTGTGAGGGATGCAGGTGGTTTAAGTCACCCAGACTTAGTGGTAGGGAGTGTCAGCACTATTTTCAAATGTTTGTATTAATAAAAGCAAACAGAAAAATTGCTTTTCCTATTTAAAAAACAAACACTCCTGTGGCTTATCAGGGTTCCAAGCTTCACAAATAGCATTTGGCACCACCAGAGCGTATGATTTCAGCAGTTGCTCAGGTGCCTGTGCAGAGAGGTCTCTCACCTGCCTGGCACAGCAGCCTGCCCTGAACTCCAGCCTTAAAAAGAAATGCAAATATTTATGCTGGAAGCAAAGTGATGAAACAGCAGATCCTTTCCTTACAAGTCTTTTGTAAGAAAATATGAGAGAGAGAGAGAGCTCGTGTTCCCCAGCAGGCTGCAGCTTTGCTTGCAGGGGAGCAGTGTTCATTAACCGAAGCCGTGCCTTGGGGCTCCAAGGTGCACCCTGATTTCTCTGCTTCCTTTCACTTGTGTGCCAGATGCTTCCTCTGCACCATGCAGGGAATTCCTCTCTCTTTCATTGCTCTCCCTGTGCATTACCAGTGCTGTTCTCTCTCTGGGCAGGAAGGTATTTTCAGTTATACTTGAAAGCATTGCATCTAGTGCCAAAAATACCGTATTTTGGCAGATCTGGTTCTTGGGAAACAAGATTGCCCGCTGTGATCCAGTGATTAGTGGTAATAGTTCTTGGGGTTTTGTTGAGATCCAGCAGAGGTGTTGCCTGTGAAAGTGGCCTTTCTGTTTCCAAGGCATGTTAAAATGTATTTCACTAAGCAATCTTTTTGATGTGTGAATTGTCCATTTATGCCTTAGTATTCTATACAGTTGTTAATGAAGTGGTTAGAGGGAGAGGAAGTAAGACTATGGGTCCAGAGGACTTTTAAAACAGTAACTGTTTTCACTTACACTTTCACCTCAGTAGTATTATGATTGTACCCACTCCATACCCCTTGGTATGTTCTAAGGGGAAAAAACGGATCCTAGATCTGTGTCCCATCCCAAACATCCACCTCCCAGCTCTCATTTTCAGCTTCTTTCTCTTAGGGTCTGACTCTCAGGATCCATAACTGTCCCACTGGGGACTGGGGAGGTGTTCCACTGATGGACTCTGATGCATTTTGAGTAACTTATCAGATCCATCACAGGAGGTACTCCCAGCTGCTTCTCGGCTTTAATGTGTTCTTTGGCTTTTGTTCAGCAGTTAATATGCTGAGGGATTGGTAAGAAGCTACTGTTACACAAAGCAGGACTCAGACCTTCTCACCTTGGTCTTACTGAGGCATCAGAACTGTACATAAGCTCAGCTGAGGAACAGAAGATCTGTGTTGAAAACAAGGGCATTATGTTTGGAAAGAGAGCAGAGAGCTGAGTTTTCTATTGGTTGCAGTCACAACAGAAAAGGTGATGAGGGACTAAAAGGATTCCTTTGAAGGAGGCTGATAATAGGACTAAATGCTGCAGGAGAGCAAAGCACTGATTTCAGTGAGGTTTCTGGAAATAGCTCTGTTCCATGAAGGGTGAACACACTCTTCTGTAGACGTGGTTAAAGTGTCTTGGTAGAAACGTGTATTGAAAGAAGTGTCATTAAAAGCTGGTTTTGGTGAGCAGGACAGGTGAGGTCAGTACTGAGTGTCCTGTTTTATGGTGAGAGCAGCAATTTCATGGGTTTGCAAGATTATTTTTGCCTTTCTGGAACTGCAGCCACCGTGCTTTCTTTTTCCACTCAAACAAATTAGAAGCCTCTAGATGCACTGATGTAATGTTCTTGAAGTCTCTCACTGTAGATCTTGGAACCACTCTGGTGTGAAGATGAGTCAGTTCAAGGCCTGTGTGTGTATGAGCTCTTTTTTTTTCAGGATTTGAACTTAATTTCCTTGACACGCAATTTAGAACTGTAATAAGGAATTGAGCACAACACTGATATATGAAAAAAAATCAACTGTATGCTGATTAGTTATGATTGGGAAGAGAAGTTGTGAATGGAGCTTTTATTCAGTACTTTCAGCTACTGACTTTTCAGGTTAGGGCTCCAGCAGCCAAATCTCTTGCTTGAAATAAGATGCAGAAACTGTTTCCTTCCCAAATCAAGGTCAACTATATCCAAATCCCTGCTGGCAGTTGCTTGTTTAGTCTGACTCTGAGTGTAAATAGTAATTACTAGATGAGGCAGAGAGTCCATCCCCTGCTTTGACACTAGTTCCAAATGAGAACCACACTGCATTATTACAGCCTTCCCTTCTGCAAGCACACTGGATGCTCTTTGTAGATTTGCATTCTCAGGTCATGATACTAAATGCTGCCCTCTGACAAAGAGTGGGTGACCTTAGTGGTCTGTTGCAGCATTTAACACACCCATTGGGGCTGGAGCCTCCTTGCCTTGCTCCAAATCTCCGTAGGCCTGAGTATAGGACCAAGCACTCAGAATTGATAGAGAGGTACTGTCAAAGTATAAACTCCCTGATGCTTTCAAAGGGCTCATTTGGGGTGACTGGGCTCTAATGTAAGGTCTTTGGAACTGTTTAAAGTTCAGAGCATCACAATCATTTGGAACTTAAATCATAAAATATTTCAGGTTGGAAAGAACTCATAAGGATCATCAAGTCCAGCTCCCTGGTGTAGCTATTAATTTAACAGCAGCAAGGAAGGAAGGAAGGGGAGAATCCTTCCTTTTGTTGATTATTCTTCCCAGCCAGGAGCGTGGATATACAAGTGGAAACCTACCACAGTTGATATTGTTAAAGCACAAATCAAGCTGCTGGGTTTTTAATCACATACATTCTGTACACTGGCCTCTAGCATATTTGGCTGTTACTGAAGCTTTTAAGAAGCTGGTAAATGCGTGTGGAAAATGTTGAGTGCAAAGTGCAGTGATTCATACAGTAGGCTCATTTCTGATCTTCAATATTTATTCTCTTCTGCAGTGTGTACCTGGGAGCTTGGAGGATCCAAAAACCGTGACACATCATAAGCTGATACACGCTACTTCAGAGAAGGTGCTGACAGACACGAAAACAGTGTTGGAGGAAAACATTCAAGACAGAGGTAAGACTGTCTGGTTTATAATCTTGACTGGAACTCACCAAACAGTTACATACGAAGAGTAACCTTTTTAATATCTACTCTCAGCTTTGGCACAGGAAGCTAACAAGGTGGCAAAAAAAAAAAGAGACATTTTTCTTCCCTCCAGAGAAAGCACCTTGAGCAGCTTGCTTTGCTTCACTCTTTCTTTTAAGAGCTTTGGAGGAATTAGTGTTCATTAAGTCAATAAGTTAAACAGATTATTTTTACCTCCTTTTAAAGGAATTTTTTTAAACCTCCAGGGCAACATTTATCCTTCAAAATGATTCAAAAAGAGTTTATCGTGGCCGAGTGTTCCAAAACAGACAATCCAATGGTGGGTTTCTTGAGATCTCCAGCTCAAGCAGAGGAGTGGTTGCTGAGGTGTATCTGAGTGGCTGCAGTTTGGGTCTCATTCTGTCCTCTGCAAGGGGAGGGCAGAATCCATCACCCTGTAGACTGCAGTAGAACATGGGAGGTATGTGTTTGCTTCTGAACTCGAAAGGTATAAAAGATTAATGTGAAACAAAAGGAGGTCTAAAGATGAGAGCTGGAGTGAGTTTTTGCTAGACAGCTTAAGCTAATGGCCCCTTCTAGAGCTAAAGAAAGTGAGAGAAGCAGAACTGCTGTGGACTGAGGCATCGTCTGAAGCAGAGGCGCAGCAGGAGCAGTGTTGCTGGGTTTTTGCCTGAGTTCAGGCAGGCTGGAGCACTGCTGCTCTGAACATGAGTGGTCTGGGGTCTCTTCCAAGGCAGTGTCACCTATCAACCTACAGAGCTGAGCAGGACTGAAGTGCCATCTGAGGCAAAGGCCAGGGCCAGCACTTCTGCTGATGGGTGGTGTGTTATTTCCAGGCGAGGCGCCGGCTCCTGCCACGTTTTGGATTGCAGTTTGCAGCAGCTAAGCAGTGCTGGCTATGCAGCCACAGCAAGCTGTCGTGAGAATGCAGCTCTGCTCCTTCTGCAATGTGCTCTGCCTTTCACGCTTGTCAGGGAGACAAGATCACAGCCAACAGCTGATGGCCACTGGCTGACTGCTCAGGGCAGCCAAGAGTCAGCATGTGAGTCCTTTCGTGTTCTGATCAGCTGGATAAATGAGGGTTAACAGGCTTCACCAGCTGTTGCTCTTGGCTGTTATGTGCTTCTCCTGACCAAGGAAACTTGTTGTGCAGAGCATGTTTTGTTTGCTTTTTGCCTGCTTCATGCAGCGGGCTAAAAGCTGTGTGTCAGGCTGCTCCTGGCTGAAGGACTACAGGCCCTGCTCAGGCTGTTCTGGGCAGTGCATCTATGTCTCTCTGCACTTAGAACACATGTGATAGTAACTGAGGTACTAAAGACTTGTGAAGCATCATGTGATCTCTAGAAAAAAAGTTGCTTTGTAAGGCAAAAGTTAGTAGTCTTAAAAGCCTAAAGCAAGCTTGTGCCAGGTCATATGGGCTATCTGAGGCTGAAGACTTGCTTGCCCTCAAGTCTTGCCTTGGTGGGTTCACAGTGGTGCATCCTTGCTGAAGGTTGTGCATCTGTCTACTGTCATTCACACACACAAAGGTGAGCTTCAGCCTGATACTGGAAGTTCAACTATCCATGACCTGTCTCTACTGCTTCTTTCTCAGTGGAAGTGCTGAAAGCATTGATGTGATGTGAGTGTACAAGACAACTGGAGCCTGTAATGCCCTTTCTTTAATGGTAGTGTGTGAGGAGAAGAAACCAGTGACAGTCAAAGCATAACTAGTAATGAACCATGTTTTGAATTCCCTGTTAACCAAGGACTTGCAAACACTGAAGGAGAGAGTGTAAAGCCATACAGAAAGTGTGATAAAGATCTGATGCTGCTGTGGCACGAAACCAAAGTTCATCTCCAGGAAAAAACTGAATTTGTGAGGTGTCTTACAAGAACTGTTTTTAAGTTATTTTCTAATGTATTTCAGTATTATTCTCTTTCCAGATGTCTTGCTTTTAATAAAGAAGCGTGCACCACCTCCACTCCCCAAAATGGCAGACGTGTCAGCAGAGGAGAAAGTGAGTTTGAAAGCCTTTTTCACTTTTAAACTGCTTTGTTAACTAGCTGCAGAGGGATTACTGTGGTGCTCTCTTTTTATTTGTAGAGGCGAATGCTGCCAAGTAAATTCTAGGGAAATCATTTCATATTTCTTCCAAACTTTGAGGAAGCTGACTTTCCATTTTTAACTTTGATTTGGGAGAACAATTGCCTTAGAGTAAGCCCTGCAGGTAGGCTCTGTGGAAGTGGCATAGATTTGGTCTTTGAACAGATTGTTCAAGCATGGTTCAGCAAGTCTCTTTTGAAAACCCAACAGAAACGTGTTGATTTGCTGTCTCACTTTGTGACTTGTCATCCTCTAACCAGGTCTCTAGAGCTGAGTGTTGGCCCCCACTGTTCTTTCCTAATTGTACTTGATTGAATGGAGTGTAATTGTTACTGAGGGTCAGTGATGCCTGGGATGGTGCTTATGCACAAGTGGTATTGCAGCTGATATTAGTGCATAAACACTTTGAGCAATGCCTGTGCTTGACATTGTGAACGTCTGGGTCTCTCTGCTTCATCCTTGCACAGCTTTGTTTCTTCTTGTTTCCTGTAGGTGCTGGTGTATGTCTCTTCAGTATGGTGAAGAGCATTCAGTATTCTGCAGAGTGTCACCATAAGAGTCTAAATTATAAGACTGGGAAATATTTCTAGTTTGTACCCTGCTGTGTTTTGTCCTGGACTACAAACATGTACTGAAAATCCAGAGCACTGTATATCTCTGCATTTGCTCTTCCAGTGTTAAGCAGTTCAATGTTGGTCTGTGTGCCATGCTGATACCTCCCCGAACAAGCCGTGGGTTTGGAGAGAGTGTGCTGTGAGCAGCCCCTGCAGAGCAGGATGTGATACTGAGCACTGAGGCCTCTGAGTTGTCTCTGATTCACGCATCATTTCTCCCTCTTTATGCTGGAATTTCTGTGTATGCTTAGATAAGAGGTATAGGGACTGAAAGGGAGGCAACACAGCAGGTTCAGTTTTGCTCTATAGCTATTAAGCCATGATATTGCCAGGCTGCTGTTTCTGTTAGTTGCAAGTTACAGAGCACTGCTTGATGCCTTGGTGAAGAATATGAATCTGCTCTCTGCTATGCTGTGTTCTCTGTTCTGTGCATAATGGGTTATGAAACCTGATCATGTTTCCTGTCCTTCAGAGGAAACAAGAGCAGAAAGCTCCTGATAAAGATGCTATCCTCAAAGCAACTGCAAATCTGCCCTCTCGCAGTGTCGATCGCACTGTGGCCCATCACAACATGAGGGATGTAAGTATGACACTTGACTTTTTCCCTTGCACACTGACATCCAAATAGGCTTTTATCTTGTATGACCTTTTCTCTCACATGTGCATGAAATTCCCTTTTCTCTGCAAGAGAAATTTGGATGTATATAATGTCTAAATCTCAGGCTACCTACTTTAATAGACACGGGTCAATACTGTGTAGTGATACTGAAACAATCTGTTCTGAATGAGGATTTTAAATGTTTTATTTCTCCATGGGAAAGCTTTGGTAAATTTATCCCAGACAGCTTTGATCTACGTTGTTCAGATTTAGATTACTGGAAAGCAAATAGGAGACCAGGGAAGGCTCCTTGGTTCACAGAAGCAAGTAGCATTGGTATGGGGCTTCTTTTACTGTCTTCTAGCAACACTGAAAGGTGGGAGTCAGAGTGTTTCTGTGAAGCAGTGAGTCTTCTTGAGCCCTCATGTCTTGTGGGGGTACTGGGCAGCAGGCTGTGGTAGAAATAAAAGGACACTTCTTGCCCAGTAGCTTTTACTTATATGTAGCACTTCACAGGAAAGGCTCTGTGAAGTCTCTTGGAGGGACCGAACAGTAAAAATAGACCCTAATAAAACAACCTTCTGTACAGGGAGCCAGGCTGCTGTTGAGATAAGTAACAATAGAAATATTAAGCTTCAATGATGTCTGGTAACTTCCTGTCTAAATGTTTTGACAGTTTCCTTTCTTGCAGTTCCAGACAGAGCTCCGGAAGATCTTAGTGTCTCTCATAGAAGTTGCACAGAAATTGCTAGCACTGAACCCAGATGCAGTTGAACTATTTAAGAAGGCAAATGGTATGAACATATCTTTATATTTAATTAGTTCAATCCTGGGAGCTTGTTTGCTTCTGTAGCAGAAGAGCAGGCTCACAGAGTGAAGTCCAGACCTTTATGTAATAGCAAAACTACTACAAACTTTGTGCTAAGATCTCACCTTGTGGATATGTTGATATATTTTATAAAGCCCCTCTTGGATGAGAAGTTCTGGTTAAAAATAAAATCAGTAGTAGTGAAAACAATGAAAAGTTGTGCTTTAGAGATGGTAAAGAGTAGTTGAAAATGCACAAGGAGATGATAAAATGAGGAGAAAGTGTAGCTGTCAACTGAAACTTGTGGAATGCTCACCTTTGAGATCTGCTACAACCAGATCCAACTCCCTTTCCAGATAAAGGATAAACAGATCTTCATTGAATCTCCTGTGTATTTACTTATGTGGCAATACCATGGTCATGTGAGAGGTAGGAGTCTTTTATTTGAGATCTCAAACACATCTGGACAAACTCTTTGTCCTGGAAGAATCATTCTGAGCCCAACCAAGCTGAGTGCAGCAAATTAAATGATGAGATGGCAAATTTGGGGCAGAAACGAAAGAAGGGATGGAAGAGAAGAATGGGCTTTACCTTGACACATGCCATTCTGTGTCGAAAGGGGTTTGTTTTAGCTTGAAGTCAATCTGAACATTGTTTTGTTTGTCTATGTGTAGCCATGCTGGATGAGGATGAGGAAGACAGAGTGGATGAGATAGCTCTGCGACAGCTCACGGAAATGGGCTTTCCAGAAAGCAGAGCTGTCAAAGCCCTTCGATTAAATCAGTAAGTGTACTCAGCAAGTGTGCTCAGCACCCTGCCTGCAAGTTACCTGATGGGGTTAAAAAAATGATATGCCTTTTTTTTTTTTCCGAGTCTCCTTATGTGAGTCACCCAAAACTAGGTTGGAAAAAGCATTAGCTGAAAGAACAGTGCTGTCTCAGGCAGGGTGCAGGTGCAGATGGCACAGGGAAGGGGAAGCAGTGCTGTGCTTGCTCTGGAATGTCTAGTCGGTGTGTGCTTCACAGGGCTGCCAGGCTCACACTGTTTCCAAGTAATAAACTCAGATCTTTTTCTATTTTAGAATTCAGATTTTACAGAGGAGAAGCAAACCTAGCCCATCCACGCTGGGCTTTCAGCTGGTTCCATGTACATTTGGAAGGTGCTTTGTTTGCAGTTTTGTCAACAGTTGCAAACAGTCAGGGTTTCTGTGTTGTGAAGTAAACAGATGATGTGGAGAATAAGGTGACTCCCTCTGTCTTTCTGGCTTCAGAGGATTTAGATGCTCTTAGATTTGTTACAAAACGTTTTTCAGATGCTAATGAAACTGTAAGTGAGCATATCACAGGAGTAGATGCAGAGGCAAATGTGTGTGAGATGCTACTGTACATCTGGAGTGTTTCTGATCCCTGTGTTTCGCTTTGCTTTTCAGCATGTCGGTGACACAGGCCATGGAGTGGCTCATCGAACACGCGGATGACCCTACAGTGGATGCTCCCCTTCCTGGTCAGACTCCATCAGAAGCCACAGCTGAAGCTGCTGAATCCTCTGCAGAGGCAACCGCAGGGCCTAGTTCAGAAGCAAGTGGGGAAGAGGCCAAGGATGAGCTGACAGAAATATTCAAGAAAATCCGGAGGAAAAGAGAGTTTCGCCCAGACCCACGAGTACGTGCAGTTTGTCTCGCTGTGTAACTGAGGACGTGGGAAGGGGCTGTGTGGGCACCATGGAATCCAAATAAATGTTCAGCTAATAAATGAAATGAGACACCTGGGTATATGTACATTATGCTGGCTTGACGGAATTTTAGTGGAAGTCTGTAGGGACAGTTTAAATTCAGGTTGCTGAAAGGCATATTACCTAATTAATGCATGGCTGTCTAGATAGCAGCATCTAAAGTACTGACACTGTTACTTCTGCACCTGGAAATTAACTGATGGGACTGGAACGAGCTGCCAGACTCCTGACATTGCTTTTTATGATGGCTGTTGAGGAAGGAAAGGTTTCAGGACAAGAGTAGGTCTTTTTGCTGTAGAGAAGCACAGAAGAACGTTGTTGTATTTAAGGGGCAAGGAAAAGTATCACCAGCAGATTTAAATCTTGCAGCAAATGCAGAAATTAGCTTTGTTTTTTTGAACACAGTATTAGCTGAAGTGAAAATTCATGTTGTTATCACCCTGTAAACTCACCAGGAAGTGCACTGAAGAATCTAGCACTTGTTTTTTACAACGAGCTGTTTCTCGAGATGTCAGTTAAAAGCTGTAAATGGATTTGGTGACCTGGGTACAATTTCCAAATGATGGAACACTCTCATAACAATATCTAGGTTTAAGTAGCACTCACTACCAGTATATTAAGTCTGGGAAGTGAAATGGAATTGAGTGACTAGAGCTACCAAAGCTTGATCTGTCCCCTGATGTTAACAAAAGCTTTGTGATGTGAGAGATGTTCTAAAATAAGGTTTCTGCCCTGCTGCTCTTCTCCTTTCTACCCCAGGTACACTTGCTTTTTGCCTTGCATTCAGCTTGCAATGTTGAGGATAGGAAATGCCTTCACTCTTAAGATTTATTCTTCTTCCACAATAAAGACACTGTTGATGTGGGGTATTTGAAAGCTTTGTAGGTAAGATTAGTTAGTGACCTACAAATAGAAACAACGAGGGGTTTTACCCCACAAAAAGCTCCTGCACAGAAGGTGAAAGGATATGATTGTTCTCATTTCTGTTTTTAAATGTATTAAGCTGTGCAAATCTGATATAGGCTGTCATTGCCCTGATGGAGATGGGATTTGATGAAAAAGAAGTGGTAGATGCTCTCAGAGTAAACAACAACCAGCAAAATGCAGCCGTGAGTACAACGTCATTTCTGTTCCTTATTGTTACAACAGTTTGTTCAGCTGATTCTTTTCATCCTGGAGTTGGTGGATGTTTTGATCTGTCATAAAGCCCAACGGTTACTGGTGATGAAATGGGCACTCTGTGCCACTTCCAGGTCAGATGCACCACTAGAACAGGAACGTTTTAGACATAGAGGAGCTCAGTGTGTGTGAGGCTGAGGCTGATCTGGCTGGGGACAATACATGGATTTCCAAAAAGCTTTTGAGAAACTTTCTCACCCGAGTCTGCAGAAGAGATTAGGCTATCATGAGAAAGGAAAAGATATTCCCAAGAATTAACTGATTAAAGGACAGGAGTAAATTATCAAGCAGGAGCTTCCAGCCATGCAGTGTGACAGTTACCATTCTGCAGACATGAAAGTCTTCCTAGATTGGTCCTCTGCTAATGGATGTATGTTAAGGAAAATCACAGCTGACAGCCAAGGAGTCTTTTCTTCTTAAGCATCCAGTGCTGGCTGCTGTTGGAGGGAAATGGGCTGGATGGTGCCTCAGACTGCTGCGTTGTCACCCTGTCCAGGGGACTCCTTTGAGGCAGCGCATGTGTCAGATACCACTGCTGCTCTTGCCATTGAAATGAAAGCTGATTTCTGTGGGAGCAGCACAATACTAATCTAGTGTGAAAAGAATTATATAGCTCAGTCTTTAACTATGAGAGGAAAAATTAACATACCACATTGTCAGAACTTATGAGGCACATTGTAACAGAACCAATGATGAAATCTGTTGTGCCTGGTGATTTCTTTCAGTGTGAATGGCTGCTGGGAGACAGAAAGCCTTCTCCAGAGGACTTAGATAAGGGCATTGACACCAACAGCCCTCTCTTCCAAGCCATCTTAGAAAACCCAGTGGTACAGTTAGGGCTAACCAACCCTAAAACTCTACTAGGTAAGTTCTGCATGAGTTCCTGATCTATACACACCGCTGCTAGCAAAGAAAAGTAGCAGCTGGATGATACAGCACACCTTGTGGAATAGGTACAGCTCTGTACTCTTTTCCTCACTTTCAGCTGCTGTGTTGTTTTTGCTTCATACTGCAGCTCAGCTAAACCCAGACCAGAACTTGGGGCTGTCCCAGAAGTGATACAAATTCCCCAGGCTACTGGATCGCGCTTGCTAAACTCCAACTTTAATAGCTGCTGGCTGCAATGCTTTTGTGGATTTAGGAAACCTATTGTGTGCTTCCTTTGGTCACAAGGGGAAAAAAAATCAGGAATGTCAGCCTAGAACTCTGATTATTTCACAGAAAAAACAAGACTGTCTCCTGCTGTAGAGCTTATTGTGTTTTGAGGCCTCATCATTGAGACAGATGATAACTAGTGGAAGAGTAACCAAACAAGAAGTCTGAGCTAAGGCCTTGAGATAACGTGTGTGAAAATACACTTCTTGCTTGGGTTTCAGCTCTTGTAAAGTCTGTATGCTTGTGGTCAGACTGGCTGTGAGCACAGCAAGTACCCAGGTGATGAGCCTGACAGGGAAAGAGAAACCTGATGAATTGGTGTCTCTGACAGTGGAGAACGAGACAGAAGACTGACACTGGCTCTGTGATGTGTGTCAAAAAAAGTTTTGCATTTAGTCTTTGGCTTCAAAATGTATTTGAAGCAATGCTTTTGGATAAAGGGCATGTGTGCAGCTCTTTCAAGAGAGCTTCTAAAAATGCAACTTTCAATGTCATTAAGAGAGTTTGCAAGCCTTTAAATAATTCAAGAGCAGAACCTTCCCACTCTTGATTTCTGAACAAATGGTCTCTTCATTTCCAGTGAGGGTTCCACACTGCAGCTCAGAGTATAAATAGAAAACGAAATGCCATTATATGTGCTGGTAAAGCTTGGATGAACATCAGAGACTATATTGCTAATGATACATCTGCAAATTGCTTATGTCACAGGTTTTAATAATGAACGTTTGCATTGAATTAGACACTTGCTGAATGCTGATAGATCTTTAGTTTTAAGCTTTTGAGCTTTTTTTAAGCTATTCTGTGTAAAAGAATATAGTTAAAAGTGGTGAAAGGTGAGAGCTGTACTTTATTCTGGGCTTTTCTGAGAGAGTGCTGCCTGACCTTGAGCAAGGAAATAATGGTGAGCCTTTTAGAGGTGCTGAGTACTTAACAGCTCCCACTAATGTCAGCTGAAGCTTTGGACACTAACACTCCTAGGAGAATTAAGCCCCTGACCTCGATGCTCGTGTGTCAGGCTCTTGCAGCACTGACATTCTGGTGTCAGATGTGCAACTGCTTTTTTTGTCCCATCCCATCGTGACTGCTCCAAATGGCCAGTAGTCCAGCTCAGCGTCTCTCCTAAGGCTTATAAAGTATTACCTGGGCTGAAGCATCCCAAACATTGAAGCCTTTGCCAACTAAAGTACTAACTGAATGTTGCCATCTCCATCTCTTGGCAGCCTTTGAGGATATGCTTGAAAACCCCTTGAACAGCACTCAGTGGATGAACGATCCAGAGACCGGGCCCGTCATGCTGCAGATCTCACGGATCTTCCAGACGCTGAATCGCACGTAGAGGGAAATGCCAGTCCACTGTGCCACCTCCTACCGTCCCTCCCTTCAACCTCTCCTCAGCAGGAGCGTGCACAGATTGTTTGGGGAGGTGATGGGGGGGGGACACACGGATGGAAGGGGAAGGGGACAGATCCTGTCTGAATGGGGGTCTCACACGAGAGCTTCCGTAGCTAACGGCCAATCGAAGTTAATTGCCTTGTGGATTTAGTGTTAGTGGAAGAGGTTTGAAGACTTGTTTATGTTTTCAGGTATTAGGTATCAGTATATCAGAAGTATATCAGAAAAATAGGAAAAGGTTTTGTGAACACAATGAAGAATCTGATTGTTGGAAAGAAACACGATACTGCTTGTCCAAACGGCCCGTGACAGTAGCTTTTTCTAGCCAGTTCTGCTAGCACCTGGCTGGTGTTTACAAAAGGTCACTGACCACTAGCATAGGATATTAATCATCTGCACACAGTATTAATTTATGGCTAGATCAAATTACAAAATGCTTTTTAAAATTGATTCTTAGGAAATGGGGTGTTTTTTTTTTTTAAGAAGCCCAAACGTTGGGAGAGCAAGCACGTTTCTATCCAAACTCCTTGATCTTGATTATAACTTAAACACAATCATTCAGAGATGGAATTCTTTTAATAAATAGCATTACTTTTTCCTATTTATTTTCTGTGTTAGTGTTGTTGCAGCCCCACACTTGCAGGAGATTCTCTGTCAGCCACGTTAAAGATGCAGCATCTCTTTTGCCTCCACCAAGACCTGGATTCTCAAGCAGGCTGCAGGTCGTAGGCTCGTACCCTCCCATATCCTTGTGCAAGGAAGGATATAGTCACATAGTGGGTTATTGTTTCCTTTCATGTGCATGGTTTTGGAAAGGGAGACTTGTGGTTTTTGACTTTGTTTCAAACTGTTTACAAAAAATCAGCTAGTTTGCATGGGTTTCTCATTGGTCATCTGTAAAGCAGCACAACCACCCGGGTTTTTCTCTCCTTTACTGCATTTAAAAGCACGACTGAAATTGCTGTCCTCTTAGAGATAAAAGTGGATTTTCTTGGCACTTTTAACTTGAAATTGCCAATAATGTCAGGCTGTGTCTTTCCTATTTTGTCAGAAGGCAGGCTTGAGATCTCAGGCAGGAGTTGTGAGGATTTGAGAGCAGAACTCACTGTCATATCTGGCTACTTTTTAGGTCTGGGCTCTGCAGGTGTCACTTTTTTAACAGTCTGAACAGCAACAACCTGTATTTTCAAATTAAGGAAATGAGGTTGGCATCTGTCACGATCCCTGTGACATACCTTGTGCTTCCCAGCCCTTTTTTGGAAAGGCAGGCTAGGCAAGACCTGCCTCTCCCAAAAGCAGAGTAACCTGAGGGAGAGTCTGTTCTTAAACAGCACAAAGGTCCCTGTCAGAGGGAGAGAGCCCAAACAGCTCTGTGTAAGTGTACATGGAGGGGGAGTTGTGCAGTTGGGGTTTTTAAACAAAAACGCAACAAGGTGCAACCCGAAACCCTACAACAAGTTTTGGCCTGAACTTGGCATCTGATCTGTGCTGTTGTGCAGTCACAGCACTGAACTTGCCAATTTCACATAATTAATATCAAGGGTGGGGAAATCAAAACAGCATGAGATTGTATCTTGACTTGCTATCCCAAGACTTTTTTTTTGTTACCTGTAATTGCACATGAAGCTTTACAGGTTGTGACTGTTGAAATATTTACTTCTACACTTAGAAATTCCAAGCTTTACAGAGATGTTGCTTCTGTTCAAAGCAGACAGTGAAAGCATTTTCCTGGACTCTTGCTAAGAGCAGGCTGACAGCATGGCATTAAATTGTGACCTTGTCCTATAACTGTGAAATTCAGGAACCTGATCCTGCAACTTGGTGAGTTCAGCACAGCTACTCACGAGTCCTGACTGAATGTTGCAGTGTTATGAAAGCTTTTGATTCTTTTGTCCACTTCTTTTCTTAATCCCTGCAGCTTTTTGCCTGCAATAATACCAGAAGACACTATTACTTGAGGCTCATAATGTTAGAGGTGCGTGTCCTTCTCTACCAATCAGGATTCTTGTAAATATTCCTATTAATGAGTGGGTTTAGATGACAAAGCTGTGGAAAAACTACCCTGTAGTTTGATTGCAGGGGGGGTTCTTGGCTTCTGGATGAGTAAGTACAGGTTCAGACTGAACAAACAGACACTTTGGTAGCAGTTTTGATCTTTGCAGGACATAAAGGCTTGTTAAAATGCTTCTTTTGGTTTCAGTAATACATGCTTAGGCTCTGGGGAGGCTGTAGAGCTTCCAGAGAGACCAGGCGAGGGTGATCTGTCAACTTGAGTCATCTAAAAGTTTGGCATCTGCTCTGTTGGCAGAACCCAGGGACTGGCCATATGGCAAGAGCCAGCAAACCCACCTGGCCTGTACTGGCACGGGAGAAGCTGCCTCCAGCACTCTGCTGCTGCCAGGGCATGTGCACAATGGACTTAAACCAGCTCCCTGGCTTTTAAGGGATTGAAGCTGAGCATGTTCCTGATGCATTTCTGACCTTCTAGTGAAGAGCAGAGTGAGCTCATTTCTAAGGGTGAAGGTTCTGCTGCTTCTGCATTGTTCCCACAGTGACAGGATGCCAGGACCTGCTCCTGAACTTAGCTGTTCCTCGGTGTCAGTCTCGTCAGGATGATAGAAGTTATCAGAGCTGCCTCCCTTGGTGTGCACAACAGCACCTGAACCTTTCCTAAAGTGAGGAGAAAAGCATCAGTAAAACATCATGCTGGTGTAATGGGAGGAGGTAAGAAATGCCCAGGTTCAACTACACAACCTAACGTTGCAGCAGCAGAGACCTGGGGGATAAAGGAATACTGCATCTTTAAAATACTTGAAAGCTTGAGCATATGTGGTTATTTCTGGATTTCATTCTTCCAGAGCTCAACATATAGCTGAAGTGTTGGGAGAGTGTGTTCTTTCTGATCTGCCAAACAGGCTGCTTCTTTGGTCCATCTGCAACGTGGTGCTGCTTCTCTCCTGAGAAGTCAAAGTTTCCAATGGCCAACAGCTGAAAGGGGCCATACCTTAGGAGGTGTGATGTTTGCAGCAAGGCACAGGAGTTGATTAAACCAAACAAAAAATGCCCTTGAGGTTAAAGGAACACTTAGGGAATTGATGGAGACATCAGCAGTGTTGTTATGAATTAGTAGCAGACTGGGGAGCTGTGTGTCCCTGTCAGGGGTGTGTTGCTACTTCATCACAGTAAATGGAGTGGGAGTGAGCTCCCTTGTGCCTGCAGAGGCCTTGGCTTTAGAAAACCTGCAGAAAACTTCTAGTGACTCAGAATGTGCAGAACAGTCTCCAGGCACAGGGAGGGTGTGTGACCAGGGCTTTTCTTGGTGGGAAACTTGTGTTCCTTGACTGAAGAGTAGAGCACTGGTGGATCTGGTCCCTGAGCACATGGGAATAGAAGGTTTTGTTTTAAAAAAGAGAAGTTTTTATGAGAGTTATCTGCTCACAAGAGTAAGGATTTAAAGGTTTAGCTCCTGTCTCTGTGTGTCTGGTGTTCAAGTCATAACTGGCAAAAACATGTCATATTGGAGTGTCTCATGGCATGGCCAAGGGAATGTTTGGAAGCTTGTGAGATCAAGTAGTAAAGTAAGGGCGTGGCCTGTGCCCAACACAATCTCTGACCCTTTTAGCTCTTCACCCCATCAGCTGATACAGACAATCTTCTCCCTTTGGATCTCCTACAGCTTGTGGAAGCTAGCTGGCTATTTAAGTACACAGAGGAACCTTTGTCATCAGAACACTGATACTTTTAACAGAAATGTACTCTATGGCAGTTTGTTCTCAGGACTTCATATTTATATCCCCTTTACAGAGGAGTGCATTTAGAGGGATGTATTTGGGAAAAATAGTACCAGTGGCTGCTTTACAGCTGGGGCCTTGGTTGTGCCCTGTGAGCCTGAGGCAGATTAGCTCCCCCGAGGAACCTGCTGCTGTCTGGTCCTGTCCAAAGAATCTGCTGCTCCCTCTCTCCTTGAGAGCAGTGACATGAGGCTTCCTCTGAGCTCACTGCATCACCCTGGAGATGGTCACACAAGATGACCTGGCTACTTTACAGCCCACTGATCTTTACACCATTTCAAAGACACTTCTGTGCTGGAAAATTAACCTGCACCGTTTCTAAAGCAGCTCTGAGGGCAGCCCCTGCTCTTCTGGGGAGGTGCAGAGCTCTGAATCCTCTAGTGAACTGCTGCTTTTTGGCCTATCCCAGAACCTTGATCCCCCATTTCTGTCCTCACTGTCCTGGAACCAAACTTGTCAACTAAGAGATTGATTTTTTTTCATATCTAAGAAACACTGAAGTGGTTATTGGAATCCTTTTTAGTTGGGAATGTTAAGATAATGGGGTTTTTTTTAGGCACTGTGATTCATGGGCTGAGGATCTTTTAATGTATTTGAAAGTTGTTTAAAAGCACCAAACGAATGTATTAGTAGCACTGTGGGTAAATATTGCTTGGGGGAGAGAGAGAGGTGAGCAGAGATCTCTGCTTCACTGGTGACTTCCCAAAGCTGCATGTGCAGGACAGCCAGTGCTGCACCCAAAGCAACTCCCTGCTTTTCTACTTCAAAATAAACACCATTTTTTATGGACTGGCAGAGTAGTGGCACTTGCAGCTGGGCATTTCCATCTGATCAGAGATCCCTGTGCTTTGGGATCTTCTCCCCTGGGATGGTGTGGGCTGTTGGTGGCAGGCAGAGGGATCCCGTTCTGGCACTGTGAACGCTCTCTCATGGTGGTTCTCACCTGCATCCCCACATCTAGGTGCAACCAAAGGGGTTTCTTCAGGAGCTCTTGCCCTAGATTTGAAGATCTCCAATGCAGATCCTGTTTGCAGCACGTGAACTGCAGCCAGTGTAAATGCACTGGATTCTTACTGAATTTGGGTACTTTTCTGTCGTGCTCTTGGGAGAGGGGAGAAATCTGATCAGGTTTTAAACTTAAGCCCCACAAAACAAAATGTCTTTGTTGCAGCAGGTAACAGAGGCCTGGAGAGATTTTGAATTAGCATATTTTTATCATAGTTTCATGGACTGCACAGGAATGTGATTTGCTATCCAGCACTTACCCAAGGCAGCACCGGGAAAATTATATTGCAAGGTACTGACTTCACTCTTTTCATTTCACCTGTGTATAAAATAATTAGGTACAGCCTATGATGATTTTTCTGTGGCACTGACACTGATGCCTGGCACGCACAGCTGTGTCTGGGATGTAACAGAACTTTTCTGAAGCTTAACCAGGGTGAATGCCCCTGATTCAGGGTTCATCCTGGATGTGTTCTCGTGGGTCACAGACCTCTCCCCAAGTGGGAAAACCAGGAGGCTTTGCTCTCTGTGCTGGTTTTCCAGGCAAAGAGCAAAGAAATGCTACTGATTTGTTATCCTTTGCAGCATTCAGTGCTGTCTACTGAGATATATTCCTGGAAGCTGTCGAGGTCGTTGGCAAAGGCTGAAACAGCCATACCCACAAGTGGCACTGGAGTGAACACTGAGCCTGTCGGTCTGCTCACACATACCCCCTCGAGGACACTGATGTTATGTGTGTTGTAAATTTATAATATATCTGAAAAATAAAGGTTTTTTTTGATTTATTACAAGGTGTTGTGAAACATCATTTTCAGGAGCAGTGGAGGGGCTGGGAATCCAAGTCCATCAGTGCTGCTGCTGTCTGCAGACTGCGAGAAGTGTGTCTCAGATCAAAAGCTCGTCATGAAACCTGGTGATGAAAATCTGGGTTCAGATGGTGATTTTGTACCTGGAAGTTATTTCTCTCTTTTCCTGGAAGTCACTCTGGTGAGATTTATTGCAAGGGCTGAGTGAAGCGAGACGTGGTGATGCCCTGTGATGGACTGATGCCATTTAGGAGGGATTTGTCACGGCGGTTGTTGCCTGATAAGTTGGAAGCCTTTTCTCCCACAACAAGGGAACCCTCATTGAGGAGAACAGCTTGAGCAAATAGCGGCTGGCAGCGTGATGGAATGCAGCAACATGCAGGTGATGAAACCAAAATGCTCTGCTCACTGCTGCTGGCTGCTTGGTGTGAGCCAGGAAGCATCTCCGAGCCCCTCACCTTGCCCAAGGGTGAGCACAGTTGCCTTGGAGGCAACTGATGAGGAGTGTAAACATGTGAGGTTATTCCTCTGAAGAAGAGGTGGGGCTATTTGCATTTTCACACAATGTTCAGGGCAAGGAAGAGCACCTGCCAGCAGCCTGTTTAGTTACAGCAATTGCTGAGGAGCTCAGAGTCATTTTCTTGCATCCTGTGAAAGATGATTAGTGTGAGAGGCAGCTAAATGCTTGTTGTTCAGCACAGCATTGCAAAAGTGTGGTGCTGCTAAATGCAGGTGTTTTCGCTAAGAGGATTGTTAGACAGTGTCCCAGGCTGTTCTGTAACTCCCTGACAGGAGGCTGGAGTGAGGTAGGGGTTGGTCTCTCCAGTTACAAGTGGTAAGACGGGGAAATGGCCTCAAGTTGCCCCAGGGGAGGTTTAAATTGGAGCTGAGGAAGATCTTTTTCCCTGAGAGGGTTGTCAGCCCCTGTGCCAGGGAGCTAGGGGAGTCCCGAGCCCTGGAGGGATCCCAAAGCTGTGGAGCTGAGGTGCTGAAGGCCATGGGTTAGTGGTGGGCTGGGCAAGTTGAGTTGGGAGGCGTTGGACTTGATGATCTTAAAAGGTCTTTTCCAACCAAAGTGATTCTCTGATTCTATTCTCTTGGCGCTGGGTGACCTGTAATTGCCATTTCCTTTCGTGCAGACCTGGGCAGGAGGCAGCAGGACAGTTCAAAGGTCCAGCTCTCTGCTGATGTAAAATTAAAAGGGGAAAAAAATCCTTTAAAGCAGCCTGTGGTGTATCATTAGATAATGGTACTTCTGAACCTGAGGTGGTGCAGCAAGTCTGAGCAGAAAGGCACACCTTCAAAGGGAAGAAGTGGTGCTATTGGAGTGCCAGGATGGGTTGTAATGGGCGCAGTGTCTGTGGGCTGTGGCTGAGCAGCCGTGAGGAGCACAGGGTTCTGCTGCTTCGCCTCCAGCAGCGCCCAAGTCCTGCTGCAAAGGGTGGGGAAGGTAGGTCCGGGTTGCACTTGCCTGTGAAAACAGAGCGTGGTGTTGGCAGGTGAGACGCTGCCAGCGTCACAGATGGTGTGGCAGGAGGATCCTTCCCCTTCTCTCCACGGAGGGGTTCACCAGAGCTGCCCCAGCAGCCTGCACAGGGGTCGAGCTTTCTTCCTTTGTTCTTCTCCCGTGAATTGGGTCGTTGGTTGAACTAACCCATAAAAAATGAGGAGAATATTGCAGCATCACCTGGCCAGCTCCCCAGAGGTGTCTGTCTGGAGTGTGGATTCCAGCAGAAACAGAAGGAAGCAGTGGATGCTGCCCTGGGAGTTCACACCTGACAGCCCAGCAATGCACCCAGGCCGTGGCTGTGTCCCCTCTGTGGCAATCCAGTCCTTTGCTCTGTGCATGATGGAGCTATTTTACTCTGTGAGGAATTGGCCAAAGGAAACTGCTGCTCTGGAAGCTGCTGGGAATGCTTTTGCTGTAAGGCTAAGTGGGTTTGGAGCAGAATGAACAAGGGCAAATTCTTTCCTCTCTCTACTCCAAAGTGTTTGGTTCAAAGATGAGACCTGTACTTGTGAACTGGGCTGTTGGTGTGGTGGTTTGATCCTGGAGACTGGCTCAAAAGTGTGCAGGTCTGTGGTGTACATGTGCAAATGGCATCGGTACGACTGCCAGTGAGTGAGACCTGAGCGGGGACAGCCTGGCCTCTGTGTATCCAGTGTCACCAGGAATCCAGTCACTGGTGGGACTGGGGGAGGGACAGCAGTAACTTGAGATGTGCCTCAAGATGTGAGACCACACTGGACCGAAATAAACCTGGAGAGGTGACCAGCTCTCTCAAAGCTGAGGTGTATGAAAGGCTTGGCCAAAGAGCTGCTGCCCAAGTAAAAGGCCTGAGTTCAGAGCCTGTGAGTGCCCGTGGCTGCAGGTGGTTGTTGCAGCAGCTGACATGATGCAACCTCCCCACCTCTGGGTCCTGCACAGGTCCTGCATCCCAGGCTGCTGTACTGCTGCTTCCCCGCTGCTGTCACAGGGAAGAGTTGCAGCTCTCAAACAGGTTTCATTCCCAGTGCCATCAGCAGTTGCACAAGGAGTTCTCCCACTCTGGGAAGTGCCTGTGTGTGAGCTGGGAGCTGGTTGAGCTGGTTCCAGGCCAGGGCTCCTTGTGTTAGGTGCAGAGGCTTCGCCCTTAATTCTTGGCGAGGGCTGTCAGCGTCTTGGGGCTGTGCAGGGGGAGTGGCTGCTGCTGCACCCAGGGAAGAAAGTTAATCATGGAAGACTTGGAGTGCTTATGCATGATGTGGTTACTTGGCTTTAATGAGCTGGAGCTTGAGCATAAACCACATGTATGTTGCAGTGAACCTGTGTTCCTTCTCTGCGGAAGGGCTGCTCTGCAGGGAATCTGTGCCCGGGAGTCCCAGACCCGTGGCAGCTCCCACACTCTGAGCTGGTTGAATTGTTCAGCTGCTCCCTGATGCTGCTGTGCAGAGCACTGGACTTGCTGCCTCTAGCCACGCAGTCAATTTGACCCCTTCCTGCAGCATGAGGGCTGTGAGGGCTTTGAGACATCTCTGCATTTGTTGTCACATGGTGTGAGATTTTTTGGTGCCTGCAGCCGGGCAGCAGCTCGGTCCCAGCTGGGGTGAGCCATGTGGTGTAGGCTGCTGGACCCCCACACAGCTCCTGTGTGAAGCATGGAAGTAAAGGAAAACAGTTGAGCCCCTTCTAAATCATCCCTAAAAGGACCTCAGATGGCTCTTCCCATGCTGTTGGCTCGGTGTTGCAGCAGCCCTCTTCCATCTGTGTTTTCCCCTCCACAGGAGCTGGTTGCCAGGCTGCAGGTGATGAATCACGGGGTGCTCGCTGCCTTTACCCCCATTCACCTCACAGACAGGAACCTTCCTTCCAACACTCACCACAAAAAGAGAACATGCACAGTCCTCCCTGCAATCTGCTCTCTGGCACCTGACGGGTCCTTCCCCATCCCTCCTCTCCCAGCAGCGCAGGCAGGAGATGGCAGCATCCCACTCCTCTCCCAGCCCCTTCTTGCAAGAGCACGGTGCCTGGTGCAGCTGGGCCTGTGAGTGAGCTGAGTTCATGCAGCCCTGGTGCCTTTCCCAGCCCAGCCTGGTGCTGTGCCTCTGCCTGAGCTGCTCGGGCTGCCTCGGGCTTCCCCGGTGCCGTCACTTCCCCGGCTGAGCCGTTGCTCAGATTTCTGTGGTTACCATGGGCTGTATTTATAGTTCACTGTGCTAAAAATAAAAGCCCCAAGTTTTGGGTTCCCTGACCTCAGCCTCATGTAAGGGGGGGATGCCCAGAAGCTCCTGTGAAGGTGTCTGATAGAGTCAGTGATGCTCTGGGGGCTGCTCCCACAAAGGGCTGAGTAAAGTTGATTTCCTGGGGATGATGTGGCTGCTGCATCACTGCCTGAGCTGGTGCAGCTTGTGCTCAGTGCAGAGCCTCGTGCAGGACTCTCATCCTACTAAAAATATTGCATTCTGTCACCTTGGGTTCGATTGACCAGAGCCTGTGAGAGGGCATAGAGCTGGCACTGTGGTTAGTGATGGTGTGTAACAGAGCCCTGCAGGGTACAGCTGTGGGCAAAGCTGCCACCACAATGCCCTGAGAAGTGCTTGGAGGCTGAGTGTCTGTGTGGTGCTGCCTAAATCCCCCTGTGTGTGTGCCCAGCTAACGCTTCTCCCTCTTCTTTACTAGTTTCCAAAGCAGGGCTATTTTCAGTTCCCGTGGTGGGAGCAGGTCGGGCTGCTGGTGCCAAGGAGCTGTGAGTGTGGGCACAGGGGCAACACTACCAAAGATGAAGAGCCCAATGTGCCTCTTGAGGATGACCCTCATGTGCCCTGTATGAAGGTGAAGGCAGTTGAGGCAAAGTGATTTCTGAACCAGTTTCCTTAATCTGATTGTGTTGTGGATGGAATCAAGGCCCTAGGGCAGCACGGGAGAGCAGGGCTCTATCTAGCTGGGGTGTTTCCTGCTCTGCCCCAGCCCTGCTGCCAGCACTGAGCACAGAGCAGAGTTGACCCATGAAGAGGCTTCAGCATTCCTCCCCCTCAGCTCTGTGGGTCTCCTGCACAATAACCACCAGGACCCCGGCGATACACTGCCCTGGGGCAACTGCCACGAGGTGTTTTCCTCACACCAAACCTTCCAGCTTTAACCAGCAAAACTGAACCAGGAATATCTGCTACTGACATCACCCTCAGACCCTCCAGCCCCCTCCTCCACATCTCTGATGTCACTCAGAAATGAGGAGTGAGTCACTCGGCAGTTGCTGTGGCGACGGCCGTGATGCTGAGGAGCACAGCACAGCCCCGCTCCCCCCGGCCCTTCCCGGGGAGTGGAGGGGACTGAGTCCCCAGGTGCTGAGCCCTCAGGACGTGCCATGGGCTCCCATGCCCCGGGCTGCTGCCCAGAGCTCCCTGCGACCCCAGAGGCTGCGATGATGTCAACGGCTGCCACCAGTAAGTCAGCGCTGTCGGGGGTTTACCCAGGAGTTGCCCATCTGGGGGCTTCTGCTGGGGGTCTGGTAGTGTGTGTGTGTTTTGCATAGGGCAGGCAGTGGCACTCAATGCCTCAGCCCCATGGATATGGGTGTTCTTTGCAACACCCTGTTCTTCCTGTGCCCCTGGCATCCCTGGGGTGACATCAGCCTAGGGCTGGCTGGGGGAGCGTGGGCTGCTCTCAGCCAGCTCTGGACCCCAGTGAGTGAGGGGGGCCTGGAGCAGAGCCATGCTGGACAGACATCAGCCTCAGCACAAGTGGGGACTGGGGCCATACAGCCCCAAATGTGCAGGCAGCATCTGTGCTGGATGCCCAAGTCCCTGGCACTGAGCTGAAGGGACAGCAGGGTCACCCCACTGCAGTGGGATGGGGACACTATGAGCTGTGTTCGTTTCAGCCCTGGGTGCTGTTCACAGGGTCGTGGCCTTTCTCCTCCCTCGACCCCATCCTGGTGCAGGGCTGTGCTGGGTCCTCACATAGCCAACCTTGGCATGTGCCAGAGACTCTGAGAGGGATTTCAGGCGATTCCCTTTCTCTGGGCACCTTGGGGTATGCAGGGAGCCCATGTGCCAAACACTGCCATGGGGATGGGATGTGCACCTCAGGGCATTGGCAGCTCTGCCTGGAGTGTGGGGATGGGGCTGTCTCCTGCCCCTTCTCCTGCCCTCCCGAGGCAGCTGCTCCAAGGTCTATCAGCTAGCATTTGCTGTCAGTGGCTCAGAGGTGCTGGTGTGGTTTCCTGCTCCATGTCAGACTTTTACAGATGTCAAGCTCTTACTGGGAGCAGGACCTGGACAAGCAGGATTGAGGTGTTTCAATTACTCTGACTAATTTGTACGTTAACATATTTCTCTGGCTGCAGATTGAAGAGCGTTGAGGAAGACAGTGTTTGCTTTGGCACCTCTCTGGAGGCAGTGCAAGAGGGGATGGTGAAGGGCTGGGTGCAGTGTATGGCTGGCAGGAAAGGGAACCCGGAGCTGCATCCCACCAGCACGGCAGGAGCTAAAAATACTGAATAGGAATGAGTTGAAATGCGGTGGGAAGCCTCTGCCTGCCCCCAGCCAGACCCTGTCGTGGTGGAATTAGAGGAGCTTTAATTTGCTTTTGAGACAGTTTCTGCTCTCCAGAAGCTCTCTGGGCTGAAGCTTTGCATGTTGGTTGCCTGGCAGGAGTTGTGGTGCTGTCCCTGCAGCCCAGGGCTGTGAGGTTTGTTTTTATGGAGGGAGAAGCCTCAAAATCCAGAAGTACTTTCCTCAAAATACCCCCTGTGGCAGGCACATCCCTCCTCTGCTTGGAGCTGGCAGGCAGCTCTTGCCTTTGTGCATCCCCCGTGGGGCCTGGAACCAGGCGGCCCTGGATTTGTTCCCACGCAAACACCTCCCCGTGTGCAACAAATGTAACGTGTTTTGGTGAAATGACGATGTTGGTAACATGGTTTTGGTGAAAGGTTGGCTGGAGGCTGATGTGAATTCCCAAAGGTAACGCTTAGCAGAGGGGTCAGGATGCTGGTTTGGAGGATAACCCCACACTGGCTCATGGAGAGAAAGCTGAAGTAGTGGTGGAAAAGTCGGAGCTAAATCATTCTCTCTTTGCACAGTTATAAACAGAGTTTTACTTTCCACAGTGTCCTTAGGAAAATTATCTGGGTAAAGCAAATCAACAATTCCCCTTGAAATTGAGCACTAGCCAAATGTGACTGCTGAGAAGGTTTTAATGAACGTAAAGATGCATGGAAATATAGGAAAAAAAATCTTATTTGCTCATTAATTAGATCATGGCAGTGCTCAAAAACCTTTCAGTGCTCGCCCAGTGAGTCCCTGGGGTCTCCCTGGTTGGGTTTGCCCAGGAAGGACAAGGCACAGGGGAAATACTCTGGGACCAGACCTCTCAGGATGGAAATCTCTCAGGAAAACCTGGCAGGCTGTAAATGCTATTGACCCATCACCTTCCTAAACACAGCCCAGGGACTTGAAAAATAAATAAGCTTATAGATAAAAATACCTTACAGGCTAAAACCCCTCCTGTTATTAATGCAGGCACTTAAACCCCTCCACCAGTGCCTCCAGAGCACTGATTGCAAGCAGATAACCGCAGGCCCGGTGAGGAGCCCATCCTGCTCCTCACAGCCAGCAAGGGAAGGGCTGGCTTCCAGTGAGCCAGCCAGGCAGGGCTTGCTGCCGCTCCTCCCTCTGCCAGCTCTTCCTCCTGGCAATAACAGAGTCATTAATTAGTGTTTGTGCAGCACTTTGAAGAGAAGTGCTGAAGTATTATTTGAAGCGCAATGGGGATCATCTTCAGGCCGTGTGCGTTGGCCCCTTGAGCCACTGCTCAGCCCCTGGGCTCCACAGGCAGGGCTGCCAGGGGAACCCAGACCATGCAGAGGTGTGAAGAGGTGCATCCCCCAGCACCATCTGATACACACCAAATGTTTTAAGCAAGGGGAAAAAGAGGTAAATCTGAATAACTTGTTGCACTCATCAGCATAACGGGTGTTCCCTTTAAAACAATACCAATGCAGGAATGGAACTGAGTCCTGCTCCCTGTCCTTCATTTATGTCCTTTATTTACATGAAAAGCATTGCTGCTTGTTGTGTGCAGTTCCCCGAGCACAAGGCCACGCTGCTGCATATTCCTCACGAGTTACAGAACTGGATGTAATTACTGACAACGGCATCACGCCGACACAAGTGTCCCCGTGGTGCTGGCGATTGCACCTCAGTGACTATTCCACTACCAAGGATAATACTCTGCTCTCCCCTCCTTAAGGATCTGTGAGGCACTGACACAGGAAAAACTTTTGTACAGAGGAGAAAAGGATGTTCTGAGCTGTCAGAGCAGTGACTGGATGAGGAGTCCACCAGTCCCCCTTCCATCCCTGTGCTACGGCACCCAGCGCTGTTCAGGTGATATTTCAAATGTCTTCTTGACCACATCTCTTTGTCTCCTTAAAGACATTGCTTTGTTTTGGAACTTGCATGTGCTGGGGGATGCTAAAGCCCAGCAGTATAGCAAAGGCAGACTTCTCTTCCTCCTCCCAGACAGGCTGTGGTGGTGGTGCCAGCAGCAGCCCCACGCAGTGACCTCCAGCAGCAGCCAGGCTCTAAGTTGATCCCAGCCTGGGGATATTAAGTGCTCAGCACTGGGGCAAATGAGGCTCTGTGGAACTAAGCACCAGGAAGCAGATAGAATGTGTTCAAAATTAGTTCAGGGATGAAAATAGAGCCTAAGGAGAGGGCTGCAGGCAGCCTGGGCTGTGAGCACACACGAGCTCTGCCACCACCATCCTTCACACTTTTGACATCATAGAAATCAGAGAAATTGTGCCCAAAACCAGGAAAAAGTTCCTGTTGATTCATTTGACCGTCTTGCTGCTGAGAGCACAAAGCAGGAGCTGTTGAGCAAGACTGAAGGCAAAGAACCTCTTCCTAGGCAGGGCCACCCACCTTCACACGCTGTTCCTGCAGCGATGCTGAAGTGGCAGCAGGCAGCTCGCTCCCTGAGGACAGGGCTTATGGAGCAGCCAGAGGGAAGAGGAGCACAGAATGTGCCAGACCAGGGCAGTTTCTCCTCTTTTGCTCCATGGTGGTGCTGCCTGGAGCACATCCAGCTGTAGAGTGTTGTGGGACTGGGTTACCCTCAGATTTTCTCCCCAGTGTTCACTTTCTTGAGCCAAACTTTTCCATTTTTCCTTTAATTCAGAGAGTTTCAGTTGTCCAGGTAATACTGGCTTGGCTTTGCAAGGGTAGTTCCACTCTCTTAAAACATATTCCTGAGTGATTCTGGTAAGTTTAACTGCTGGGTCCATTCTTTATCTATTGCTAAAAATATGCCAGAGGGAAAAGTAGGTCGGTTTTCTCCCAGTTGCACCTTCACCCTCACACACAGGTCACCTGCTCTGAGTCAAAGGCCTGCTCTGTTTCCACAGTCCATTTAATGCCTGATCCACCAAGTAAATGCAAACATTCTTCTCGAGTTTAAGGGGATTTTGTTTGGGCCTTGATTCTTAATCTAAAAAACAAGAGTAGCTTGTTACAGTGAGAACGTCACCAAACAACAGCCTGGAAAACCTGTGCTGAGAACCACACTCTTGGAAAGGAGATTATAAACCAGCAAGGAGGTTGTTTGCAAAGGACACCTACTTGATCTGAGTACAACCCTGCAGAGCAACAGAGGCTGGGCTAACCTTTGAACACCAGATTGCATTTCCTGATGACACGAAGCAGAATGCCCTCAACTTGCACTTTGGGAAGATATAAGGAAATAAACGTGGGGCCTTAAGGCAGACCCAAACTAATCCTGAATGATTTTGAAACGTTTCTGTAATCCGGCAGCTACGTGTGGTGAAAATTAATGTGTGAGAATCACAACGAAGAAAATCAGGTAGAATAAGGGCAGTCTGCTGTCAATGATAATCACATATTCGGTAGCTGGATGTTCAGATCATTCATCTATCCAGCACAGGCATTAAAGGCTCAAACCTCTCCTCAGTCCTGTGGATTCACTTTTCAGACGAGGCCCTGAAACCCACTTGTGTGAGTTAATCCTCAGGCTCAGGCTCTGGTTTTGATGGTCTAACTGCACCCAGCGAAGAACAACAAGGAACATCTTACACCTGTCACATGTTTCTTGCTGTTGTCTATGGATCATGGCCTTGTTTGTGCAAGTGTGGCTGGCAGCAGACAGTGGTCTCAAGCCTTCACATGATTAGGCAAATGGCTTATTTCACTGCAGTGGGCTTTACCCTGTACATGAAATTTTCCACAGCAAGTGGTTTACAAGCAAGAGACAAAGTTTTGGGGACATTTCTGTGGATCTCTGCGCTAAATGCAGGCCCAAGTGATGATGACAATGGTTCATGTCAGGGCTGGGAAGAGCCACACCAGGCTTTGAGGAGCGATCGTCTTTGGAACATGTTGCTTATGAGGAAGGGCTGTGGAACCTGGGGCTCTTCAGCCTGGAGAGGACTGAGGTGGGACCTCATCAACACTTATAAGCCCCCAAAGGGTGGGTGTCAGGAGGATGAGGTGACACTTTTTCTCTCTGTGGTGGCCAGTGACAGGACAAGGGCTGATGGACAGAAGCTGGAACACAAAGAGTTCCACTGGAACAAGAGGAAAAACTCCTTTGGTGCTGAGGTGAGGGAGCCCTGGCCCAGGCTGCCCAGGGAGGGTGTGGAGGCTCCTTCTCAGGTTTCCAAACCCCACCTGGACACATTCCTGTGCCCCCTGAGCCAGGGGAACCTGCTTTAGCAGGGACAGGGGCTGGGTGAGCCCTGGAGCTTCCTTCCAACCCCCACCACGCACGTGGGACGCTGCACTGGGGGAAGGAAGGGCAGGATTCACCCCCCCCAGCCCGGGGCGATGGGCAGTCGCTGCGCGCGGGGCCGGTGCCCGTTGCCGCGGTAACGGTTGCTTAGCGCGGGGTGTGGAGGGAGGAGGAAACGGGCGGCCGAGCTCCGCGCATGCGCAGCATCACTCCAACCCCCCATCCCCATCGGGTCCCGGCGGCGCGCGCGGGCGCGAGCCCCGCCTCCTTTTCCCGCCGCCGCCACAGCGGGGCAGGTTTTGGGGGGGCGGGCGGG
>WBNH01009368.1:2400-103581 GCA_013401255.1 Urocolius indicus | reverse complement strand
GGGGGCGGGGAGGCGGGGCGGAGCCGCTGCGGGGAGGGGGTGCCGCTGTGTGTGTGTGTGTGTGTGTGTGTGTGTGTCCCTCCCTCCCTCCCCCATCCCTCTGCCCATCTCAGGCTTTCCCCGTGCCCTGCTACGGGGATGGGCGTGCGGGCGAGAAACCTCTGCTGCTGCTCCCGGGAGAGGCGAGGGAAGGAGCCCCAGGTGCTGCCCCCTGGACCCCGCGGGGCGGGTTGAGCCGCGGTACCTTCCCCCCCGCATTGTTCTGCGAGGGGGCTGCGAGCCCGTGGGGAACCCCCCGGCTTTTTCTTTCTTGTAGCTGTCGGGCAGGTGATGAGGCCGCTCCTTTTTCTTCTGTGACCCGAAGGCTCGCTGTGCTTTTGCTGGAAGGGCTTTTCACCAGCAAAAAGCTTGGGCTTGACGACGACAAGGGGATGCTCGCGCTGGGCTCGGGGTTTCTTTTGGTTTGCGATCCGTGGGGTTTTTAAATGGCTTAAACGAGCCCTTCCGATGTAAATCCCGGAGGGTGTCGGGCCTGTGGGGTTTCAGCTTTTAACCCGTGTTGTGGCTGTGGGGATGCTCGCCGGCCATCCCCTTCCAAGCCAGCTCCTCTCCCGTGCGGCTGTTGCAAACGCCACGGGGAGCGATTCCTCGGGTAAAACTCCCGCTGCCTTTTGTTTGTGGTTTGTGTTTTAGATGGTGGATGTTGATGTTTGTGCGGGTGGAGACAGTACCAGAAGAAAAATGGATGCCCTGGCAGATAGTGCAGTTGAGATTGTCCCTTTGGAGCTCTATGATTCGGCACGAGCAAAAATAGCTGCTAATCTACAGTGGATCTGTGCGAAAGCCTACGGAATAGGTAAGGTCACTTTTATCAGGACGTCATTGTTGGTTTTGTTTCTTGCTTTTTCCTGCCTCCCCTGCCGTTCCAGATGTAATCCAATTGGGCTTAAACCACCTTTGTTTTAAATACCAATAATGTGACAGCCTCCTCTCTTATGATATTATGTTTCCTGGTACCTAGGACAGAAATAATGGAACTGAGATGCTTTGAATCAGCAATTCTAATGGTGGTCGCACACCGGTCGTGCTGGTGAAGAATGCAATACCTCAAAGTGCTGAAAGGCTCGTTTCAGTCAAGTGGACTTTCTGACACAGAGCCATGTGTCACTGCTTGCAGGCCCAGAGTCCCTCCAGGCCACGGAGGCTTTAGTGTGCTTCCTTGTCTAGTCATCTTGGCTGACAGATGCTAGGGCCTTGATACCCTTTGTATGTTCAGTTACGATTGTTCTGTTGTCAGGTTGTGGTTTTGGTTTCAAAATGGACTGCAAAACAACCCATTTATGATCAGTGACATTCTTTTGTGTAAAAGAAATGTTGAATGGGCAGGTGCAGCCGGTGTTCCATGACATCAATTAAACAGCGAGTTGCAGTTTGACACAAGAGTTTCTTCTTTATGTTGTCTCAAATCTCTACAATCAAACATGGAAAAATAAAGATTCTGGAGTGTCATTTGTACAGTATTTTCCTGAAATCTGGTGGTTTTTTTTGGTTTGAGCTAGATCTGTCTCTTCTGAATTGCTAGATACATCTTGAGTCGAAGTAGCTTCCTTTTGAAGAAATATGATGGAATCCTTGTGTGGTTTGTTCATCCAGAACAAAATAGATGATAAAAAACCATGTGCAGGATCTTGTTTTGGAAAATGAGGTAGCCCTGTTAATCTAAGTCTAATTCGCCAAACTCATAATATGCTTAGTGGATTAGCAGTAGCTTACTTGGTGACAAGGCTGAAGAGAAGCAGCCCCTTCCTGCAGTTAAATATTAATCCTTGTTGGAATATTTTTCCAAATTATCTTTCATTTGTAATAAGTCCATCTCTGTTCACTTCTTAGTGATGATGAAGAAAACAGAGAATCGTGGCTTTACAATGTCTTATATTAATGAAGCTATTTCATTCCAAGCAACAGGAGATAACCCCCCCCCCCCCTTCCCCATTTATCAGACGGTGTGTAAAAGATGTGTATTTTGGGAAGGTGTTAGTAAAACACTGTTAAACTTGAAAGAATGTTTCCTCATGTAAATATTTTCCAGTTGCTGGAATGGTTTGTAATGTTTCCTGAAGGCTTTTTTGAGTGATCAGAGATAAAATGGATATTCCAGATATAGAGATGGACTATTTATATTAGGACTCTTTTTTTTTTTTTTTTTTTTTCTCAAAAGAAAGCTAATCCTAAATTAGCGTTGCCTGGCATGGCTCCTGCACTGCAGAGCAGCTTTGTGGCCTTGTGCCTCTTGGTAGTAGCATCTTCTGAGGCTCCAGGACTCAGGCTTGTGTCTTTGCAGCCTGGACCACTTCACCAGTTAGCAGCAAGCCTCTTTATGCACTTGGCAATGCAGACTGGTGTTGAGTAAGCACTTG
This sequence comes from Urocolius indicus, assembly GCA_013401255.1. Taxonomy (NCBI): domain Eukaryota; kingdom Metazoa; phylum Chordata; class Aves; order Coliiformes; family Coliidae; genus Urocolius; species Urocolius indicus. Next base: position 101,164 of record WBNH01009368.1, on the reverse strand, counting down.
GCTTTCTTTTGACTAAGAATTTTGTGAGAGAAACCTTTTATGATGCCAATGATGTGATCTCCGGTGTAGAGAAGGCTGTAGCAGCATTTGGCAGTTTTCCTTCTTGCATTTAGACCTGTCCAGACTACATTTTAACAGAAAATGAATGGCATGAACAGTAGGGAAAAATACTTCTGCTGAGGCTTTTGGGGTTGTGTTGTTGGGGAGCTCCATTGAGTTAAGATTTGTGTGTGTGTGTGTGTGTGTCTTTGTCTTTGCAGGCCCATGGAAATTTGGTTGGATATTTGAAATGGCTCCTGCAAGGCACTGTCACACTGACACCATTACTGCTTCTGGAATGCTATTGCAAAATACTTAGAAATGTATAAGCCTCTTTAATTCGTAGAGAGATGGGTTTAAAAGGTTTCCTGTATGATTATAATTCTGAATAATGTTGGAACTTCATACATGACTTGTCATCTCTCAGGGTTCTCTTTTTGTCTGAAGATGTTGGATGTTGTTCAGTGAGTCTTGGGCAGCTCCCAGGCAATTGTGAATTTGCTATATAAAATCTCACTATGGAGATTAATGTTTTGGGGTTTTTTTTTGGATCTTTTTTTACTATTTTAGACAATTCTGGTCATTTTGTTTAAAAAAAATACCTCTCTATTTATAATATTAAACCACTGTTATGTTCTGAAGTAATTGTTGTGTGATTGGGTTTCCATAACTGCCTTCAAGGGGCAAAGTGAGGAGGTTTTTTTCCAAAAAGGTTAGATTTGGAATCGCCAGACGTGAACTGACATCATTTTGTGCCTTAATCTTTCAAATGCTGGTGCATATCCTGGACTTCATTTTCATCTGAGTAAGGCTAAGCTCATGCTGAAGTGTGGGAGCAGTCAAGAATAGGCATTTGATTCTAGTGTAGGCTGTTGGTAAAAGTCATTCATCACTGCAGGTTTTACCTGAAACTGTATTTTCTACTTAATGTTGAAGGATATTTGACTTCTCCACATCTAAGCTGGCATCTCAGTAGGAAAATTCTTTATCCTTTCTTTTTTTTCTCAAGGACAAATTGCAGAGAGCATACATGACCCACAATTTGGAGTTGAAGTCTTTGTTTGGGCTTTGTTTCTTTTGATTATGCATTCCTTTTTTTTTTTTTCCCCTTCTGGCCATGAAAAGAGAGAATTTTGGTAGCCAAATGACTGAGCACAGCTACCTTCTGTCTTTAACACAATAGTAATGAGATAACACCTATTCCTGCGCAGGAATTGAGCTGAACAGTTTGTTTCTGGAAGCCCATAGTTTCTCCCTTGTTTATGGTGGCTGCCTGGTTGTCACAGATGGACCCCAGAGAGAGGTTTTAGTCTTACCTGGTCCAGATTCCAGAAGAAGAGGGGAAGGATGTTGTGAAGACAGGGATTTCTCCATTTGGTGCCACCCCCTTCCCTCTCCTCAAATAAATCTGGGAATACCATCTCTAAAAAACCTGTGCACAAACATCTGGAAATCTTCTATACACTGGAGAGCTTATAAAGTCCATTTAGCTGAGACAGTAGTTAGAGGGAATGGAATTTGATGAGGAAAGAATTATCTGTTTTCAACGGCAGCCTTTGATTAGAACCAAATGTACACTAGAAGGAGTTCCACTGGCCCTGTGAAAAGACAATCTGTAACGTGTAAGTGGCCGAGGAATGAGGGTGCTGCTGAGTTTGTGGGACTTCAGTTCACAGGAGGCAAGCGTGGGAGGCTGACTGAGGCTTGGCAAGCTGCCCATGAGAGGCAGGGATCACTTCTTCCCTGCTTGCCAGGCTGTCCCACAGAGCTGAGCAGAGGCAAGGAGACCCTCTCCTTCAGCACTGGCCCCCAGCAGCAGCCCTCAGCATGGAGACAGCTACTGCAATGAGAATGAAACATGTTGCTTTCTCAGCAGGTGTAGTTGGTGCTGCGTTTCTTTATGTGTAGAAACTCATTTCCATCATCGCCCTTATAATATTAAAACCTAGATATGGCAGGAGCATGTGGAAGCTTTTTCAGTGTGGCAGCTTGCTGTGAGCAAGTGGCTTGTTTCAAACCCTCTCTGTAACAAATGTTGTTGCTTCTTTGAAACAGTTTGTAAAATTTGAGTTTTTCCAAGTGAACTTGCTGGGTTTTATTTATTCATCAGGGCTGGGATCTTTACAGAGTTTCCAGACATCACACTAATGTTAACCTGTGATCTATGGCAAGATGCAGGCAGGAGATCCAAGGACTAATGCAGGGCAGTTTAGGGGAAATGCAAGTTGTGGCTTTTTTTAGCCTTTGAAGTACTTACTACTAACCCACTCAATAAGATTTTACAGTACTGTAACAGCTTCCCACAGTTACTGGTTGGTAGGGACAGAGTGAGTGTGTTTCCTGGGCAAAACTGCCTAAATCCTTGAATTCCCTCTTTGCTGCTTTGTCAGCTTTCTTCTCAGGTCTATAGTTCAAACATTTCAGAGTGAACTGTTGCGTTTGCCAAATATTCAATAGCTAAACATTTGTTTCTTTAATAGTTTCCATTTAGTAAACACTGATTATAACTGGTGTGAAGTTCACAAGGGTGAAGAATCCTGTAATTACTGTTTTGTCTCTTCTGCTGCATCCAGGTTTGTGGCTTGATCAAAAGATATGCTAATGAGAGTGCGTTCACTCTCACCAGCAGTATGCAAAGGCTTTTGCTTGGTTTGGGCTTTTTTTTCCTGCCTGTTGTATGTAAATTTCCATGTGTAATGTTATAGATCACTTAGTTTATAAAGCAGTTCTGTAATGAGCAGCACCTAAGAGTTTCTGTTTATAACTGAATTGCTGAGAACACGTAACTTCTGCGTGTGCTCTGCAGCTTAGAGGAACATCCATACAGTACTGAATAATTCTGTGAACTGATACTGATACTAACGAAATCCTGCTCAGAATTTGAATAAGCTCCATTCTGTTTACCATGCTCCTTTGGCTCTCTTTCCATGTGAAACCAGTTCTTCGTGCTTCTGGAGGTAAAATAAGATCTGGGGTGTATCCGCTTCTCCAGCTCAAGGGATGAGTCAAATTTGTTCAGATTGTTGTATTTTTTTCTTTATCAAATCATAATCAGGCAGGTTGTCTTTGATCAGGTGTTTGAGGGATGATAAAGAAACGGTTCCTAGCCTAGAGTCTGGCAATAATTGTCTCTGTGGTGATTGTTACAAATGGAGTTATTTTTGTAATCCTCTAAAGTACGTTGTACACAATGATTTACACTTGGAACTGACAGGTTCGTGAGAGATGGTGGGGTGCAACAGACAAAAAGAATTGCTTCATGAGACTTTATGGTGGTTTCTTTCTGAGCCCTTCATCTCTTACAAAAATAGCTGGCAGAGATGTCTCTAAGGCAAGAACACTTAGTGTTTATGCTGCTGAAACTTGGTAAAAATATGTTATTGTTTTGGTTTTGTAAGTGTGGGAAATGGCATAAATGAGCGTGTTTTCTCTGTAAGAAGCTGGCTGTATGCAACTGAGAAACGTGGTGTACAATATACACAGAATCCACGTGTGGAAGAGATCTGGTCAGCTCTGCTCTTGAGCATGGCACGGTACATTCTTTAACAACTCTTGATAGAAGACTTAGGAGGGATGGAGTTAATGCTGTGTGCCTTCACAGATCTGATTATTGCCTTGTGCACTGCTGGTTTTAACTTACTATAAAAGCACTGGCAGTTTATAAGCTTTTTGTCTGCTGAACACCTCAGTTTGTCTAAAGCTGGCAACTGTAAAGCTTGTGTTGAACTTGATGCCAGCGTTTTCCCCAGGTAACGACTCAGAAAGTACGTTAGGAGAAGCAGGAAGGGTTTGCAAGCTCTTCAGTAACGTGCCATGGTGACATTAAAGTGACTTTCTTGTGGAATTAAAATGATATTGGAGACCTTTTCTGTAAGCAGGGGAAAAAAAAAAGACATGGTTTGATTTTGATTGTTTTTGGTTTGCTTTGATGTTTTCTTCAACTGCTCAAGCAGGGATTTTTGCAGCCATGGATTAGAAATCAGTTACTCACAATTGTTGGATGTTGATTGTTCTGAATTCCAAAGCATAGATGTGTAAAAGGATGTTTTAATAAACAGAATTTTCCTGCTGTCTAAGTTCAGTTATAGGTCATAAAAGTAAGGTGTTGAAAAAGATGCTTTATAGAAACTAGGACTTGGAAAGACTGGGACATTTTCTTCCAAAAGAGCATTGACACATTCTGTGGTGAGGGAAGCAAAAAGCATGTGATGCATTTGGAGTTTGCCTCATCCATAAAGTCTGGGGAGAAAAGCTCTCCCTAATACCACTGCCTACTCTGTATCCCTAGTGTGTGATTGAAATTAGCATTAGGTTAACTCTGGTGCATAATTACTCTAACACTCAGAATGTGTTTCTGTGATTTTTGGGGACTTCTTTGGGAATTTTGACCTTTTCAAGGGGTTTGTTGTGGGTAAGGAGCAGCCTTGGCTGCTGCAAGTGTTTTATGTGGCATTATACCACAGATAATAATTAGCACAGATGTGAAAGGTGAGGTTATGTCTTACCTCACTCTTTCAGACGTGGAGTATTGAAGACATCTCAGTTGGAGCCTGTGTTTGGCTGTGGCTGCCTGGGAAGGTTGTTACCTTGTTTGAGAGAGTTACGTTGCGTACAGAACATCCACAACTATGATACTTAAGAAGTTACTCAACCAAAGTGTTACCTACTTCGACAGCATCCTTGTTGCATTACTGTTCTTTCTATTGATTTCTTTCCTTGTGCCTGCCATGGGGATGGTATGGTTATGTCCAGTATGAAATCAATTAAAATGAAATAGTAAAGTTAATGTTAAAGCTCTCAAGCTTTGATGCGTTTTATAGATCTTAAAATTTCTGTGGGCCTTTAGTTATCCTTAAGCAATTACACAGAGATCAGAAACATGAAGTTAGAGGGTTCTTCAGTGTAGAAGAAAAAGATTTCAGATCTTTGGACTGAGTGCTCAGATAAAAGAGCAGTAGCCAAGAGACATGGTGGGGTTTTGTTTTTTAGTCTATTGATTTCTGTGAAGGACAATCTCATTACTAAGAACCAGATCCATTTATTGTTACAAAAGGCTTTTAAAAACAGTTAAATTTTTGCTAGTTTAAACTAAAATGAATATGGGAGCTCTTACTGCCTCTGTCAGACAGGAGTCTGAGCATCATGGCCAAGAGTCTTTTCTATTCTAAGAATTAGTATAAAGACCCCAGGCCAGTAGATTATATCCCCGTGAGTGTTGAAGAGAAAGCTTTTTGCTTTCTGTACTTACAATCTATAAAATAATAAGTCTGCCTTGTGGAAAAGGGACCTGAAGAAGGTCAGAAGTGAGGTGCCTGTCTGCTGGTGAGGGAGCTGCTGAGATGCTGCAAGAGTTCCGGGCTCTTTGTCCAGCAGCTGCTCACAGCCCAGTTTTCAGTCGTCGCCTGCTCAGTGGGGGTCTGGGGAGCTGATGGGGGCAGATGTTCCTACTGACACCCTCCTCTAAGTACTTCAGATTTCAGACATTTTGAATTTGCTTTGTGTTGTGTTTTAAAGAAACCCTTTAAAACTCGCAGAGTGGTGCTAATGCTCCTGCCAGGAGTGTGCTGCCTGATGGATATTTGATGAGCTGGTATTCTATTGTTTCCTTTCACAAATGATTTTAATAAAAAGCAATGTGTCTTTGATTGCTAAAGGTGTAGCTGCCTGTAATGAAGCTAAAATGTTGAGTGATGTGAGCTGCTTTACATTTTGATTTTCGGTTCTTTCCCCAGTCCTTAGAAAAGGGAGCTCTAGTTCTCTCTGTGGAAGTGGCAACGAGGGTTACATGGAATTAACTCTCAATAGCCTTTGATTTTAGATCAGATTGACTAATGTTAAGAAGGTTAAAAATACTTGAATTCATTATCTATTTCACTAAAATTGGACACCCATGTGAATAAATGCTGCTTATGTAGTGCCAGGGGGGGTTTATTGTGTCTTTTCCAACCATCTTTGGTCTATAGTGTGTGTGTCACATCAGTCAGTGTCACAGAAAGGAAATAAAGTGACCTTAATTTTGAAAAACTTCAAAAAGCTTTCCAGTTTGAAAGCCAGAGGCATGGCTGTATGACTGAGTGGCTGTTACAGCTCTTCTGACAGCACCAGTTTACTGCATATTTTTATTCGAGATGTACTTCTGGCTCCTGCAATGGATGACAGTTTGTCTCACTTTCTCTTCTTTACCCACATTTAAGTGCTCTGCAGTGTACCAATACCATGCAGCTTATTTTGCAGTTCAAAGATATGCAATGGGTGGGAGGCTTTTGGAATAGGGAAATTTAATTATCCTGGAAATGAGCTGAATGAAAAGCAAATATGCTGCCAAATTAATATTCCTTTAACTGTAGATGTACATGTTTAAAATGAACTCTTGAAGTGACTTCAGGGGAAGATCAGTGACTGAATGGCATGAGATAAAATGTTATGTTTGAAAAGTATGAAATATCTATTAAGACAACACACTTGAGGCTCTCATTATTATGAAGATCAATAGCTTCTAAGCTGATTACCAAATAAGAATATGTGTATTTATTTTGAGATCTCTATTTTTTAACTTGTTTTATGTCTTTTCAAGCTATTGCTTACCACAGCATTTCCTTCCACTTACAACTGTGCTAACCAGTTGCCATTTGCCTTATATTGTAGTGTTACAGCCTTTAACACTGGCAGAAACTCAGCCAGCACAGCATGGATTTGAAATGTCCAAGACATGTTTAGAGGAGTCAGAATATTGGTTGTGCTTAGTGCCTTCTTTTCCTGCCACCTGTGAGGCTGTGCTGGTCAGTAGCCAAAGTGTCGGTCTTTAAGAGTCAGGAATTGGTGGGCATGAAGATGTGAGGCTGAGGTCTGCCGTGGTGTTAATTTTCACTTCCTTGTTGATTACTAAGCTCAGTTTGATAAAATCATAAGACAGCTCGTGGAAATGGTGCAAAAGAAATGAACTCTAGATTTGGCTCAAAATTCATCGTGATTCCAAATGCAAGTGGAATTGGGTTTGCTTCGTAGGCTTTCATTTTTATAAAAAGGCTGAAAAGCTGCAGTAGTTTGCTTCAGTGCTCTTGTCTTCAAAAACACAGACTGTCAGCTCACTGGAGACTTCATTGTTTTGCAGCCTGTAAAAATACTCAAGGTGTTAGTTGGGTATTTTGGTCTCTATGAACTTTCACGGTTTAGAACCAAGAAATTAGATGCCCAGCCCCTCTTAGTGACCGAGTGTTGCAGTTGTTTAGTGGCTGTGCCACAGATGTTTTGGGATATTACTTGAAGTAGCTGCAAGTTTTGCCTTGAAGATCCATAAACTCTGCCCATCTGATACACAAAGCATTTTGGCCCATGATCTGAGTAAGTGGTTTAGAATTCCAACAGAAACTCTTACTTTGGTTTCCAACTGATGCCACTTCCTGGTGCCACATGCTGAAACTCCCCTTCCTTGTTGCAGATAATGTCCCAGAGGAGCTGAAGGACCCGTTTTACATAGATCAATATGAGCAAGAGCACATTAAACCACCTGTGATCAAGCTGCTGCTGTCCAGCGAGCTGTACTGCCGCGTCTGCAGCCTCATCCTGAAGGGGGATCAGGTGGCTGCTCTGCAGGGACACCAGTCCGTGATCCAGGCTCTGTCTCGAAAAGGGATTTACGTCATGGAGAGTGATGATACACCTGTGTCTGAATCTGATCTGGGCTGTGCACCAATCAAAATGGTGAGCTTAATTAAATCCACCTAATGATCTTCTTTTTATTTAACACTATTTAAAATAGTTAACGGAATGGAGAGCTCTTCATTTCTAGGTCACTCACCTCAGGATTTCTTCATTTTAAACACAGTTAGAATGCATAGGATGTTTTATTTTCTTAAAGGATTTTCTTTTCCAATAGTCATTCTTTTCTTCTTGTAGAGTTCTCATATGGCAATGATTGATGCTCTTATGATGGCCTATACTGTAGAAATGATCAGCATTGAAAAGGTGGTTGCTAGTGTCAAGCGTTTCTCTACATTCAGTGCCTCGAAAGAACTGCCCTATGATTTGGAGGATGCAATGGTTTTCTGGATTAACAAGGTAAGATTTGCTCTGAGAAAAGCATGCCTGTTTCTTATTGTTAGATAAAAATCTTCGGATTTTCAAAAGGATTCTGATGAGTATCTTCCTTCCATCTTTCTGACTTGTGCATTTCTATCTTTTCCACCTCAAATGAAGAGAGCTGCTATAATTACTGTGTTGTTACTTGTCACCTCAATTCCAATGGTAGCTGGGTGTAATATCCTCCTAATACAGATGATCATTCCCCTCTTATTTCAACATATTCTAATTTCATCATCTTGCTTGGCTTCCCAAGGCTTCCACATGCATTGGGAAAGAGAATCAGATTAGCAGGGAAATGCAGTTTCTTTTTTTAGGGATGGTGTAATAAAGCTGGTAATTTTTCAAGGCAATATTAAAAATAAAGAAGATCATTAAGAACGAAAAACTGTAGAAATTGAGTCCTTTCTTTCCAGACAAGCTGCTCTGAGGCTTTTTGTCAGGTGAAGCTCGTGTTAAATAACAGGATAGACTTAATTACAGCTAGCTTGAATACATTTGACAGAAATACTGAAACTTGTCAAAGGGTAGAGGCCAAGTTACTGAAACTCTTTCAAGTGGCAACAGAGTCACATTCCAAAGAGAATGTCTCCTTTGCAAAGCCAAGATTCTCTTCTTGTGATTATAGCTGCTGCCAATGAGTTGAACTGAAACTGTTGTAACGTGTTACTCTGTGGACTTCTTATGCTTGTAGAATGCATTGACCATTGTAAGGGGAGGAAGAAGAAAACCTGATTTGCGTGAACATATAGTCAGATGTATTTTAATCCCTTTTCTATGCTATGCCCTTTTGTAGGTGAACCTTAAAATGAGAGAGATAACAGAGAAAGAGATTAAATTAAAACAGCAACTAATGGAAAGCCCAGGACACCAAAAGGTAAAACAAATTTGTCTTCAGTTGTGATTTTGTGTATCGATGATTAATGGGTTTAAATACAGTCATCTAGGTATTTCCTTTGTCAGAGATATGTCAGGCACCCTGTCCTCAAAGGTCCTGAAATTTTGAGCATGCCACTTGTTTTTGTGTCTTTTCACCAGTGCCTTTCCTTACCCTTCAAACCCACTGGTATCTTCTGACTCTCCCTTCAGTTTCAGTTGGGCTGAAATAACGTGTGTTTCAGCTTAAAATAACTTATTTGAACTTTACATGGGTAAATATGACTCAGCTTTCACAGCACAAAATATATATGATATATTTTGAAAGCTCTTGGGGCATATTCATTTTGCATGGGTTAACTGTCTATATGCAGAGACCTATTCAAGTTCTGTCTAGTAAGCATACTCGTGGCATTCAAATGTTATATGTGTGTGTTTATTAGGAGTTTTTTTTCTATCTTTTCCCCTTGAAATGATAGCACAATGCACTAACATTGCAAAACACAGGACACTTTCATTTCTGGCAATGTAAAATACGTCTTTCTCAAACACAATGTTCATCAGCTATTTGAGCTGCCAGTTTATGATATGATGAAGCCTTAAGAAAAACTGTCAAGTTCTTCCCTCTAATTGATGTTGCTGTGCAAAGGAGATGAGTGTGACATACAAACAAGGCACAGTTGTTTAACTTTCATATTGGTGGCAAAGGTGTTTTCTGTGCTTTTTATGTAAAATCATAATCCTTCAATGACAAGGGGCTGAAGAGCTGTTTAGCTGTTTAACTAACTTGAACTGATTGACTCTCTATTGACTTGTGAGTCTCATTTTTGTATTTTTAAATCTAAATTTCTGGACTACCAACTCCTCTAAAATATGAAAGTGTTTATGGCTGAAGTGCATTTCAGTATTACTGCTTTTAACTTGCATTGCTGATGTTCCTTTCCTATTCCTACGTTCCTTTCCTTGCTTCCTGAGCAGTCTCCTTCCAAATGGTATTGGAAATTAGTACCTGTAAGTGAACCACTTTTACACCAGTTGTCATCCACAAAATCATGGCTTTTTCAATTTCCTCAGAGTGTTTTGCTTCCATCACAATGCTTCTTAGATGGTGTTTGGGGAAAAAAAACCCACCGTGTAACCTTTTTTGGTCATCAGGCTTAGTTTTCATACCATGGTTTTTGCATACTGTACAGCATTTAGCATAATCACTTCACAGCATTTCAAGATTGTTTCCACAGTGCAGGAGGAAAGGATATGGAGCAGCAGCAAAAAACCCTAGAACATTAAAAGCCATGTAAATGGTTGGGTATGCTGCTGTTGTTGTGGAAAGTAGGTGATTGATCACAGCACTAAGGTGATTATAAAAGCTGGTTGGTTTAAATGGTTGCTTAATCTTTGGATCCATAGTTAAGGTGCTTGCAGTTGTTCATTAAATAATGCTCTTGCACCTGCTCTTGTAAATCTGTCCAAACCAGAACTCTGTTATTCATTGAGAATGGAGTGAGGAGACTTGACAAACCACCATGGCCCTGTTATCACAGTTGCTGGAATTGTATGCTAAATTAATGAGACTGGAGCTGGCAAAGTGAGAAGAAAGGTGGTTGACCTATCAGAGCAAAGTACTTCTTTTCTTTATGATGAAGTGTGAAAATGGAATATCAATTCCACTACAGAAAGGTCCCTTCCAACCCCCACCAACTGGGTTTATTTCAACCTGCAGAGATGTTTCTTTGTTGCTTTGCTTTCCTTAGCCTTGATACTCCCTCTCCTGCACTGACTGGATCTAGAATTTGCTATTTTCTCTCTGGGAAGATGAGAGGTGTTGCCTCTCTTGCAAATTCCAAAGAGCAGCACACTTGGAAAAGGTTGGGATGGAGCAGTTACCAGTTCCCACAATCTCTCTGCCTTCCCANAAATTCCAAAGAGCAGCACACTTGAGTTACCACTCCCCACAATCTCTCTGCCTTCTCGCAGAGAGTTCAGTCCTGCTCCTCTGCCTTACAATCCTTTATTTGTTCCACCCAAATGTGTGGACGACAGTTTGAAATAAAGGAAAATTGAGTGGGGACATACAGGCTAATAAAAACTGTGACAGGGCCCTGTCTTCCAGCCTCATTTAATGACCTGTGCCAGTATGTAACAGACTATTGACCTGGTGCTTATCTTGTGTTCTAGTCTGCTTAAAGAGCTCATCTGTGTTTGAGGCGTCCATGTGACAGCCTTCTGAGGGAGCTGAGTAGTTTTGTTTAGAGATAACTCTGAGAGTCGAAGAAACTACCTGAGTGGAACTGATTTGCAGGGTTTTGCTGAGCAAGTTGATAGTAAAGGAAGGAGCAGACCAAGGTTATCCCATGGCTAGTCCAGTACCACTCAGCTTACACTGGTTTGCTGTCAGATTCTGCAGTCACCATAGCAGTTGTCACACTGTCACTTCTGTATTTCTCTTTCTTTTATGGTTTGGGGCTTTTTTGAACTATAGAGTTCTCTCTATTTCAGCAACACCCATTTCTGCACTTGAATGCATACAAATGTCATTAATTGTGTGCATGGGCAGGGGGAACAAATCAAAACTCAGCTCGGACTATAAGAAAGGATTCAGAATTTTCAGTGTGAAAGACTGAGTGACTCAGAGAACAAAAGTAAGGATTTACAATAAGTCCATAAAAGACCAATTTTGAGGTTTTCTTCCACCAATTTTTGTGTCTACTTGAAATACAGGAAGAACTAAAGTTAAAGAAGACATTTCTGAAGCTTGTCTTTAATATACTTCAACTAAGATAAATGATGAACCTTTTAAGCTAACCAGTTCACCTTAGTGTGCATACTAATTCTTTTCAGCTCTAATACCACGTTTCCAGTGCATAATGGATGTTGCTAATGCCTTTGATTTTGTTTCTCTGTTGAATAATCACCATCGTGTGTCTCACTGTTTCTTTTCGTGTAAGCCTGATCTGATGCATGCCGTGTCCCACTGCATGCTGGAACCAGTGGAATATGCTCGTGTGGTACAGTATGATTCACATTCCATTTCATATTTGTGCAGTGCTCCAGGCTGGGGAAAAAAAACCAAACAACCATAATTTGCACCTGATAAAAGGACAAGGAAAAATAGCATTAGCATGTAGAGATAGCTTTGAGAGTCACTTGCCTTTGCCAGGGATACGTAACATAACGTGCTTGTATCTGTGCAAAATAAAACTGGGTCTTATTTCTCTGATGATAAGTGATTGTTGTTCCTTTGAAGAGACATTTTTTTTTTCCAGCCTGTGCCATCCTAAATTGACACGTGAGTGTGTGTGTGTGTGTAGAGAGAGCTTTCTGAGGTTGAGGAAAGTGTATGATACCATTGGTAAAACCCAACTTTCTTCTGGTTACTGAATACATTCTGCATGTTAGGCCAGAACATCAGTCAAGATAGGTTTTTTTCAATGCTAAGTGATATACATGGGCTTAAGTGTAAAAGGCATCTTTCTCCAACACTGACAGGTATTTCTGCTCGGCTCTGCAGTGTGATGTTCTTATGCTTGTCCCGTGGCTTTGCTGCTTAAACTTAGATGCAGCCTTCTAGTCTAGTGAGCATGTGGGTGCTTAGTAAACAGCAGCACTAAAACTCGTGCACAAATTGCAAGAGGCAATGCCAAGGTTTGTTGTTTAGTTGACTGACTGTAGCTGCTCTTCAGCTGTGATCCAATATCCGTGAGGGCTGGGGGCTGCTTTGAAGAAGCGTTTGCTCTTGGTCTGTAGCAAAACCAGGGAGCGTTTTGCTGGTGATGTAAAAGGCTGCCTTGCTCCTCTTGCTGCCCTTTTTTTTGGAGAAGGCCATGCATTTTTTATTTGCATGACATTAGTATTGGATACTGACTTGCCAGCCATGTCTCAGAGAGCTTTGCTGTCTGGAGGTGGTGGCAGCTCTGTGGGTGTGGGTAATGGATGAGAAATCACAAGCTCATCAGAATTACCTTTTTCGCCACGTTTTGTTTTGTTTTGCTTTGCCCAAGCTTTCAGTGTTGTTGTGTAGTTACCTGTGTCTCTTTCTTTGGATCTGCTGCATTCATGCAACTGTGTTAGAAGGATTTTTGACTTAAAATGCTTGTAATAAGAGCAAATGTGTGAATGAAGCCAGGAATTCAGCTTGCTTCCAGATCTGAGGAGGATTGTTGAAAGGAAAGCACTGTATTCTTCAGAATTGGCTGCCATTGAGAGAAAAGTGTACCTTTGGAAATGGTTTTTGATGTAGAGCAGAATGCTATGAAGGATCCACCGTAAAGAGGTTTCAGTGCTTAACCCTTCTGTTTTCCTTTGCTTTTCTTGCTGTGAGCATCCTGTGAACACTTGTTTTCTCTCGGTAGGTGCGTTACCGAAGAGATCACCTTTCAAGCAGGCAATTACCTTACTTCCCTCTGCTTGAAGATTTGATGAAGGATGGTAGTGATGGCGCTGCTCTTCTAGCTGTGATACACTATTATTGTCCAGAGCAAATGAAACTAGATGGTATGTCATACAGGTTTCTACAAGAAAATGAAATCCTTCAACCTTTGAAAGCTGAACTAGAAAGATGATCTTAAATGAAAGTCCAACACATGTAATAGGTAGTGGACTGCAGCAAGTTGAAGTCAGGTCACATGTGGAATCTGTTGCAGTGTATTTAAAAAGTAACCTCTCTCTGGTTTATTTATTTTTGTATGACTGTATTTAAAAGGCTCAGCTCTGCATATCATGAGCTGCAAAAGATTCTTTTCTAGATCTAGGTGATATGGCTTTCTTTGTTCAAATAGCTGAGCTTGGTTTCAGTAGACCCTAAAAAAGGAATACCTGTCCCCTGCTGTTAGCTGTTAATTCTCGTCTTCCTCTGTAGAAGTATTTAATTGGACATCTTAGAATGTAGACTTTAGAATAGTTTCTCCCACTCTTCAGTAATTGTCTCTCTTCAGCACATCAGATATGAGGGTTCTCTTTCCCAGAAAATGCTTTTCTTAGTAATTCAATGTCCTTGTTGCATTTAACTTCTACAAATCAATGTTTTATCTTGGTTTTTTAAATTCTCAGATATCTTGTACCTTGCAGAGCTCCTGAATGGTTTCGGAAGGAACCAGCACTGTGAATCCTAGGAGTAACCTTTTACTATTTGCAAATCAAGATGTCTGTTTCTAACTGCTTCTGTAATTTGTTATGATGTGTGGTCTTTGTAGCCTGCTTACCTTTTCTGTTGCTGCAACAGGCAGAATCCTATGTGGATTCTAAAATGAAGGCAAAATTGATACTGTTTTATCTGTGTTCCTCTTCCTCCTTTTCCTATCCCTCTGGTACTTAACAGGTAGGGAAGTGTCACTGGTGGCCAATAAATAGTAAATGTTGGTGTATAAGAAGTGTGTGAAGTTCCTATATGTAGTGTTTCTGTTAATTGTGGAGGGAAATTTAACTCACCGAGATAGTGTCATAACTTACTCTTTCTCACATTTGTAGATATCTGTTTGAAGGAGGTAACTTCCATTGCAGACAGCCTCTACAATATCCAGCTTCTGAGAGAATTCTCAAATGAGTATCTAAACAAATGCTTTTACCTTACATTGGAGGACATGTTATATGCTCCTTTGGTTTTAAAGGTAAGAAATGTAATGAAGGGTGTATTTTTAAACACAATGTGGGTGAATGTGAAGTGGTTTGTTACTGCGAGGTGTGTTTTCCTTTTCCCTGTTGTAGCCTAACGTCATGGTATTCATCGCGGAACTCTTCTGGTGGTTTGAGAACGTCAAACCAGACTTTGTACAACCAAGAGATATTCAGGAAATAAAAGATGGTAAGTTTTAGACTCTTGATAAACGTTGGCATGTTATTTAAAACACTTGGCATCACTATGAAACTGTTGCACAGTGATATTTCCTCTGGAGTTCTGTTCCTACCCAAGTTTTCTGCTTGCTGGGGATATTTGAAAGCAGTAAAAGTGGAAGGAAAGTTAGTCCTAGATCCAGCTGAGTTCTAATGGTTTGAATGAGGTAGGCAGGTACTTTTTTTTCCCCCTAAAACTGTTAATTATTTAAACTTTCACTTCCATAAGATACGTGTTTTAAATAAAATTTAGGACTTTACTGTTTCATTTTAGTGTTCTTCATTTTCCTTTCTTCATAAAGTTCTCCCTAACATATTGCTTTGTTGTTGTAATGGCTAGTATGAGCTATGTTTAACGTTACAAATGCCTGCACAGTTAAAACAGTGTTGCAGCAGAAGAGCAGCCGGCCACCCGTTCCTATTTCCAATGCGACCAAGCGGAGTTTCATGGCCAGCCCTGCTGCTGCCAACCCAGCAGACCTGCAGCCCTCAGCTCAGCCAGGCCCTGAAGCTTGCAGCAGGTACTACCTGCACCCTGAGGAGCCTGACTACCTGTAAGTCTGCTTTCATGTTATTTAGACTCTTTGTGCTTCCCCTTGGAAAACCTAAACATTTCTGCTCCTCAATGTTCTCATCTTGCTCCAAATGGAGTGAGCTGGAGTTGTGTGCAGTCGGTCTGTCAGTTCTCAAGTCCAAAGAAATACTTTGCACTGTTGTGTTTGATCTTTGGCAAATGCCAATAAGCCCCACCAGTAAATGTCACCATTGCATTATAGGAGAAGTTAGTCCAACTTCTATTTCTGGAAGAAATGTGAAACATGAAAACTGTTCAAGCAGCTCATCTTTACTAGCTGGGGATATGAAAACAAAGTTAAATTGAATCTAATGTACACAAAGGGTAATAACAAGGCTTTTCAGCTGACCTAAGTTTGATAACAATCAAGAAGTTGTTTCAGCCTACTGTTTATATAAGCTGCATTTAAATCTCCTGTACTTAAACAGTCTGATTTCAGGTAGTGGGTTTACTTGTATATCATTACATTTGAAAGCCTTTTCTTCTCTAAGTAACTTCTTTAGAATAAACAATATATTACTGAGTTTTGAAGAGGCTGGGGGTGAGTAGTACCAGTGTCACTTTGCAACTATATCACTTCTCTCTTCTTGTAATGAATTTTTGCTTTTGCTTTTAGTGGCAAAGGAGGAAGCCCTTCTTTTAGCCCTTCCCATCCGCTGCTCCCTTTGAGACAAAAGCAACAAAAATCTTTACAGGGAGAAGACAGCCCTGGTAAGTCTACCTTGAATTTGCATTTCAACAGGCAAATGACCATCAATGCCAATACAATAATGAAGAAAAGTATCAGTTCATGTATATGAATGGTCTACAATGGAATTGAGCTGCAGTCAAGCCAAGTAGTAAACATGTCCAGGTTGAGTAAATCAGCTCTGTTTGCATTTGAAAGATCTTTTAAGAAAGCTACTAGATTCTTTTTTCCTCCGACAAATGATCTTATCAAGTGTAAGAATTGAAGACCAATAATGTCAAATTGCTGAAAAGAAAGGGAAAAATCACTTATCAAATGTTCATAAGGGTAAGCAAAAGTCTTGGGAGGTAAAATTGTCATCCCTAGTGACAGACTCACTCTAGTACTTGACAAATTTTGCCCAAACGTGATTTTAATTACTGAAAACCTTGGGTTTGTACTTACCCACAGATGCTCAGAATGTTTTATCAGCTAATGTACCAACCAAACATTCCAGCTGCAGGGGCTCTAACATGCAGTGCAGTGAGCACTTCTTCTTTTTCAGCTTAGGGGGCTGATGAGGAGATGAAATGGAACAGTTTCATGTTTGGAAATCCAAAAGCAGAAACATCTGTGTGGTCCCTTGTCCTTGTAATTTTTCAGGCTTTGACTGTCTTTGGTTGCTATTTCAGCAAATCCGTTTGCTGCTGCCATCTCTTGGTGACAGAGTTTATTAAGTTTGCCATGAAATGAAATCAAAGTGAGAGCTTAAAGACCACTTCCAAACCATTAACAATTTAAACCTTATTGCAGGTCATCGGCATCGCTCCAATTCTCTGACCCGTGTTGACGGGCAGCCACGAGGTTCAGTCCTTGCATGGCCAGAGAGGAAACCCAGGTAACAGATGCACTGAAGTGTTGAAGTGCTGTTTAATGAAAGGCCACTGTGAGAATTTGGCTGCAGCTCTGTGATATCACTTCCTTAGAACTGGAATGAGAGAGAGACGCTTAACTTTTTTCTTTTAACATACCTTTTCAGAGATGACTGGCTTTAGGGTTGCAATTGAAATAGGTTAAACATGATTTTCAGTAAGCCCCGATGAAAACTGAAGTGTCTGAAGTTGCTGTTCAGTGTTGCTGGACACTTTTGACACAGGGTACACTTTTCAAATGGAGCAGAAATGTTAGCTGTGTGTATCAGGGTCCTTAGTTCAACAAATGGGAACTTTTTGTGCTTAAGCATCAGTAGACTGTTTCTTACCTTTTCTAGGCCTCTGTCTCAGCCAACACCATTTGCTCTTCATCACTCTGCCAGCAGCGATGTGGACCCTGGGTCTGGTGACAGCATTAGTCTGGCCAGATCAATCAGCAAAGACAGTCTTGCTTCAAACATTGTTAATGTGACTCCAAAAAACCAGCCCCATCCCCCATCAGTGAAAACTAATGGGAAGAGCTTGCTCAACAACGTTGAAATTGAAGATGAGGATGAAGAGCTTATTGCAATAATCAGGTCTGAAGAGAGGCCAAGCCGTGGTGACGCTGAGCTGCAGAATGCATCAGCCAGGGTGCCCAGCATTGCTGCCTCTACATGGTCTCCAAAAACAAACAGCGAGGCTTCAGAAAGCAAACCAGACAGTTTTTACTTGGAGCCTTTAATGCCTGCTGTTCTAAAACCAGCAAAAGAAAAACAGATCATCAACAAAGAGGATGAATGTGGGGAGGGGAAACAAAGGAGTTTTGTAACAAAGAGATTAAATGAAGGACACTTGCCTTTGATCCGCAAGAAAACAAGTAGCACTCATGGTGAGCATGACCTCAACAGGACTTTTACTCCTATTTCCAGTTCTGATTTCACTCCAGTTGCAGATCCTAATGCTGCAGATTCAGTGGCACTGGCAGAAACAGGTTTAGAAGCTTCCAGACCTTTGGCTAGTAGCAGCTTAGATCCTTCCACTCGGGAGCTATCCACTGGAGGATTTTTCCTTCATTCTGCTAAATCTGATGATGACATAGCAGGTAAAGTCAATGTAACCTATGTGAAAAGTCTCAACTCCCGTGTTCCTGACACTACATGGACTATGGTGAGGCATGACTCAGAGTCAGATCTCTTAGACATAGAAGATGCTGACCAGGATTTGGTGGTCATAGACGACCATCCCGTCATCGCTAAATACATCGGCGAGGAAGAATCTGCGAAACTGCAAGAAGACATGAAGGTAAAAGAACATGAAGATAAGGATGATGCCAGTGGACGTTCCAGCCCCTGCCTGAGCACGATTTCTCAAGTCAGCAGTGTGTCCATGGCTAGTGGCAGTGTCCGAATGACCAATTTCGCCGAGAGAAAGCTCCAGAGGCTTAACAGCTATGAAACGAAATCCAGCACAAGTAGCTCCCAGAAGACCACCCCAGATGGGTCAGAGAGCTGCCCAGCACCCCTGACCACGTGGAAACAAAAGCGAGAGCAGAGCCCCAGCAGCCAAAGTAAAGATAACGTTAATCTTTTAGCTTCTGAGTTGGTGCAGCTTCATATGCAGTTGGAAGAGAAAAGAAGGGCGATAGAGGCTCAGAAGAAGAAGATGGAAGCCTCATCAGCAAGGCAGCGGCTAAAATTGGGCAAGGCAGCTTTCTTGCATGTTGTTAAAAAAGGGAAATCCCCTGATTCTCCACAGCCTCTGAAACCAGAGCACTTTGGGAAAGAATATTCTCGGCACAACGGTGAAGATGTCGACGAAGTTTCTTTGGGTTCCAAATCTGAGGAGTTTCTTGTGAAAGAGGAGGAGAGGGAAGAAATGCTTCATGATTCTCAAGAAGTAACGAAAGCAAAAATGCAAGAGGGCCTGGCTTTTGCTGAGCAACACAAACCTAAAGACTCTGCTGCTATACATGATCTGGAAAAAAGCAAGATGATTTCGGTTGCCCTCCTAGAAGACAATGTCACCGACGTGGATATTACTGAGTGTGACCTTTCCATTGAAAAACTGAACGAATCCATCAGTACACTCCAGCAGGCTATATTAAAGATTTCTCAGCAACAGGAGCTCCTTATGAAGTCTCCATCGGTGCCTACACCGGGAGCCAGAAATAACTCTCAGGACCAAAAGGTAAAACCATCCATTCATTTTGTGGAGCCCTTGTCTCCAACTGGAATGAACAGTCTCCGTAAGCCCCCTCGCTTCGGCCAGGGAAGGAGTCCTCGAGCAGGAAGACCAGCTGACCTGAAAGTCCCTAAAGACAGACCACAAAACTCAGCACGTGTGAAAACCCCGACACAAAGCCTGGAAACCTTGCCGCATTTAAGGCCGTTTCCATCCAATAGCTTGTCAAAGACGCCCACAGAGATCAGCTTGGAAGGCAGCCCTGACCTTGGAAGCGGTTCTCAAGAAAAGTGTTTCTTTGATACCTACAGGCTTCATGATGAGAGCAATCAGAGGTCACTGGTTCTCTCCACCTCCAAAGATGCAAACATTCTCTCTGAAATGAGCAAAGAGGTGAATAACAGCCTCAAGGAAACGGGGTTGAATTCTTCAGATGGCTCTGGAAAGGAAAATGTCCCCGTGGATGAGCCACTGAGAAGCAAGGCCAACCTCATTGAAGTGGACTTGTCTGACTTAAAAGCTCCAGATGAAGGAGAACTCGAAAACCAGGATAGTTCTACGGATATCATTAGTGAAGGCGATCAGAAGTCTGGTGTGGGGTTTTTCTTCAAGGTAAATATATTGCCTTTCTGTATTTGGTGGTTGTTACACATTTACCAGCATTAAAACTGGGTTTTGTCCACTTCAGTGTTCTGATGGAACTCGAAACGTTTTGGTTGCAGTATTTGGACTTCTAAAAACTTCATTGGAAAGGAATTTGCTTGTGGAGAAAAAAAGGTTTTGACTTAATGTATGAAACCCTGGCTCTTGTTAGCTCGACTAGGAACCAGGATTAACCCTGCTTTTCTTCTCTTTCCTTTTGTTTTCCTCTAAGAAACAGACAAACATCCAAACCTGTTGTAAATATTTAGTTCAAAAGAATCGAGAAAGTTCTGACCAGACAGATACCCAGTTTGAGAGTCTGAACTGGGAGTTTCTTGGCATTTGCACCCAGATTTCTCAGGTTTTAAGCAGCCTAAAGGCCAAGGGCTCTAACAGAGATCTTAGTTGTGTGGCTCTAGATGCAAGTGAGCGATTAAATGCTTGTGTGTACTGTCAGAAGCAATTCCTGTTGGTCATGCAGCTTTTGGTTTGGCCTGTAATGATAGTGGATGGGACTCATGATGAAAACGCGTTCAAGTGATGTTTTTCACTTCATACCCAGCTCTGCCTTGGGGAAGGGGTTGTTGTTAAGCTGTTGCTTTTGTACTGTGATAATTCTTACATCGTTGGCTGGATGCTTTTTAAATGTCTCTGTCCCTCCTCGTGATGTTCAGAACTGCTGTCAGAACATTTAGTGTCTTCATTTGTGCTCAGTGGTGATTGTTGTAAATACCTTAAATGTACTGATGGGACAATACTTTGTGTCTTAATTTCTCTTTCAAGAAAGCTGAGTGAGGCAGTTTCAGGCTCAATGGATGGAGCACAAGCTTTACGTAGCGTGATTTAACACTGACTGTCACAAGGGTTATCGTTAGGCTGGGGTTGTTAGTGCTCTGCGTCGTAGCCCACATGGTAGCTTCATTGTACTTTGCAGTTCTGGAAGGTTTTGTGATTATGAAACATACTTAACAAGTCAGAGTGAGGTGAAACCCTTTCTTTACCTCCTCACAGACTCAAGGGAACACTAAAACCGCCTCAGAAACCTTCCTTGAGCAACAAACAGTTGAATGCAGTGCTGATTTACACGTGATTTCTTTCAGCAATAACCAATGCTTTCCTGAAATCTCCCTGGGTCCCTCAGCAGTTCTGAGCTTCATGTATTCTGTTTGTGTTCTCTGAAATTCCCTGTGCCCATGAATTTTGCAGGACGAGCAGAAAGCAGAGGACGAGCTGGCCAAGAAGCGTGCGGCGTTCCTGCTGAAGCAGCAGCGCAAGGCCGAGGAGGCTCGGATCCGAAAGCAGCAGCTGGAGGCTGAGGTTGAGCAAAAAAGAGATGAAGCTCGGTAATAATTTGTGGAAAAGAATACTTCTCTTTCTCTTTAAGACGAGGAAAACTGTTCTGTGGTTAATGTAATACTGTGCTTCCTTTCCAGTCGCAAAGCAGAGGAGGACCGAATACGGAAAGAAGAGGAGAAGGCTCGGAGAGAACTTATCAAACAAGAATACCTGAGGAAAAAACAGCAGCAAATTTTGGAGGAGCAAGGGCTTGGAAAGCCCAAATCAAAGCCCAAAAAACCCAGGCCCAAGTCAGTCCATCGTGAAGAGTCTTACAGCGATTCGGGGACAAAGTGTTCTTCCACACGTAAGGGTTTGGAGTTGTTTGCTCTCGCCGAGTCTGCAGGTCTGTTGTACCAAAATGTGTTTCACATTTCCTCTTTTATTTTGTAGCTGATAATTTGAGCAGTGCTCAGTCTGGTTCCAGTCTGTCTTTGGCCTCAGCAGCAACAACTGAACCTGAAAGCATCCACTCTGGTGGCACGCCGTCTCAGAGGTAGAGAGCTGGCCTTCGTTTGAAGCCTTTGTTTCACAGCGTAGTATGAAATGAAAACTGGGGGGATTCAGTGGTGTTTGTTCCAGTTCACAGAGGCACAATACTAATTGGGGAATTCATCTCCTGCTTTGTGTGCCTGCCAGCTCCTATGTTCTGTACAAACTTGCAGTTTTGCTTTGTTTTCTCCCAAAGGAGTAATAGAATCTTGCTTTGATAATCCAGCAGGGAGAACCTGATTGGTTAAGGGGGGAAAGGGACAATAGCCCATTCCATTAGAGACCAGCAACTGGTGAATTTCTTTAAGATTGGAGGGAAAAGTAATAAAATCTTGGCATTTTTACTTTTATTTCCCACCCCTAGAGTTGAATCAATGGAATCCTTACCAATCCTGAGCAGGAATCCGAGCAGAAACACAGAGAGGGATTGGGAGAATGCATCAACAGCCTCTTCTATTGCTTCAGTGGCAGAATACACAGGTGACCCTTTGGCTGTGGTTTGGGGATTTGCTGTGAAGGGCAGGTCATAAAAACCTGTGGTGTGTCTGATGTGCTGCCACACTGTGATTTTTGAGGAGCTCTCAGGTGTGTTTTGTTCTGTTCGGTATCTCTACAAGTAAGTTATTGTAAAAAAGGGTATTTGAGGGTTGCTTTTGGTTTGGTTTTCTTTCATTTTGATGAATGAAGATCTTAATGTTCATCAATGTAAGGTGAATAATTTTTACTTCTTTATCTTCCTTAGGTCCAAAATTATTTAAGGAGCCCAGCAGCAAATCAAACAAGCACATTATTCACAATGCTATCTCTCATTGCTGTCTTGCTGGAAAAGTGAATGAGCCACATAAGAATTCAATATTAGAGGTAAACGTTAACATACCAAATGATGAATGCACTCCCAATAAAATGTCTCTGTAATGCTCATTTCACAGTCCCCTGATGCACTCTGGGGAATCACAGAACCTTAGGAGTTAGAAGGGACCTCCAACCCTCCTGACAGAGCAGGACCACCTAGAGTAGGGCACACAGGAACTCATCCAGCTGGGTTGGGATGTCTCCAGAGAAGGAGCCTCCACAGCCCATCTGGGCAGCTCCTGCCAGGGCTCCCTCACCTCAACAGGGAACAAGTTGGTTCTTGTGTTTCTTTGGAACCTCTTCTGTTCTAGAATGCTCTTTCCTAACATGTATCTGTACAGAGAAGCCTTCCCATCACCAAATGGACTCCTGATTCTGTCTTAAGGGTGAAACTCACAAGTTCAGAGAAGGGCTGAAAATTACAGTTACTCATCTAGTGCTTCAAAAACCATCAAACATTTTTGTAGCTCTATATGCAAGCTTAAAGCTTGGCAGAATATGAGACTTCTCCCTGTGAACAATCTATTTATATGTTTGTTTCTTTCTTTTTTTTAATGCAGGAACTAGAAAAATGTGATGCCAACCACTACATCATTTTGTTCCGTGATGCTGGCTGCCAGTTTAGAGCACTTTATTGCTACTATCCTGACACTGAAGAAATCTACAAGCTGACTGGAACGGGGCCAAAGAGCATCACCAAGAAAATGATTGACAAACTTTATAAGTACAGTTCGGACAGAAAACAGTTTAATGTGATTCCAGCCAAAACCATGTCTGTGAGCGTGGATGCTCTCACCATTCACAACCACCTGTGGCAAGCCAAGCGACCCGCCGTGCCAAAGAAGCCTCAGAGTCGGAAATGACACCGAGCTCTTGGGGGAAGCAGGTTGCTGAGTGGGATTGCATCAGAAGAAGACGCGTTTACCATTTCCCTCCCGTTTGGTATGAGATGTGCAGAACCATAAACGTTTTGGGGCTTTTTATTTCAAGAAGCTTCTCAAGCAGAACCCGTGGGTGCAAGTCGTGGAGAATGAAGGAACGGTTGCCAGTGTTGGTTTTTCTTATGAATGACAAATCTGCTGTTACACCCAATGCTAACTACTGTGGCTTTCAGCTGATGAGGGACTGTGCATGTAGCAAGATCTTTAACAAGTGGATTTCCTTTTACTTGAAGCTTTTCATCGGTACCAATTGGGAAATGATTGAGTTCTGTTTCCCCTCCGCCTCATTCCCTTTATCCCTGTCGTCCTTAAAGTTGGCAAGCTCTGAACTTCAGTAGAAGGATTGAAGAGATCTTGGGTGAAGTGGTTTGGGTTTGGTTTGGTTTTTGGTTTTTTTTAAACAGTCTGTAGGGAAATCTTCCTTTCAGCCCTTTTTGAGGCACTGTTTAATACACCAGTTGTTGTACTCTATCTACTGCCAACCTAAGTCCAGCGCTCGGATTTCTGAATACAAACAAAAAAGCCCCAACTGTTGCTGCTCAGAACAGAGTTTACTTGCAGTATCTGTTTAGGGGGAAGCATTGCAAGGGTTGCAAAAGCCAGTCTCTCTCTTTTTTTAGAAAAAAAAGCAAAAAGAAATCATTCTCAAACTGCAAGATTCCAGGAATACAATCATGAGGAGGCATACAGGTGCTACTAGCTGGAACGGGCCTGGCATGAAACTTCAGGCAAGCTGGATGGAGCACAGTTATGACTGAGTTCAACTTCAGGTAGTGTCCTAAAGATTTGTTTGCTTTAATAAAGACGGATTCTGGTAGGTATAGAACATTTCCACTCTGAGCACTCTACTCCTGTACGATGGTGCACTTAAGGATCACGACTTTTAATGTTTTTATGACATCATGGACTGTAATTCTCCTTCCCTTGTCCTGTCTTTCTTCTGGAGGAGCAGCATGCTCTGAACTGAAGAGTGTGGTATGGGGGGTGGAGTGGTTGTTTGTTTGTTTGTTTTTTTTATGTTGGGTGATATATTAATATATATTGATTTGTTTTCCTCATTTAAGAGAATTTTTAAACAGAGACATTTGCATTTGTTTCAGAAGCCCAAATAAGTCGAATGGCTTGGATTTCTTTTCATGTTGAAATATTAAATCTTGAGTCATGACCTTTAAAGTCTTTGTGTTTCAGCAGATTAAATCTTTGTCTGTGGTACCAGGGTATATTTGCAGTTCAGTTCCTTTTTCTTTCTTTCTTTTCCCCCCCTCCTTTTTGTTCTTTACTATCCCCATTTCTCCTTCTTGACCCCCCCCAACCTCCCTCCAAGCAGGTTTCTGTAGCTGTGACCTCATTTAATCTGCTGACGTTGGTCTGCTGCATCCAGTTTGACGCCACTCCCCGAGGGTGGTGGAGCCCTGGGAGCTTTTGGTTTGCACATGTTTACTTTTTATTTGAAGTGTTACTTGAATATGTATCTCTTCAGTGCAAAAAGGCACTACAGCATCCCAGAGATGAGCTGAGCTCTGAAATGCAATGCAGTGTAATTATTGACCTAGGAGGGTAACGGGCGTTACAGAGAGTTGTGTACAGAGCAGGAGAAGTAGGGTCTGGAATAAAGTGCTGACTAGACAGAGCAAAGTGAAGGTCTTCCATTGTGGTCTCTCCATTTTTGTTTTTGGCCTCTTCCAGTACTCCTTGACTAGGCTGCTGCAACTGTGTAAATTATGTTAGATAGTTTTGCTGCTTGTAAATAATGAAAAGCTTTATGGTTTCTGAAGTGCTGAAGTATTAAACACGTCATGAGTGTAACTTCTGTTACCATGCTCTTCATGCTTGTGCTTTATTTCTCACTGTTTGATATTATAAACCATATTTATTTTATGAAACACTGAAATTTAATAAAAATCATTAACTGATTTCCTTTTTTACCTCATGTGTCCTTCTGTTGTGGTGACACTTCATCCCCCTCACGGAACTAATACACTTTAAAGATGTGCCATTCGGTGTTTAGTTGGGCTCTTGCACAGCTTCACCTGACAGCACCTCCAGTAACATTTATGCCAAGAGCTTAGTTCTGAGCCTGATCTCAACCTGTGAGGGTTTGACCAAAAGGCTTTCAGGAAACTGGGAGAGAATTTGACAGTTTCTTTAAGGATTTGTGTCTCAGTCTTTCACGCTGGCTGGTGGAGTTTCGTCTGTCTCAGTTAGTGACACAACTTTGGAAGCACCAAGAGCACTTCTTTTGTTGGGCTGGTGATTTGTAAAGACAGGTTGCCAGTAGAACATAGAAAGGAGCTTTATGTTAGAAATAAGCTTCCTGAAGCTTGCTAGTGAACCCAGGCTGCCTGCTCAGAAGTGAAACTGCCATTCTCACAGCTCTGGACCTCTCCACTGCAGAACTGGTTTTCTGTGACTGTACAAAGATGACAGTCTGCCCTAGAGATTTGAAACAAAACATCAGTGTTTCCAGTGTATTCTTCTGTATGTTCTTCAGGCTGAAGGGAAAGGGCTGGAATAAAAGTCAGTGGCACCTTCAGTGCCCTTCTGGACACTAGGTCAGGCCCTTGTTTTTCCTGCTGCAGTGTGGGTTTGTTTACTACTGGGAACAATAGGAGGTGGCATCTGTTTGGAGAGGGAGAGCAGGCAGCACTTAGTCTCAAGTCTTCTGTGATCCTTCAGCTGGGGAAGTAGAGGAGCAAGTCATTTTCTAAGAGATGAGATTATCTGAAAAGCCAATAGGCTTGAGCTTTAGTTGTTGAACATTAATGGTAAGCAATTAGAGTGTATTAATTTAGTTTGGAAAGAGGGAGAATGTTGTTGGTAGGAAGATGACAGACTGTGGGTGAATGCACAGAGCAATGAGCTTCACTTTCAATGGCTGAAAAGGCTGATGTGCAGGAACAGTTTGATGATCTGGATCCTGATGACTCATGGATGAACGGTGCCAACATCGTATTTGCTGATGTCACTCCTAAAAACCCACTGGGCAGTTAGTTTCCCATAGAGAGCAGTAGGAGAGCAGATCTGGCTTTGAGCTCACTTGATTGCTTACAAGTTTCTTACACATAACAAACACAAGAATGTACATCTTTAAAGTGCTTTTAGATGCAATTTCTTTTTCTCACACGTCCATACATCAGTCTGTTGTGCATTTACTCGTGCTGTTTGTATTTGCAGTTAATGTGTCTTTGTCTTCATCTTGCTCTCTGGAGAAGGAGGAGTTCAAGCAGGAATACTCTGAGTTCTGAAGGTATTGACTTCCTCTGAAGAACCTTTTATACAGTTCAACACTCCGTGCTGGGCTGCTCCAGTGATTGAGTGTGCAAAAAAACCCCCCAAATCTGGCTTTTTCTCCCCATAACACTGGAGTGAAGGGTGTAGTGGTGGGGGGTCTCTCTGGAGTTTTCACTTACAGCAGCAATGGTTTGGGGCTGTAGTATAAAGTAAGAGAAATGTGATGTGGTTCTCAGGACTTGAATATTTCCATTCCTTTTGCTTTATTCTCCTTGAGTGTCCAGAGCTGATCACTAGAGGCAGCATCAGAACACTCGAAATCCCCCATTCTGTTGTGGTGGTGGGTTTTTTTATTTAATATAGCAAATAAAAAGGGGGTTTCAGCTGCCTCCGTTGGAAGCAGTGCTGTGAGGTGCTGGTGAGGCAGAGGCTGGGCATGAGTAACAGGCAGTGACTTCTGCAGCAGGTCTGGGATGGCAAATGGGAGCTGAACTCTCAGACACTTCACACGAAGCTATTTATTGTGACAGTGATGAGACCAGTCCAGAAAACGAATCATGAAATCATTGTGGTTGGGAAAGCCCCTGAAGCTGCTGCAGTCCCAGCCCTCCCCTCACCCTGCCCAGCCCAGCACTGACCCACAGCCCTCAGCACCTCAGCCCCACGGCTTTGGGATCCCTCCAGGGCTGGGCACTGCCCCAGCTCCCTGGGCAGCCTGGCACAGGGGCTGACACCCCTCTCAGGGAAACAGTTCTGCCTCAGCTCCAATCTCAACCTCCCCTGGGGCAACTTGAGGCTGTTTCCTTTTGTCTTATCACTGGGAGCAGAGACCAACCCCCACCTCACTACACCCTCCTGTCAGGGAGTTGCAGAGTGCTCATGTCTCACCTCAGCCTCTTCCAGGCTGAACACCTCCGATCCCTCAGCTGCTGCCAGTTAACACCCTCAGGTTCTTCTCTGACAGACAACTTTCCAGCCACACATCCCCAAGTCTGTAGCATTGCCTGGGGTTGGTGTGGCTCAAGTGCAGCCCTGGGCACTTGGCCTTGGCCTATCCCTCCAGCCTGGCCAGGGCCTTCTGCAGCACCTTCCTGCCTTCAGGCAGAGCTACAGCCCTGCCCAGCTTGGGGTCATCTACAAACTGACTGACACTCAATCCCTTACCCATGTTAAACAGAACAGGCCCCAGCACCGAGCCCTGGGGAACACGCTGGTGACCAGCCACCAACTGGGTTTAGCTCCATTCCCACCACTCCCTGGGCCTGGCCATCAGCCAGTTTCCCACCCATCTCAAGAGTAAATCCCCCCAAGCCATGGGCAGCCAGTTTCTCCAGGAGGATGTGTCATGTTTTGTGGGCAAGCTGGTTTGGATGTGCTTCTGATCAGTGAAAAACTTGGGTCCAACATTCTTCAGGACAGTCTGAAATGGAGATATTCACATGCTTCATTTGAGCACATTTTGTAGACATCTCAAGTATGGTTTTTCAGCACATTAAAGCCAAAAAAAAAAGAGAGGAATTCTTGTCCTTGCATTGGTCAAATGTTCTGTTGTTTAGTTATTTATACAATATCTATTTAAAGCATCTATAGGATGAAGACTGAGGATAGAAACTGAGAGGAAAAAGTTTACTGCCTGTTGCCTGTGATTTTTTACTGCAGTGTTTTATGTAGGTATTTACAGAGTTCCACAGGTGCTGAGTCTGAGCACGGATTTAGCTTTAGCACACTGTTGCAGCAACCAAGGAACAATGATGTGACACATCCTAAGAGATTCTCTCCAGGCAAATCATGAGTAATCACAACACAGGGCACATTGAATCCTCCTCTGTCGTATGCTTTGGAAACTAAGAGAAGAAACCAGACAATGGACAACTCACTGTGCAGGAAATATTTAAGGGGTTAAAAAAACCCCTCCTGTTTGGATACTTTATGAATATAACATTTTTATATAAGCAAAACATTTCCCTTGTTGTTTGGAGCTTTCTGGCTGCAGCTCTGTTAAGGCTTAGTTTGGTTGTAGGGATTTTGAAGATCTGAAGATTCCAGTGTTCAGAAATAACATTTATTAGAGTGGAGGAAACAGCAAAAGCTTCTGAGAAAAAGCATCTTCAACTGCTGTGTGCAACAGGGGTGATTTAATAGTCAATCTATAGTGCTTGTTAAAGTTCAGACGTGGCACAAACCTCCCAGAACTACCAGAGTGTTCCACGGGAGCCTTACCAAAGGTGGAACTCTCTTCTGACTGTGTGGCTTTCAGGGAACAACTGTGTCAACTGCATTTACTGTCAAAGAAAGCGATCCTTCCCATTGCTGGTTCCCTTTTTCTTTCCCAGTCACATCAATACTTTTCTTTCCTCCCCTTCATTCTAATTTCTATTTTTCATGCTCTAGATTTTTCCTCTTCTAAAAGAAGTTTCAGTGTCAGCAGCTGATTTGTCCCAGCTGGGGCAAAGCTTTAAATGAATTTTAGTTCATTCTTTCCTCTCCTTCTTACTGCTTCTGCTGCTGTGGAAAGTGAAGCAAGATAAAAAAGCAAGTGTGACCAGGTAAAGGGCCTACAACTGACATGCTTTGTCACCACAGACTATTGTGCAACACAACCACCAACAACAGTCAAGAGAGACACAAGCAGTGCAGAATGGTTTGGGGCAGGTGAGAAATGAAGGTAATTAAGGGAGATATCACAGCCAGAGACTTGTAAGTAGAAACAAAGCAACCAAAACCCACCCCACTGAAGAAAGGAAGAGCGGGCACATGGACAAACCTTCACAACGTCACTCGAAAGAATATCATCAGTAAACAACCCAGGAGTTTAAAAACCAACTACAGCAAATGCAGAGATGTGGGGAAAAACCCCCTGAGCTCAGTGCTGCAGTTAACCAGATAACTAACAATGCTTGTTCAGAAGGAGCTGTTACCTGTGGCCTCTTCTGTGGAGCACAAAATCCTGTCCTGCCTTGGCTGAGTTTTCCTGCCAGTGAGGGCTGTTGGTGGTGCTGTTTAAATGACCTGTGGGATGCAATCATCAGAATGCAGCTGCACTGAGGAGTGGGAAGGAATTTGTTCTCCATATACAGCTTCATCTTGTTTAAAGTCAATTAAGTAATTTTTAACAGGGACCTGACATCCTCCTGTCTTTGACTTGGGTACATTTACAGCAAAATGACTTAATGGCTTCCAGGTTTTTCCCACTTGACCTTGTAGGCTGATCCTACAATTGACTTCCCCCATTTCAGGTGGGTTGTTTGCGTCCTTCTGTGTGACTTTAAAGAAAGAGAATTTTTTTTTTTACACTCTTTTCTTAACATGTTCAATAAACCTGCCCTGTAGTTGCACCCTGTTTACACCTGATCTCACCATCAATGCTCATGGGTGCAGTGTGCACTAGAGGTGAGGTCTCCTTATGGAAATCTTGGGCTGTGGAAGTGAACCATAGAATCAGTGAAAAAAAACCTGGGTGTATTTGGAGGTAAAAACATCATGTACTGAGTGCTAGCTCCACATCAGTTCAAATAAACAGCCACAACATCAAATGCATTTGTTGAATCATAGAAAGTAAGGGTTGAATGAATGACCTAAATTACCTGTAACTGCAGAGTTGTTGTTGCTGTAACACAACTGTCACGTGGACTTTGTGCAGGAATGCAAAAGGAGTTTGGAAAGCTGAGGTTTGGTGAAATAAAACTCACCCAACTTTTCACGTGTCTCAGCTTTGGAAGAGATGACTTGAAACACAGGCTTGTAAATGGCAGGGCTTTGATACTCTAAAGCCACATCTGGCTGGGGATTTTCAAACAAAGCTTGCTCCCAGAACAAAAAAGAAAGGAAAAAAAAACCTGCTCAGAAGCTCCTGTTGCTGCATGCAGCTCTTTTATTGTCATGTCTCTTTACAGAAATGTGAAGCATCTTCACAATAGTTGGACAAAACCATCTCCCACTGGCTGTCTGCAGTGCATCCCAGCACAACACGTCCCAAAACTGGGGCTTGAGGAGGAAAGGGGGGGGAGGTTTATTGGTGGATGCTGATAAAAAAAAAAAACCCTGCAGGAACTGATCTGGAGGGAATGACAGCTCTCAGGAGAAATAAAAACACCATGTTATACGTAGGTGGAAGGAAAAAGGAGTATAACAGGAAATAAATATGCACTAACATGGCTTAATGTTGGCTTTAATGCATGACACAGGGATTTAGTCCATTCTGGGTGTATTAAACCCTTTGTGGACTCACAATATGCACTGGAGCTGTTTGCTGGTAAACCTGAATCTCTCACACCCCTCCTCATTTCTGCCCTGCCCCAGGGCCTGCTGTGGCTCTGCACTGGAACCCAACCCTGTCCTGCAGAAAAAAAAATCACATTTTCCCAACTGTATTGACAGCAGCTGGAGGCAACTGGGATTGTTTCCACCTCCCCAGGAGGGGCTGGCCCCCAGCCCCTGCAGCACCAGTTCCTCATTGAGCTCCCCCCACCCTCCATGACAGCCCTGCCAGAAGCTGAAGCAGCTCCTCCTGATGCATCAACATTTCCAGGACCATTACAAAAATAAAATACCTTTGGTTTTGTTGTTGTTGTTGTTTTGTTTTTGTTTTTTTTTTTACATTAGTATTATAACTGAGTCTAAAGAATTAGAAAAAGTAACTGTTTGTTCTTAGACTTGCATTGACCCCCCCCCCCCAGGTAAGTATCTACAGTATTTATTTCAACATCCCATTAGAATGTCAGCTAGAAATTTACACCATAGAAAGGATGTATGCAAAAATGCAGGTGGTTTATACACAGAGCTTTCCTTTTAAATACACATATTTATACATTAAACAAACAGAAGCATTGTCAAAAATGCAGTAACACGGAGGGCTGCTGTGTTCAGAGTATCACAAACCACTTCTTTTGGCGTGTGGGTTTCCTCACGTTAGCTCCTTGAATTAAGAGGCAATAAAAATTCAGGGTGCCCCAGGGAGGAAGGAGAGGTGCCCAAAAGCTCTTGCCACGGCCCCTGATGTCTGTGCAGCCTGTGGGACGTCAGGCACGAGGTCCCTTTGCCCTCTGCAGCACGGGGCTGGGGTACATTGCAGCCAGGCCTGGCTGGGTTTCATTGAGGCTGTGATCCCAGCTCCACCCAAATGAGAGGGGAAAAAAAAGAACTCAAATCAGCTGTGTTCTGTGTAAACCTGTGGCTCATCACTCACACCACCCACCCTCCTTGGAGATTTGTGGGGTCTGAGTTTGGTTTCTTTTCCCTTTTAGGCCTGTAATGCTGCTTTGTTCCATGCTCTAGCAGCAGAGACTGGAAAATCATTTGGAATCTAGACAAATAACACTTCAGGCATCTCTGGGTCTGTTCGAGCATCTCAAGGGTTTAAATTAACCCAGCTCTGAGGTGGGGTGTGTTTGTGTCCAACTGCACCCACTTTTGAGCCCACAACAGCTTCTTTCCTGTTTCCTTTCAAATGGTTTTGTTTTGGCATGCTAAGCTACAAATGGCAATAAATAAAACACAGATCTGCCTCAACCAGAGGGATTAAAAAGTAAGAATGTAAAAAATCCCAACTAAAACAACCCCAAAACCCCATCAGAGACAGTTTTAGTTTGTGCCCACATCTAAGTGTGGCCGAAGAGTGAAGCTGGGGTCATATGTGGTACTTCTCTGGGCCCATGACATGCCCTGGGCTGACAGTGCCTGGTGCAGGGCATCCAGGGCCTCCTGGTCAGCACATCATGCAGAAACAACAATAAGAGAGCAAGCCCAGACTCCATCCAGGCACAGAAGGGTTTGCTCCGTAACCTTCTTGAGGGAACACGTCTCAGTATAGGCCTTGCCCCGAGCAGCCTCCTTCCTCACAGACCCATTATCTCCCACCTCTGCTTTTCCCTCATAGAAACATATTGTTGTTTTGGTTGGAAAAGACCTTTAAGATCATCCAGTCCAACCCCTCACCTCACCCTGCCCAGCCCATCACTAAACTCTATCCCTCAGCACCTCATCTAAGTGTCTTTTCAATATCTCCAGGGCTGGGGACTCTCTCAGCTCCCTGGGCAGCCTTGGATAGCGCTTAACAACCTTCTCAGTGAAAAAAAGCTCTTCCTAAACTCCAATCTAAACCTCCCCTGGCTATCACTTGTTACCTGTGAGGAGATGGAGTGGACAGGACTGGGGCTGCCCAGGGACATCTCACCAACTGTTTAAAACAACAATTTAAAACAGGCTTTGGGTTGGTGGTTGGTTTGTTTGTTTTTGTTTTTGTAAACAACTTGTATTTGGGGTCTCACTGGGGACCAAACTGAGAATGTTAATGACAAGAAGCCACCCAGCTGGCAGGGAGCTGGGATGGGATTTCATGGCAACATTGTGCTTCACAGGTTTCTCGTTAAAAATAAACAACCCAAACCCATCCCATTGGGGTTTAATATATGAATGTAGAAGTATAGAAAGTTAACAACTCGGTTATTCACTTGGCAGTCAAACAAAACCCTTAGGTATTGACACTGTAAAGTGTGCAAAAAAGAGATGGAAAGGACAGCTCGTGCTCCTGCTGTCAGAGGCCTCTGTGTGTGGGCAGCTGCCATGGCTGGGACGGGCACAGAGGCAACAGGGGAATGACACTCGAGCACCTCAGCTGCAGGAGAAGCCGCCTGGCTGCTGGGTTTGGGGGGTTATAAAGTTGAGTGAGGATAGACAAAGTGCCAGCGATGGGCAAAGGAGGCTGGGCAGAACCTGCTGCCTTTAATAGAGTCACTGGTCAGTGACCCAGAGGATGGGAAGGGGAAGCCATGCCCAGACTATGCAGCCCAAGGGGGTGTCAGTCCCCAAACTGCCCCTGGAAGGAGGGGAAGGGGCTGAGCCAAGAAACTGACCCACAACGCTCACTGGTGCATGTCCCAGGTCAGCCTGTCCTGTCCCACGCCTGGTACAGGGAGCCCTGAGTCCCTCATCCCCCTGGGCAGCTCATACAGGAGCAATGGCTGAGGACGAGCTCAGTAGGAGACACAAAACCAGGGGCACGGTGCCCTCTGCCAGGGCTCAGGTTAGAGTACACGTGATGAGAGGCATCGCACGTGATGAGGATGGCACAGCTCTGGGGCCCCTGGGGTTGGTGTGTTTTGGTTTGTGAGATGCTGAGATGAGCTGGAGGCAGCACACCCCCTGCCCTGGCACTGGAGAGGGGGCCTGCACTGCCTTGTCCTACCCCCTCACACAGATGCCAGCGAGTCCTCCCCTGCCTGCCAGCTCTCCTCCCGCGGATGCCCGTTAACAGAAACCAACAGAGGATGAAGAACACGAGCTGAGTGAAAGAGCAGCAGTTTGGGTACCCCAGGGGATACCTGGTGACAGAGGAGGAGGAGAAGGAGAGTTCCAGAAGTATTTTTTTCTCTTGGCTTGAGAAGCCCCATCCAATGAAAACAACCAGCATCAGCTAGGGGCAGCATCACACGCCATCCTCCTGCTCACAGGGCTCATTTATCACCTGGGCTCAGCCACGTTCCCACCAGCACCAGCGAAAACTTTCTCACTAGTTGCGGTATTCGTAGAAAAAGTTAAAAGCCGTGAGGCAGCCGCTGGCTGGAGGGATCTGCCCGGCCCTGCCGTGCCCAGGGCTCATGGCATCCCTGCCACAGCACAAAGCCAGCCTGGGCATCACCTTCCCGGGGTGGCAACAGCCTCCTCCTCCGGCCGCCATCCCCGTCCTCGCCGCCGCTGTCCCTGGAGCTCGCGGGCGCTGGGCAGGGCCGTGGGGCACAAGAGGGGCTGCTCACAGCTGGGTCTCGTCGCGTGTTTCGGGGTTGCAGGGGCCCAGCTTGTTGCTGCAGCTGCTCTTCCGGCTGTGGCCGTCGTTGGCCACGTGTGCCAGCGGGTCGGAGCGGATCAGGTACCTGTGGAGCACAGCCCAGTTACACCACCGGCACCCTCCTGCTTCCCCGATGGCAACAGGGAGCTGTGCAAAGCCTCAAGCTGGGGTCACAGAATCACAGAATCATTCTGGTTTGAAAAGACCTTTAAGATCAGAGTCCAACCCTCCCCTCACCCTGCCCAGCCCAGCACTGACCCACAGCCCTCAGCACCTCAGCCCCAGGGCTTTGGGATCCCTCCAGGGCTGGGCACTGCCCCAGCTCCCTGGGCAGCCTGGCACAGGGGCTGACACCCCTCTCAGGGAAAAGCTCTTCCCAGCACTGAACACAGCCCTGAAGCTGCAGCCTCACCAGGGCACAGCACAGGGGACAATCCCTGCCCTGCTCCTGCTGGCCACACTGTTGTTGATCTAAGCCAGGATGCCCTTGGCCTTCTTGGCCACTCGGGTCCATCCTCGAGGCCAGGACATGTGGGAGTACCCTGTGGTTCTGTGTTGGGAGCTGCTGCCCATAGTGTGTGGCAGCTGTTAAAATATTCAGGAGTTATTTCTCCTAGTGCTGCACAGCAGCAAAACCCAAGGGAAAAACCTCTGCCCTGGGGGCTGGAGCAGTGATGAGCAGAGCTGGGGCTGGTTTGAGCACTGCTCAGGGGGCATAGGAGGAGGAATGGCTTGGGAAGGAGGCAAAAACTGCTGGTCTCCCTGAGAAATCCCAGAACACAATGTGAGGGGAGCAGTGGGGCAGGCCTGGGGGCACAGGGGATGTGGGAGCAGCACTTACACGATGTCGTTGAGCTCCAGCCGTGTGTCAGGTGGGGGGTTGATCAGGACGTAGGACAACGTGTTCTGGTGGTCGTTCATCTCATCTGCAAGAGGAGGGGAAAGGGCTGGTGAGGGATCCACTGACGGACACCCCGACAGACACCCCCGGAGCCCCTCACTCCCACAGCCCCCACCAGCACCCCGAGCACTTGGCTCATCCCAAGGACAGCAAACTGGGGCTGGCCATGGGCAATGGTGTTGCCCCTGGGAAGGCACCACCAAGATCATCGCTACCATCTCCCTCCACACCTTCTCAGCTGCTCCCCTGCCAGGCACAGCCCAGGGGACTGGGATGGAGAACTGTCCAAAGTCCCCGCTCCACCCACAGAAAAGTGAGACATCTTACCTTGGTTTAGAGCAAAAAAAAGGGAACAGGTTAGTCTGGCTGCATTAGGTATAGCACAACGACTCCAACCACCGGGTCCAGGCAGCCAACCCTCCCCCCAGGCTGCTCCAGTGCTCTGCCCAGTTCCCCCCAGCTTGAATTACTTAATTCAGCATCAACCAGCAAGAGCAATTCAGTTCAAGGATTGCTTCTTTCTCCTGCCCAAGGGAAACCACCTCTGTGGAGCTTCAGAGCCATCGATGCCATTCAGGGATGGCTTGAAACTACAGTGACCTCCCAGGAAGGGGGGGGTCAGGACCACTGGGCACAGCACCCACGGGTGCTGCACGGGGCCAGTGGCAGCCTCGAGGCCAAGAGGGGCCCTGAACTCTCTGAAATAGCTGAGAACAAGATCATGGGTGAAATGAATGGGGATGGGGGGCTGCAGGGGCCAGGCAGTGGGGAAGAAGCTGCGACAAATAACACCAGTTACAGACAGAGCGGGTGCAGATGGACTGGGGGGGAGGGGAGGGACAGATGGATGGGGCAGCGCGGGGAGCGCAGCAGGATGACAGCTCGCTGCAAGGCTGGCCACTGGGACCCCTCTCTGGGCTAGCAGACACGGCCCTCTGAGCAGCACTGGTGCAGGACAGATGTTTGCCCGTGTTGGACAAACTGGGCTGGGTCTGGGGGCAGTGGGAGTAGGGGTGGGGAGCTGGGTCAGGTGCTGGCTTTGGGTTGAGGGGCTGCTCCCTGCTGCTTCCCCCATCCCAACCATCCTGTTGCCATCTGGAGCAAATCCCCCGGTCAAAGGCTGCCCTGGTGAGGTGGGACACAGCCCCTGCAATAACAGCACCCATAGGTAAGCAACCACCTTAGCCATCCACAGGCAAGCCCACTGCTCCTCTACAGCCCCAGACCTGGGGTGAAACCTCTGCAGTTGGGCTGCCTGCAGCCGTGAGATGAGCCAGGGCAGCCAGGCTGTACAGGGATGCAAACAGGTCCCTCCTGAGCTGCCTTTGCTGTGCATTTGGCCAGCACATCCCTGGAGCCAGAGCACACTGGTACCACACACAGTGGCTCTTGCAGAGGGATGCCAGCCCCGTGTTTTGCTGCTCAGGCACCTCTGAGGCCACAGTGAAGGACTGAGACTGACTGCAGGGACAGACTGACCCGTGCCAGGGTGCCCAGCCCCAGCTGCCAGCCAGAGAGCTTCAGCCATCGCAGTGCTCAGCCTTACAGCGAGGTGGGGACAGAGGGTGGCAATGCTGGGGCAGGGGTGGCACAGGGCCCCTGCTACACACCGGGAGACACAGGGTTTGCCATGATGGGGAAGGCGGGGAAGGACCCTGGCTGCTGGCAGGTTTCCCTGCTCCATGGAAGCACCTTTTCCTGACCCCCATGCACCAGAGCCAGGTACTGCTAAACTCACCAAGTATATTGCCATGTGGCTCAGCCCAGCAGCACCCTCCAGCAGGATCTTTTTTTTTGGCGAGGGGGGATTGGGGAGCCAGTGCTGAGCTCCAGCTCCTGCACCCACACAGCCCCTGGATGCTCATCCCTGGGGGGTCTCCTGGTTTAGCAAGTGACTGGGGGGAATTGGCAGTGCTGGGCCTCTCCACAGCAGGACACAGGCTCTTTGCTCAGCTCCAGCTCTTCCGTGGGACAGGGGGGTACCAGCAGGGTTTGAGCTCTGCCCAGACCCACCAGCCAGTTGGCAATATACTCTGTTGGCGTGGGGCTTCCATGAGCCCCAGCTGGGGCTGCTTCTCTGATGGAGGATATCATTTATAGGAAAATACCAGCTTTTCACCTTAAGCATGGGCTAGTGAAGCCTAAAACACAGCTAGGGCAGGCCAGTGCTAACCTCTAGGCTACTGCAGTAAAGAAAAGCCTCTCCAGGGCACTTTACACCACTTAGTGAAGGTGTAAACAATGCACTAAACACACAGCTCCCCGCAGATGCCAACGAGGTGCCCCGGGCCTGACCCTCCCTGGTTAGAAAACAGGGTCTGCAAACACTGGAGGGTCTCCAAGGACATCAACCAAGGACTGTGAAGGGCTTCCCAAGCACTGCCTCAGGCCTGAGCTGTGGTCAAGAGGCAAAAAGGGGCCAGTGCAGGAGCTCCAGCATCCCATCGCAGCACAAGGATCCCCTCCTCAAACTGGCACTGGCTTTGCAGACCAAAACCAACTTGCAGAGCAATAGAGGGAGAGTTTCTTTCCATGACAGCTGAGGGCTGTGATTTCCCTGTAAGATTTCCTCTCCAACAGGCTCCCTGAGCTTTTTATCCACATGACT
The DNA here is from genome assembly GCA_013401255.1 of Urocolius indicus. Taxonomy (NCBI): domain Eukaryota; kingdom Metazoa; phylum Chordata; class Aves; order Coliiformes; family Coliidae; genus Urocolius; species Urocolius indicus. The sequence goes on along the minus strand of WBNH01009368.1, from coordinate 63,223 downwards.
TGGAGGTGCCCTGTGCTTGCACCACCACTGCAGGACGTGTTTAGTTTTTCCAACAGCCACCCAACAGCTTTAGGCTTGAAAGGCTCTGGTATCTAAGGTGAAAACCCGGCAAGGGTGTGGGTTGGGCTCAGCTGGCATGATCTTGTTGTGCTGCAACGCCGTGAGTCACGCGGGACTCCCAGGGAGAGGGAATTACCTTGCAAATATCCCAGGTTTACCCGATTCATCACATCACTGGCTGTTAAATTTGCTACATCCTCTACAGAACATACAGGGAAAGGCACAGACATAAACAGAGAGAGAGAGAGAGGTCAGCAAGCCATGATTCGGCAAATATCAGAGACGAGCTCCTGCACTGCAGCAATAAAATGAGCAAAAGAACAAAGGGAAAGGGGGAGAAGGCAGAGCAACACGTTCTTCCAAAACACTGTGGGTGTCCAGACACTGACAGTGACACATGGTGACAAGGCACAGGCCCAGCACAGCCGGATGCAGACGTGTCACAGGGTTTGGGAGATGCTGGTGCCCACACCGTGGCCAGCACCACAGTCCTGGGAGATGGGTCCTGCACCCCTCGCTGCCTCTTTGATTGCCAGAGCTCCCCTTAGTTTGCTCCAAATAAAATTGGCTGGATTGGCCAGGAGAAGGATGCAAACTCTGATACTAACCCAGCCAAAGGAGCCTTGAGCATCCTGGGTGAGATGCAGCCCTTCAGGATCCTCAGCAAAGAATCACAGAATCCCAGCATGGTGGGGGTTGGAAGGGCCCTGCAGAGCTGCTCCAGCCCAACCCCCAGCTCAAGCAGGTTCCCCTTGCTCAGGGGGCACAGGAATGTGTCCAGGTGGGTTTGCGAACCTCCTGAGAAGGTTTCCAAAGAAGGTTCCAGAAGAACACATCTCAGCCTGTGTTGACAGGGGTTGCCAGGCTGTGACCTGCCCTCGGCAGCACACGCTGCTCTTTGTCTCGGGTGCTCCCCACTTCTCAGCTTCCCAGCCCCAGCAGCTGCCTAAAGTTGCTTTTTTTAAGGCAGTAAATAGCCTCAGTTGCACTCCAGAGTCTGCAACAGAGCTGCAAGGAGATGGAGGAGTCCCAAAGAAAGCAGCAGCAACTTCTGGAGCTAGTAACATAGGGAGAAAACCAAGAGAGAAGGGACTCCATCACTGCAATCCCTCATCTGTCCTGCCCTGTGCCCCCCTGTCCTGCCACAGCCGCCTCTCCTGCCTCCCTCCCTGGGGCAGCCTGGCTGATGCCCACAGCCAGCCCATTTGCCCTCCACTCCAAACCCCCTCCTGAACTGCCCTTCTTGAACATTTTCTCCTCCTCTTTCATGAGCCTGAAGGGCTGGGAGGCAGAAGCCAAGCCGAGAGAGGAGGAATCATCCCTCTGCCTCCTGAAACAGGCTCCCATCCTGGCAGGGGCACGGTGCCAGCCTGTGTGTGGGCAGGGGCTGACGTGGGGTGGGAAGCTCTTTGAGGATGGAGCAAACAGGCAGCAGCACAGGATGGCTTAAAAGAAAGCAAGCAAAGAAAAACAAAACCAACCCCACAACCCCCCAAAAACCCAAACCAAACAAACCAAGGAAGCTGTGGGCTGCAGACTTTGTTGTAACCAAGGGGTAGGGGATTGTCCAGGGTAGGGACACAAGACGTCAGCACCGACGGGTGGGTGAGAAGCTTCACGAGAAACGTGGCTGCACAGAGGGACCCTGAGGGCTGCAGCTGCCCCGGGGGGCTCACGGCAGCCAGACATTGGTTTCACACGCAACGAAGCAACTGAGCCCTGGAGCTACCGACATGTTTTCCATGGAAGAGTCACATGAAGGGTTCAAGTCTATAACAAAAAGGGTCTGAAGGGGCTTTGCCTCTCCCTGCCACGCTCTGGGGGCTCTGGGGCAGAAGGGAGGTTGCTGACTTGCAGTCAGTGTGTCCTGACATTGCTTCTGCACGGTCGGAGAGCGAAGGGCAAGCGGGGCATCACACCTGAGGGAGGCAGAGGCTGCCTCTGCAAACTGCTGCCTGGATCCATCCCAGAGCCCCGGCACGGGGGGTGGGTGGCTGAGGGGACTCTGTGCTGCAGGACTCTGGGCTCGGACGTGCTCGTCTGCAGAAGCACAAGCAAGCTGGGGCTGAGCTGCTGCTCAGAGCCGGGCCCGGCAGCGCCCGCGGGGTCAGGTCAGGCTTGGCACGGGGTCAGGTCAGGCTTGGCACACGGGGTCAGGCTCGGTGTGAGGTCAGGCTCAGCTCGGGGTTCGGCTCGGCACAGGGTTACCTGAGGAGCCCATGGGTGGGATGCAGCACGGCCCAGAGGTGCAGCCCAAGGGGCTCTTACCATAGCCGGTGGTGGGCAGCCCCAAGTGCTTCATGCGGTTCTTGACCAGCTCGGACAGCTCCTGCCTCTCGGAGCGCCGGTACAGGCTGAGGCGCTGCTGGCTGATCCACTCGGCCGTCTTGCTGCTGTGCTTGTTGCCCTTCCTGCTCAGGCGCCGTGCCCACTGCATGCTCTTGCGCCGCAGCAGCGGGTGCTCCGACTGGTCGCTGGAGCATGAGTTCCTATGGTGGCTGGTCTTGATGCCCCAGTGCTCCTTCACGTCCTTTGTGTCCTCGCAGTCCTCCACGTTGATTGAGATCTGTGACTGGAAGCCCAGCAGGTCACGGAGGGGAGGGGGAGGTGGGGGGGGGGGGACACACACACGACAAAAAGAGCCTGTCCTGTCTCTGATGGGGTGGGATCTCTCTCATGGGATGGGATCCTTCTTCTGACCCACACAAGCTCCCCCAACTCATCACCTCTGTACTGCTAAAACCACCTGGCTGGCTGATCTGGGACAAGTGCTGTTGACTGGAGGCTAAAGGGTGCCTGACATCCCCCAAGCCATTATCTCTGGCTGCCCCAGGGACAGCCCTGCCCTTGTCTCCCTCCCTTTTGTCTTACAGCATCCCCAACACACCACGGCCCACTGGTGAGCAGGATTTATAACTAACGTGGTTTAAAGCATCTCTAAGAAAGAGGTGGATTGCATTTCGTTAAATGTCAGCTTTTGGCTCCCTGTTGCTTCTTCCTACCAAGCTGAAAGCTGAAGGTATTTAAAGCAGAGCTTGATTCACTCCCTGCTCCTCATCCCAGTTAATTACACTTCAGGGCACTGAGGACTTTTGCCTTCCCAAGGCTGCCCAGTTGGCATTGTCCTTCCACAGGGACAGGCAGCACCTTCCAGGGGTGACAGTGGGCACCAGGCATGTGGTGGCTCTTGGTGGGGGGAAGCACTGGCCCAAGCCAGCCCAGCATTTGCCTATGGGCCAGTGTCTGGGCTGGGGAGACCAGGAGACAGCACTGAGGGGAGTAAAGCCCGACATGGCCCAAACGCCCGGCCACTGCACTCACCTGCGCTCTGATGTCGTGGGGCTGCAGCAGGAGGGAAAAGGAAGGAGAAATCAAGTGTCAGCCCCACAGATGAGCAGTCCTGCCCTGCCACATCCCCCCTGCCCCACAGGGACTCGGTGCCAGGCAGCACTGCAGAGCTGTGCTGAGGAAATCTCTCTCCTGCCCAAGGCAGATGGGCATTTACAGTGACCCAGGACAGCACTGCCACAACTCTGACATGGGGTCACTAACAAAGCAAAGGCAGAGCTTCCCCTTCCCCATCGCTGCTTGCAACCAGGTCTGAGGGGCCTCACGGACCCAGGCAGCCTCATGGACCCCATCTCTGCGGGGTGGTGATGCCCAGCTGGGAGCAGTACCCCCGGCCGTGCCTGGCACATGCCATCTCCGTGCCCCTTACCTCGGAGGTTGCGAACATGTGCGACTCCGTCCTGTAAATGCCGATGGGGATCTCGGCGCTGGAGGAGCAGAGCTTCTGGAAGAGGCGGCCGTACGTCCGGATCCACAGGTCATCCTCGGTGATCTTCATCTGACAAACACGGGGCAAACATCAGCTGCCCTGTGCCATGCAGAGCATGCTGAGGCTGCTCCTGAGCTTCACCCCGGCTCGTCTGCCTCAATCCCAAAAGCGAGCTGCACTCCACAGAGAGAATGGGGTAGTTTCCAACCTCAGCCTTCAGGACAGCAACTTGAGTCCTTGGCAGCTCTTGGGCTCCTAGTAACACTGAGGTTGCTCACACATGATAGAGGACATGATGACCTGGCATGTTCTGCTCAGTTTCCTCCCTCCGGATTCCCTGGGAGAGGGGAATCTTCCCACCCCGGTGTGCAGAGTGACAGGACCCCACCAGACTCAGGAGGGTTTGGCCAGATGGTTTCAACCCAGAAGGACTTGGCACCTACCGCACAGAGGTAGCCAGAGCCCGGCGTGGTGTCGAGGCCCAGCAGCAGCCGAGTGATGGTGATCATGTAATCCTTCACGAACGACTGAGGGGACACGTCCAGCAGGAAGGGCAGAGGAAAGATTGGCTCAGTTACTCATTGGAAGGCACAAAGGGGCAGCTGCAGGTGCAGGGCTGTGTCACCCAGAGCCTGTGGACTCTCACCTGGTAGAGCAGAGTGTCCAACATGCTGATGCTGAAGACTCTCCCGGCTGCGAAGGGCAAACGGAACATGAAGGCCAAGTTGGAGCCGTTCTCTCGCTCTTTCTGGAAGAGGAAGGGGAGATGTGAGCACCTGCAGGCAAACAGCATTGGCAGGGGTTTGACCACGTCCTTCTCTGGGGGATTCAGCAAAGCAAAACCATGCGTCTGCCCAGACAGGGTGCACAGACACTAGAAGACTCATGAAAAAGGGAGGATGCCAGCATGGCATTTCTGCTGGGTGTGCCAGGAGGAAACTGGGGCAGCATCCTTACCCTGGGGGAAAGAGAGGTTTCTCTCCATGGAAATACGTGACACACAGTTGGGGATTTTTGACATGGGCTGGATGTGGCCCTTTCTCGTGCCCCAGTGTCTGGCTCAGGGGTATTTTCTCCTTTGTCAGGTCTCAACACAGTGACTCCGTGGCCCATTTACTGCAGCCACATCATTCAGCTTGGTTCAGAGGCCCACTGTGCCCAGAACAGCAGTAGGCAAAGCAGCACAAACTCCAGCCACTGAAAAAGCACATCAATAAGCAGAGGGAGGTAGCCAGTCAACTGCAGTGACCTCAGGTAGATGCACACTAACCATGGTGGCTGCAGCAGGCAGAAGAGCTCAGGACCTTGAGGAGCTCCAATGTAGTCACCCTCTGCATTGGCTTCCCAAATCCCACATGCAGGGAAAGACCTTCTCTTACCTTTTCTAGCTTGGAAAGGGCAAGAGAGTAGCTGTCCTTCGCTCTGAACTGCATGAACCTCATGTTGGAGGGGTGGGTCAGCTCTGTGATAATGCTGAGGCTGGGGAAGAGCCTGCAATGGAAAGAGATCTGTTGTTCTGCAGCTCTCTCAGAAGTGAGAGCATTCCCTGTTCCTGTCTCAGGTCAGAAACAGCTGATTGGATGCTGTTTCCTAGAGAAAGCCCAACCACAGATGTGTCCCACTGCCCACAGCCACCACTCCAGCCACCAGCACCCCTCCTGGAGTTGTCTCCAGCAGAGATAAGCGGCTGTGGGCAGCCAGGGCAGCTGTCATCTCTCACCTGAACATGGTCTGGACGTTGACAATAGTCTTTGCATCCGCCATGTAATCCTCTTCAGCACTCATCGTGCTCTCCTTGTCCACAACCACCAGGTTGTCGGCGTAGATGATGCCACACTGCAGCAAACTGTCCAGGCTGGGCATTTCCCAAAGAGAAGAGCGCAGGGTCATCCCTTGGGAAGGACACAGGGAAGCAGCACGCTGCGACACGCAGCGCTACGGCCAGCCTAGCCTGCTCCCAACCACCTCTTCACCTGCTCCTGGCTACTGGGGGAGTGCTGATCACACAAGAAGAAGAGGGTGGGCTCAGATCTACTGTCCCAACCCTGGGGCTTCTCATGAGATGACCCAAAAATGCAAGACACTGAGGCAGCACCGTAAGTAACAACAGCCACACATAGAAACACCTACTTGTCAATTGTGCCCTCCATGTAGTAAACCATGGGGAAACAACAGATGGCTTCCAGAAAGTGATGTTCAGGCCTGGAGGAAGAGCAACAGAGAGTGAGGTGGTTCAGCAAGTCCACAGACACATACCCCACGCAGGAGTCCCCGAGGCCAACATCAGCCGAGGTACCCAGCAGCGGCCCCCAACGCTCCCATCCCCACAGCATGAGAAGTCCAGGAAACACAGGGGAGGGCTCAGTGTGATGGAAAAACATCTGTGGAAAAGTACTTGCTTGTTGTCCAGCAGCAGCACAATGGGGTTGAGCTCTTTGCGGGACCGGTAGTACGCACGAAGGGGCACAATGAAGTTGTACAGCCCGTTCCCAGCCGTCTCCGCCGAAACGATGATCAGTTTGTTCTTAAAGCCATAGGCTTTGGCATCTTCAAAGCTGTTGTGCTTGCAGCCCTGTGCAGGGGAAGGCAGAGCAGGGACTCAGCTCGTGGCTGCCCACTCATCACATCCCGCTCCCTGCAGCCCCACTGTACCTTGTCCAGCCTCAGGCAGCAGAACGGGGCTTTCTCGGGTAGAAGGTGGCACAGGGTGGGGGAGCTCCCAATGTAGGGTGAGTTTGGTGGGTACCCCTTCACATACCTGCAGCAGAGAGAAAAACCAGGGTCATAAGGACATGGAGAGAGATTTCCTCCCTGACAGGGGGTTGTAGGGAGGTGAGGCTTGGTCTCTTCTCCTCCGTAAAGAGACAGGGCAAGAGGAAAGGGGCTCAAGTTGCCCCAGGGGAGGTTGAGGTTGGAGCTGAGGCAGAACTGTTTCCCTGAGAGGGGTGTCAGCCCCTGTGCCAGGCTGCCCAGGGAGCTGGGGCAGTGCCCAGCCCTGGAGTGATCCCAAAGCCATGGTGCTGAGGGCCAGGGATTAGTGGTGGGCTGGGCAGGGTGAGGGGAGGGCTGGGACTCAATGACCTTAAAAGGCTTTTCCAACCAAAACTATTCCATGATTCAATGACTCTCTGAACTGAGGGACATGGCTTGGCTGAGGGTGGTGACTCACTCCACGACTGCTGACCCTTCCTCATCCGACTGGGTCATCTCATCCTCCGACTGGTCGCTGAGCAGGTCGCAGGGCAGCAGGGAGGAGGTGTCAGCCAGCTCCAGCACGGGCGCGATACTGGGCCGGCGGTTGCCGGAGCCATTCTCTGCTGGCAGCGCCAGTTTGCTGCTGTTAGCGGGGCGGCACTCTGTGTTCTGCAGGTCCATGGCTACTGTACCTGGACATGGAGGGGAAGGAAGCACAGCAAACGTGCTATAAGGAGGTGAAGAGAGCTGCCTTAGCAAAGCATCGCACCCTTGACAAGGTGGAGCATGCAGGGCCCTTCACTGAGTCTGTTAAATACAACCCAGGTGAAGCCAAATCATTTGTGGGCATGGGGAGAGCAGGTAAAGCACCCACTAGTGATCTCTGCTCAGGTGTTGGTGTGGAGCATCTCCCTGGGGACACAGCTCAGCTGCTCCCATGGTGGCCCTTGGGATTGTCACTCTTGCTATGCCCCAGTTTGGGCCACTTCCAGCTCAGCTACTTGCCCACTTGCTGCTCATTGAACCTGAAAAACCTGGTTTCTATTATTCTGATGCATATCAGAGGTGACAACCCTCCAGTCCAAGCTCTACCCACAGATCTTTGCAGGCTCTGGTACACACCAGCCAGGTTAGGAGCAAGCTGGTGCCTCCGTGTCTGCCCCTTGCTAGGATGCTGCCCTCCCCAGGGGTGGTCCCTCACTCTAGTTGTCCTCAAACCCCCAGGGAGAGGTAGGTGAGCAGCCCCCAATGCAGGACAATGGCCTCATCCACCTGCATCCCTCCCTATCAGTTCCAGATCTTCATAGGGGACAAGAGGCCTTCCCATCCCATCCTCCAGCAGCTTCCAAAACTCAAATGTATTCACAGAGCATTGAGCATGGCCACCACATCACCATGAGAAGCCCCTGCTGAGGCTCTCATCTGACTCAGTGATGGTCAGGAAAGTGGGGGGTTTCCCAGCAAGCAAAACCCAGGCACTGGACTCCTGATTTCTTTCCCTCTCATTACTCTTTGCCAAAGATCTCTCTGCAAAGCAGCCGCCGTGTAACGAGAGCACCGCCAGACGCTGCTCAACTTCGGGGCTTGCTGGAGGATAATCTATGCAAATTGCTGCTCCTGAGTACAAATGCATAAATCATTTGCCTGAAATATCATCTGCTGGTGTAGCACAGCCTGCCCAGAAACTTGCTGTCCCCAGCCACAAGCTGGAAGGAACGACTGGCTGCAGAGGAAACTGTGCTCTGCATCAGGCTGTGGATCGTAAACATGATTTAGGATGTGGACAAGGGCAATTCTTCAAGTCAGGGCTTGGAGGGTTTATGCAAATAGTGTTAATGATAATCGACATCACGAGTTTTAATAATGACTTTTCAGTTTGCTGAGAGCACCCAGGGTGTGAAGGAGCAGTGTGGCTTTTACTGGTGAGGCAGCTGTGACAGGGGATGGGAAGGGATTTTCAGTGCCTTTAGTAAAACCCAGGTGGGGAGCATGGCAAGGGGCTTGCAAAAAGCAAACCAAATGAAACCCAACCTGGGGAAAGAAACAAAATCAACCCAAACTGGGGGAAGGAGCTGGAGTGGTGTGTGCTGGCTCCTGCCCCAGCTGCCCTACCGACTCACCCATGCTGGCGATGATGCTGTGCACAGGCAGGCGGGATGGGCCGTCATAGGTGCCTCTCCCTGCAAAGCCCTTCTTCTTCTGCTTCTCCTCCTGCTTGAAAATGAAGGCAGAGTTCTCCTCCTTGGTGATGTTGATGTAGAAGCAGGTGTCAGATGCTGCCATGATGTGTCTCGGGCCTGGGTTCAGCAGGATGCTCTTGTTCTCCTCACGTCGGATGCCGATGAGGCACACGCCGTACCTGTGCCGGGAGCAGGGTGTGGGCACTCACAGCTGCACAAAAGCCCCTTGGGGAGCGTTGTCCCTGCAGAAAAGACCTTGCAGGACTCCCCAGCTCCAGCCCTGACCCCCCAGGCTGGCAGATATCCCCTGCCCACCCCTGCTCTCACTTCTTGTGTGCATGGAAGGCAGCGTAGGTGAAGCTCTTCCCCTCGTACTCCATGAAGAACTTGCTGTCACCCATCCTGATGTGATAGACCTCGTTGCCTGAGCAGCGCCCGTACATCCGCTGCCACTGCTCCGGGGACTCCTGGCCCTCCCTGCAATGACAGCAGCCTCAACATGCTGGGAGACACCCCGTCGTGCTGGGCTTAGGAAGGACTTTCTCCCTGAGAGGGGTGTCAGCCCCTGTGCCAGGCTGCCCAGGGAGCTGGAGGAGTGCCCAGCCCTGGAGGGATCCCAAAGGCGTGGGGCTGAGGTGCTGAGGGCTGTGGGTCAGTGCTGGGCTGGGCAGGGTGAGGGGAGGGCTGGGACTGCAGCAGCTTCAAGGGCTTTTCCAACCAAAACAATTCTATGGTTCTATGTTCCACCCCCTCCCCAATATTGGCTTTTGCTCCCAACCTGTCTGAGGATCCTGGGTTTCACTGTGCTCCCCTAGACTCACCCCAGACTCCCATCCTCTGGCCCAGAGCAAGTTCTGCCATCCCCCCATACTGAGGCTGGGGCAGGGGCAGAGGAACATAGACTTACTGGCCACGGGAGGTGTGCACCAGCAGCGTGATGAGGGTGGAGGTGGCTGGGCAGACGCAGTTCAGTGCCAACATGGCATATTTGCACTCCTCCTCACAGACAACGTGATCTGAAAGGCAGAGGGGACCAGCACAGTGGGAAAGGGGGATGGTGGGGTTCCTCAGACAACAGTACCCAGGAATGTGGTCATTTTGGGTTGATCCTGTGAGTTTGGTGTCTCTTCCTCCTGCCAGTCCAGGAGAGCTTTCAGTTAACCAACAGCTCACAGGGAACATCACAAATGGGATTAATACAGGCAGAAAAACAGGGATGCAGGCTGCAAACCAGCCCACCGAGGCCACCACTGCAACATCTACAGGGACATATGCCCAAGCATGTATGGGATTGGTGTGCCTGCATGCAGTCCAACCCAGGACAGCCCTGGGATGAAAACACCACTGGAAGTATCCATGATGGCAGGAAAGACAGTGCAGAGCAAGGATGCAACCTGTGCTGCCCTGTGCCACACATCCCCCCCCGACTCACCAGCAAACTTGACGTGAAACTTGTTTTCAGGCTTTAAGATCTGAACGTAGAGAGGACAGTTGGGAGCAAAATCTTTCACAGCCCAGGCTCTCAGTATGGTCTGGTGGTCCTAGCCAAGGAGAAGAGCAAGAACTACTTGGCTGATGCCTTCTTTTCCCCAACACTTCTACACCAGACAAACAGCAAAGCACCCAGCCTGTGACCGTGCCACCCCCAGGCCCAGCTTACTGCTGCCGTACGGTCCACCTCGTTCCTGCTGCTGAGGATGAAGCAGGCTTCTCCATTGTCCATCCTGCAAACACAGAACAGCAACCTCATGAACTTCTTGAGCCAGCAAAGCATCTTTACCCATCAAGGTGCTACCAGCCACCTACAAGACCCCAGCACACAGGGATGCCCATCGTCATGTATCTGGGCTGACACTCCCTGGGGACTCTCCTCTGTGGCTCCAGGGCCTGTGGGCAGCTCAGCAGCATGGCAGAACCAGCCTTGCTGTGGATGTACAGCGTGTCCCTCTGCTCACTTGGCTCTCATGAGGTCCTGGTCCTTGAGTGCAGAGCCCTGGAGGTAGATCACGCGCTGTGACCACAGAGGGATCTGCAGGACCCGCCGCACCTGGATATCCATCTCTGTTGGGCAAAGTATCACCACGTAGTAGTCCTGAAAGAGAGAGGCTCTGGTGGGTGTGCTGGCTGGGGGTCCCACAGACACCTGCTGCAGTGAGCCAAGTCATGGGGGTTTGCCTCAGCAAACGGAGCTTTGGGGCTGCTGGAAACATCAGCTCTGGTGCTGCTGAGAATTGCTTCTGGTGGTGACACCCCCCTGCTGCTGCTCCAGGGTCCTGTGGGGATCTTGGGACACACATCAGCATCTTCTCCACCCAGTCCTGCATAATAAAGCCAATGCAGGCACATCTGACCATGGAACTAGGAAAGAGCTGCATGCCCACAGTGAAGCAGAGCCTCTTGCAGTTACTGCAAGGAGGATTTTAAAGCTTGGATGAAGCATAAGTGCTGGAATGAAATGCACATCTGAAATATGCCTGTGGTGTCCTTGTCCTGGAGAACAGGAAAGGCACAGCCATTCACAAGATCACTTATAACATGGGAATACTGCAATAGGAGCTGGTAAATCCCACTGAGGTTTAGCAATTGCATGTTCTGTGTCTGGCTGAGATCCTTCATTCAGCAAAGACATCTTTACATTTGGTCCCTCTCCAAGTGCTCAAGAGGTCTGGCCAGAAAACCAGGTGGATCAGGCAGAGAGCCCCACCTCTGAGATGGTGCAGTGAGGTGGCCACAGGCTACCATTTCTCACCTCTCCTTGGCCACTGCTGGATGGTTGTTCCCTTATTCCTTGCCACAGCCACTGTAGCTGGGCAGGGCACTGCCCACCAGCAGCAACCTGGCCGTGCCCAGCCAGGCTGCGAGCCCAGCAAGGGCAAGTGTTGGCCAAGCCACGCTCTTGGTGCTCACCTGCAGACGTGGGTGGGCATAAAACTCGTTGAGGAAGTCCATGAGGAGATCAATCTTGAGAGAGCTGACACAAAGGACGACGTGTTTCTCCGTCTGGGCGCGGTGACGGCTGTAATTGCCTCCCGACTTCTGCCGCTCCATCCACAGGTAGACGAGCTCCTCGAACTGCAAACGAAGGCAGAGAGCTGAGGTGCCCATCACAGGGCAGCCCAGCTGCAGGCTCTGCATCCCTCTCCATCCTTGGCTGGGCAGGGCTGACCTGGAGGGGCAGCACAACCAGGGCGACGCAAATCATGATCACGACGAGGAGCTGGGAAGGCCAGATCTTGGGTGTCACATCTCCATAGCCCACGGTGGAGAAAGTGACGATGCAGAAGTAGAAGGACTTGAAGAGGGAGAGCTTTTCACCTGCTCTTTCTAAATGCTGGATGCCACAGGTCCTGAAGGGAGAAAGCACACACCACAGGAGATGTCACAAGACAAATGGTGTTTGATGAAGTCAGTGGGGAAACCTAGAAAGCGACTTACACTACCTGACAGGGGGTTGTGGTGAGGTGGGGGTCAAGTAACAAGTGATAGGAGAAAAGGAAATGCCCTCAAGTTTCCCCAGGGGAGGTTGAGATTGGAACTGAGGCAGAACTATTTCCCTGAGAGGCTTGTCAGCCCCTGTGCCAGGCTGCCCAGGGAGCTGGAGGAGTCTCCAGCCCTGAAGATCTGGCAAAGCTGAGGGCTGTGGGTTAGTGGTGGGCTTGGCAGTGTTGGGTTATCGGTTGAACTTGATGTTCTTAAAGGTCTTTTCCAATCTAAACAATTCTATGATTCTATGTCCACAGAGGAAATTTGTCTACATCAGCAATGGACTGCTGGGACACTCCAAGCTGGTTTCTCTGGGTGAAGAAAGTGGTTTAGAGAAATGAAGAGCATCACTCACCCCGTGAAAACGAGACACAAGAGGGTGCAGATGAGAATGAGCACCTGGTTAAACATGGCAGACTGGGTCCTTTGTATGGCTCGGTGCAGGTCGTTCTGCAAACAGAGGAGAGGGCTCTCACCAGCTCAGAGAGGCTGAGGCTAAAGCCTCAAGTACCTCAGGTAAAGCCTCCTCCAAGTACCCACTGCTGTTCTGCTCTCTCCAGCACTGGCCCCACAGGTGGAGGTCAGGCCTGAGTTTGGTCCTTGAAAAGGGATTTGCATTTCTCAGAGCGGGTTTGGGGTCTGCTGCTGGGAAAGGCAGCTCGAGTGGGCACGTGGGAATGTCTGGAACAGCTCATCCTGCTATAATACCACATCCCAGGGACAGCTGGAGGCCATCCTTGTCAATACATTCAACAGTCAACGTGGCTCAGACACCAAAGGGCCCCCAGCTCAGCATCACCCATCCCACCAGCCCCAGCATGGCTGCATGCACCCAGCACCAAAAACCCGCCCAAGAGTGGGTTGCAGGCAAAGGTCTCCTTCCCAGCCACCTCCCCAGGGCTGAGGGATCTGGGGAAAAGGGGCTGGAATGCATCCAGGCACTCACAATCATGTTCTCCAGGGCATACTTGGCAAGCCAGCAGTTCAGAAACACGGGAATGAACAAATTCCTCAGAGGAGGCCAGAATATCTGTGAAAGCAAGAGTCACTCACAGGAAAATCCACGCTCCTTCTCCCCCCCAAAAAAGGGATCAGCTAATTTCAGCCCTGTCAGTAAGGATCCAGCTCCAAATCAGGCACCAGCCTCTGCAGAGGCTGCCATTGGTCGTGGTTCCAGCCCTCCTGAGATTGGAGGATGGTTTCTGGGATAATGCTCCAGAGAAAGTCATTACATTGAAAAAATACTGAGGGGGAAAAAAAAATCTCCTGCCAGCTGTCAGTACTTCTTTAAATACTTTTCTTTATTTCACTTCCAAAACTACCAGCAGCTTTAACTTTTGTAAGCACTGAAGGCGTCGCCGGGAGACACTCACCGTGATGATAAACGGCACCGTGTTGATCATCTCAAGGATGAATGAAATGCGAAAAATCTGCTCCCAGATGTTCCCCTGAGGAATTAAAATCACATCATAATTAAATAAGCTTAAAGATCTGCCAAAGGGGTAATTTAAAAGCTCCTACTCTGCCGTAGACCCTGCTAGATGGGGGAAGTATGGACAGAGCAGACAAGAGAAGCTCCAGTGGCTGTGGGACAGAGATGCTGTGCTGGTGGTGGGCTCACTGGTGTGGGTAAAACCTGATCAGTCCCTCCCACAGCCACAACATCCCTCTGTCCATCGCTGCTGCTGCCCAAAGCTGGGGGATAACAACACTTTGTGTAAGGATGGAGAATGAAAATGACTGACCCAGACTGCTGTCAGTCAAACTAGGCGGGAGACACGGGGGCTGAGTCTCTCCTGCCAACTGTCCCAGGGACTCTGAGAAGTCATCATTTGTTAAAATCACTTTTCTTGGCCATTTTAAGTGGCTTTGGTCCAAAGGATTCAGTCTGTGCCTCTCCCTGCCTGGCTTGGAGCAGTGCCTGCTACCTCCCGAGGCAGCAGACCTCGGCACAAGCTGGAGTTGCAGTGCTGAGCTCAGCTCCAAGTCCCCAGCCTCAGGAAAATCAGTGTGCATCAACCTGCCCCTCTCTAAACACTGAGCTTTTGTGAAAAGATCTGAATATAAAGGAAAAAGAAGAGATTCCCCAGCTCTGCTCTGCCAAACACTGATCCAGCAGCCTGAGGGGTAATGAGAAAGGAAAACAGTTACAGTCAGCTGTGACATCACCGAGACAAACATCCCTTCGAGAGGCTTCAGGCTTCAGACAGCTCAAAGAGGAGAAATGAAGTGATGCTGGGGGGTCAGACCCAGGCTGCACATCACTGTCCATCGCCCACCCAGGACACTTACCTTGTAGCTGAGATAGATGAGCAGCATGGTCTCCAGAAAGCTGATTAGAGCTATGCTGACCTGCAGAGAAAAACAGGCTGTCAAGAGCTTGTTTGATGCATCAGCAGCCAAGGGAGCTCTGCTGAGCCCTCCTGCCCTGTGCCACCACTAGCCCATAGGTATCACAGACAAAGGCCTGTTTGTTTGCCTCCCCTGCACCCGTTTGGGTCAGATGTGTTGGCCACACAGCAGCACTGGGCAGCCCTGAACAGAAGCCAACAAACACTCAACCCTCTAAGCAAGCGATTCCTCAGGCAGCTGCCCAGCCCAAAACCAGCCCACTCCTGGTATAGCTGCACCCAGGCTGGTGATTTTATCTTCCTGCAGCTTGTCCTCTCCTATCAGCCCCCAGGATTTTCAGCCAGTGCCACGTGGCTGCTTGCAGCAGAAGCCCCAGCTCATTTTCTGCTCACCCAAGACAACCTGTTGCCCCTCACTATGGGTAGAGGATGCCCAGGGACCCGCTAGCAACAGAGCTCAAACCCCAGCTCCTGCTGAGCTCCCACACAGCCATGCCCAAGCCCTGGGCACTCACCTGCACAGCCCACAGTGGCATTTTTCTATCCACCCAGAAGATGTGTGACCTGCAAAGAAAGTTCAAACTGGATCTAAATGAAGCCAAACTATCAGTGCCTTTTAACACCACAGAATGCAAATCTGAGGCCACCAATGATACAGGATCCAGCACAGGACTGGTACTGGTGTGTCTTACTGGACAGTTTGTTCAAGTAGCCTCTGCATGTAGGATAAGCCACTCTCAAAGGTACAGCCACTACACTTGGCAATTGATTGGATCCTGGGAGGTTCCATGGAGTAGCCCCATGACCAAGAAACAGCCACATCCATCACTGCATCCCCACACCACAGCAGAGACAGAGCCTGGCACTGGAGCAGCTCCCAACTCACCAGTTTATCTTTGTGGACTGGTTGAACGCTGTGTAATTCTGCTTTTCGCATTCCCAGCTAAGAGAAAAGAAAGAGAAAGCAGGAGAAAGCAGTCAGTGATGGGCAAGAAGGAAAAGAAGTGCTGCCCTGGCCTCTCTGTGTTCACAGGGTGCCCTTGTCACCGTGTTCTGATGCTTAATTCTCACAGGTTTGAAACCACTTTTGGGCCACACAGATGTATTTAGTAGTCTGCAGCTTTTACTAAGAGAAAATCCAATTGCTAAGTCTCCTGGCTCTTGAGGAAAAAAAAAAGCAACTCACCACTAAACAAAGCAAGGACACATTAAAAATAGGCTCACACTGAACCCCAGAGCAAAGCTGATGCACACAATCATCTGTCACCTCAGGGATCTACATGGCACAATGTGTTTCCTTCCCAAATGCTTAAATGGGATTTAACATAAATGTCTTCAAGGGCATCAGCATTCAGGAGATAGTTGCAAAGCGAGGCACTGAAGTCATGAGCTCCTGCCTGTGTCTGGAGGCCACGTTACACCCCTGACCATTAGAGCCAGACAGCGCTGGGAAATGAATGTGACCCTGAATTTCCCCCCCCCATCCCCTCTTCCCTGTGTGCTGTGCAGGGTCAGGGTTTGCAGGGAGAGCAGAGCCCACCAGAGCAGCAAGTTTTGCCTAAACGACCGATTCAAACAACTGGGAGTGAGGAAAAGCACCCGGCGTGAGCAGCTGCTGCCACATCCACACTCCCCATGGCACAAGGTGAGGGGGCAGCCTGGCACTCACCAGCCTATGCCCTCCCCATGGCATAGGGCAAGGGGGCAGCCTGGCAGCAGCCTGGCACTCACCAGCCTATGCCCTCCCCATGGCACAGGGGGCAGCTTGGCACTCACCAGCCAATGCCCTCCTCGGGGTTGTCGAGCAGGACACGGACGATGTAGAGGAGGCATGTGAGCAGCTTCAGGGAGAAATTGAAGAGCCGGATCCTCAGGCCTGTGGCAGAGGGGGTGAGGCAGCACCCTGGGCACCCCACACACCCCACAGCACAACCCCTCTAGTTTCCCCATAAGCCCCACGTTGCCCACACTTTGCCCAGGGGCTCTACAACGTCTTCCCCAGTGTCACATGTATAAGGGACTAAACCAGAAAGAAATGCTGATGAGTCAGCTCCTTGCTGACCCCAATAGACAGAGAAACGAGGAGCTGTAATGCTCCCCCTCGTTAGCTGGTATCTGTTAAAACAGGCAGGGCCACAGTGCACAGCCAGTTCATAGGATCACAGAATGGCAGGGGTTGGAAGGCACTTATAGAGACCATCCAGTCCAACCCCTTCACCAGGTTGTTACTCGAATCGTGAGGGAGGAATTGATCACGTTTTCATTACAAGCTTCCCGTGGGCTCCTCGCTGTGCTGTGTTCCAGCTCTTTAACCAGACAACAGGATGCAGGGAGGAAAAGCAAATGTGAATTCCTAAATGAATGAGCAGACTCCCTCCAGACAGCTAATGGCAGTTAGGAGAAGGAAAATCAAAACACCATTCGTCAAGTGGAGGCTAATCTGGATGGCTGAAGCAGGAGTGGGCAGCTCACAGCCACTGACCTCCCCGTGGACACCGAGATCGTGATGGGGCTGCTGCCTGACCCTCCTGGGCAGCTCCTGATGCCCACACTGCTCCCAGAACATTTGTCCCAGCTGGTTCCTATGCTTTGGCTGTCCCCAGAGAGCAGAGGTGCCCAGAGCCATCCCCTCATCCTCCCCTTGCAACCACATCCCCCCAGACAGAGCTGCCAATCCCCAACAGCAATGCCCAAGAGGCAGCAGCAGCAGCAGCCCTGGGCTGGGTGGCCAGTGCTGGGGACACAGGGCAGGAGCCACCAGCAGATGGCAATGGCTCCTGGTCCCATGGGGCTGCAGCCCAGCTCCCCAGCTCAGCCAGGGTCAGGTTCCCCCGGCAGCCCCTCGCTCTGCACTCACTCGATCGCTGGTTTTTGATGAAGAAAAGCTTCAGCCGCTCCTTGAAGGTGTTTTCATTCACGTAGAACTCGACCTGCACCCTGCAGGGAAAATGCCCACAGGAGCCCATCAGTGAGGTGTGTGGTCAGACCCAGAGCCTCCCAGGAGTGACTTCTGCCCACCCCAGCTGGGTGACTCCCACAGGCTCAGCCCCAGGCTCCCAGTTGCTCCCACAGACCCAAATCAGCAGCACCAGCAGCTGTGAGCACCAAGACATGGTGACGTGGTGTATGGGCCACTACCAAAGCAGCAGATGTGACCCATGGGGCCAGGGCTGCTCTGGGCTGAGGGGCTTTGCTTTCATTCACGTGCAACCAGCTGACACCAGACTTGCAAACTTCTCCTTCCCCACATGCTTTAGGCTGTTCAGAACCTCTCAGAAAGCTTGGAGCAGGCTCTCCCAGCAACATTTAATCTGCTCCAACCCTCTGTGGCTGCAGCAGAGCAGGAGCTGGGGAGGGCAATGTCCCCAGTGTGCCCATGCCCTGTCTGTGCCCACGTAGGAGCACCATTCAGCATTAAAGCTGTTAAAACCCAAATTCAATCTAGAAGGAGAAAAATTCCCTTTGTTGCTAAGATACCACATTTGGCCATTCCAGAAGAACAGAGGAGCTGCCAACCACCTCCCAACATCACTTGGCATTCAGAGCCACCGGTGACTTGTGGCATGGGGACAAGGCACCGTGGCAGAGGGCTGCCCACCAGGCACCTGGCAGAAACTGGCAGGGGGGTGAAACAGAAACGGCCTCACCACTGCTCTAACCACCTCGAGTACTTCTTTGTCTCCATCACTGACTCCCATCTCAGCCTGTACAGACCCAGGAAAGCCTCCCCAGGGGTGGGGATTGCTCCCCATGGATGCCAGAGGGGTCTGGGATCAAGCAGGGGGTGAGGCTGTGCAGCCAAAACTGCTCCCTGCTCAGCTCCTCTGCCACCCACCTCTCCTGTGGCTTCCTCAACACCTGCAGCCCTTTGCAAACTCACTCACTCACTCACACCAGGCAAGGTTATAAATTACACTCCTTCCTGCTAAGTGCAGGAGGAAAGGAGTTCTGTCCCAGTGCCTCAGCTTGAGACTTGGAGCAAGACAAAGTCAGTTCATTACTGTTACAATGATAACGGAGTTAAGTGCCATGAATTAGTCATTTCCCCCCTTTCTCTGGATTCAACAAGTCTCTTCAGTAAGTGCTACTATTATTACTGCTTTAACTGCTTGAAAGAGGTCATCAAGATCTCATTAATCAGGCATATCATCAAGCCAAGGCACAGAGCAATTTCCCAGTGACAGTCATTAAACCTACCACCCCGTTTTGCCTGTGCAGCTCCCGTGCACACACGAGCCGTCCCCAGCCCCGTGTGCCCTGCCTGGCTCATGCCACCAAAGCCTGATTTATGGGAAAGCAGCTGCTACTCACTCTGACAACAAATATTTCCTGATGTTCCTGCTGAGCCGATCGGGCAGAGAACTGGGAAAGGGTTTTTTGAGACCCTCATTGCTCAGGAGGCCCTTGTCCTGGTACCCAGCAGCACCCACAGGCATTTCACAGCCAGTCTGACCAAATGCCTGGCATGTGAAGAGCATGAGAGCTCCTCAGGGCTTCTTGTGGACCCCTTGGTCAGCTTAAAAAGTCAGATTTTTAATTTACAAGGCTCTTGCATACAAAAAGCAAATGCAGAGAGAGAAGAACCCATCACCTCAGGCACAGTACCTGGGGTATATGGGACATCAAACCTCTCATGGCTTTGCCATCAGCCAGTGACTGCTTTCTGGCTTAACCTCCCTTGGTGTGACACAGTGGGAACTCACTTGCAGCTGCAGGTCTGGCATGCCCTCTGCAGACCCTGTGCCCTGCCCAGGTCCCTTGGCAGGATGTCACACACCCAGCAGCTCTGTAACAGAGGTGACAATAACCAACAGCCTCGCTGGGGCAGTCACTCACCTCTGGTAAGAGATCTGGCATTTGTGCTGGTTTCTCTGCCAAGGGGAAGGATGCCCAGGCACAGCTGGCAGTGCTCAGCACACTCATCAGCAGTGACATGAGCACATTGCTCCTCACCAGGACATTTCACAGCATCAAGAGAAGAAAATGCTAAAACACAGATGCAGCTGTGGGGTTTCACCAAGAACACTCCTCATCCCAAACATCCCCAGCTGGCAGCAAGGCCCTGATGCTCCTGGGGACCATCCAGCCAAAGGGACAGAGAGGGCAGCTGGGGGTTAGTGGACTGACTCTGGGGTGTATGCACCAGCCACATTCACTAGCACAAGAAAGGAGCAGGGAGGGGAGTGAGCAACCACAGACCCTGCTGCAGGGACCACGAGTGCTGGGGAACGAGCAGGAGAACTGATGAGCCTTTGCTCAGCCAGCACGGTGCTGTAGGAGCAAGCAGCCATAAGTGCAGAGCTGCCTAAGCACAGCCTTAACACGTGTCAAAATGAATCCTTTCCAAAGGCAGACTTGGCAAATCAGTTATCTGTGTCAAGGCATAAATCAACTGCCACAACCGCTCCCAACGCTGCCTGCACAGCCTCATTACTCCTTCTCATTAAAACTGCCCAGGAAACGTTAGGAACCGGCCCTCAGCTCTGTCATGAGCACTGGGCACCCCATTCATCAGAGTCCCTGAGGATTAAGCACACTGAGGAGAGGGAAACTTCAGGGAGCACGATTCCTCTTCCCAGACGTTCGCCTCCGTGCCGAAGAAACAAACAGCAATATAAATCCCTGTCGCCAGACAGATGGGCTGCTGAGCTGCAAGCACTGCAGCCCACCTCGAGACAAGCCATAGAAATGCTGACAGATGAGAGAACTGAATGATTAGAAGAGATTTAACTTTTTATGACAAAGCAGCCCCTGAATTCACTCGTTGTAACAGCCACAGGAGGAAGAAGCGCATGGAAAGCAACTCGAGCAAGTCTTGGGGGGAAAACAAGGGTATTTCTCACAGCAAAGAGATGAAGAAACAAAAGCATGTAGAAAGAACATGTTTCTGTGCAGATCAACCTGCCTCCATCATGCTCTGGGCTGAGCTCCTGGTGCTGCACAGGACCCAACACCAGATCCAGTGCTGGCACCAGGTTAAGCCGAGTGAGTGATGACTTTTATCAGGCAGCAACAACCAGCTGAAAGTATTCAAGCTGTTGCTCCATTTCTAGCTAAGAGGAGGAGATGGTATCATCTAAAATGTACCCTTTAATTTTGTTGTCAAGAAGTTAGCTTCAAATAACAATCAAGCTAAACTTAGATTGCCTTACCACCCCAAAACAAACCCCCCCTGACAGGCTCTGCCTTCACGGTAGCTCAGTCAAGCAGGTCCACTCAAACTGCTCCTTCCCTGCTGCCATGACCAGGTGGTCCCCCTGCCAGCCAGGCAGATCCCAGCATGGTGGGGGTTGGAAGGGCCCTGCAGAGCTCCTCCAGCCCAACCCCTTGCAAAAGCAGGTTCCCCTGGCTCAGGGGGCACAGGAACGTGTCCAGGTGGGGTTGGAAACCTCCTGAGAAGGAGCCTCCACACCCCCCCGGGCAGCTTGGACCAGGGCTCTCTCACCTCAGCACCAAAGGAGTTTCTCCTCCTGTTCCACTGGAGTTTCCTGAGTTCCAGCTGATGTCCATCACCCCTTGTCCTGGCACTGGGCAGTATGAAAAACAGACCAGCCCCATCCTCCTGACACCTACCCTTTAGGTATTGATCAGCACTGATAAGGTGCCCTCTCAGTCTTCTCCAGGCTGAGCAGCCCCAGGGCTCACAGCCTTTCCACATCAGAGAGATGTTCCTGGCTCCTAAATCTCTCCTCTTGACCAAATATCCCTCCTGCTGTTAGGGCAGCATGGTGCCAGCCCAGCCTGGGCAGCACAGAGGGTCCAGGTGGGGAGAAGGCAGCACACTGCTCCCTCTTCTCACCCTCAGGCTGCCCAGATAATCATCCCAGCACAGTTTAGTTACAAGCACTCTGCTTGGAAGGGTAATTACTGCTATTATGCACTTCATAATGCCTGAGCAATTTCCTTTTCTTTGTGTGGTTATTTATTGTACTTTATTAATCTAAGATCAGAGACAACTCGTTCTAAGATGATGAGCTCCTCCCTCTCCCCCCCCTCCAAAAAAAAAGACACAATAGTTTGTTTGGAAGAGCACAAGATGCCAGAACAGGATGAGCACAGCCTGGCTCAAAATAGACACCGAGGAGCACAGCCCTGACTCCATACTTGCACCTTCCCCCAGAGAGCTGGGGACAGACGTGTTCCCCTTAATGACAAGTCAGCCACAAAAAAACCAGCAATTCACGTGCAGCCACACACCAGGGCAAACCCACACAGGCAGGGACAGAGGAGACAGGGATACCCTTAAGCTCTGTGTCCCCAGGAGACTTACATGGGCAGTCGGGCTCAGGCAGGTCCCCTCCTGTCCCTGGGACATGTGACAGCTGCTGGGCACAGGCTGAAAACTGAGCTGGCTCCAGCATACCCCAGCCAAGGGAGCAAGTGGCCAGCTCCTGCCCCGGACACTGCCCAGAGCCTCCCCAATGCCCTGCTGCTTTCCCAAAGGAAGGGGAAAGGTGCCCTGGGTGCTTTTGATCCATTTTTTTAAATAGACACTTCTTGCCAAGAGAAGCATCTCTTCAAATAAATAACAGCTCTTGAGAAACAAGAAGATACCAGAGCATCCCCCACAGCCCCAGCCCTCACTCTCACATCCCTGCTGGGTGGGAAATGCCATTTTTGTCCCAGGAAATTTCTGGGGAAACTTTCCCCATCGTGTAGCAGGATGCAAACAAGACTCCAGAGATCCTGGGGGGGAAAAAAAAGAACCCAAACAAAACAACAAAGCCTCAGAAATCTCTGCAACATCCAGCTCTGCCATGGCAGTGCGGTCTCAAGTGAGACCCCACTTCACCTCCCCTGTTCTGCCTCAGCCTGGACAACAGCTCTACATCCTCCATGCAAAACCACTTGGGTCAAACTCACAAAAACCGTGGCTGTGGCCAAGTCTGGAGTTAAAGAAACGTGCTGATGGCCCAGGTAGGCTCATGGGCATGGGCTGTGGGTACCAGATGCAATCCTGAGAAGAGGGAGGTGAGGAGCAGCACTGGAAGTGCAGATCTGCAATGTTTGTACTCTCAGCATCCTGCAGTACAAGGAGCAGCAGCAGAGGACACTGTGCCAAAGGCTGCCCCAAGCACGGCCCTTGACTCAGCCACCAGCCTGGCACAGAGTAGCTAGTGCCATCACAGTCCCATGGGACGGCAGGGCAAGCTAAGCAGAGGCCAAAACCCTTCCCAAACCACCCCTGAACCTGCCAGCTTGAGGCTCAGACACCTGCTGATGCAACCACCCAGATGCATCCCCTACCTGCCCTTTTCTTTCCAGTTTCCTTGGCAGTGACAGGAGTTTGGGTACAGAAGCTCCAACATGACACTGACTGTGCTTTGCACACTGAACATCACCTCTGTGATCTATGCATCAGCCCTGCTCCATCTATCCCAGGGCAAGAGAAGGACAAGGGGCAGACACAGCCCTTTCCATCACAGCTCTCAGCTCACCAGCAGAAGCAGCAGCTCGGGAGGGAAAGGGGGAAAAGCTGCTTGGCTGTGTGTACAGAAATCCTGGGCACCTGCCAAAGCCAGCACCAGGGAACAGGCTGCCCCCACACTCAATAAGCAGTAATTGAACAATTACTCAAAGGAGGAGGGTTGTGGGTTTCAACAAGGCTCAGCACAGGTGAGAGAGCAAGAGAACAGCTTCAAAACTGCACAGTGCTGCACAGCTCCAGAGAGGCATCTCCCACCACAGCCTCGATGCCCCTGCATCCCCCTGCACCATGCAGGGACCAGCCCCCAGCAAGGGTTCTGCAAAATCTGCTGCCTTGGAAAGCTTTGCCTGAAAACCAGCCTTGTCATCACTCCCTTTCTTATACTCAGGAAAAGAATCACTTTAACTCATGAGCAGAGGGCTCTTGCTTCCAGAGCTGGAGGTTTGTTATGGAGAGTGGAGCAAGATGACAAAAGGATGCTGTTACATTTGTATAGGGCAGGAAAAAGCAGCACTAATATCAACAAGAACACCAAGCCTGGTGATACTGAGGTATATGCACTGTGGATGGTTTTTTTTTATCATAGAACTGTTTTGGTTGGAAAAGACCTTCAAGATAATCAAGTCCAAGCCCTCCCTTCACACTGCCAAACCAGGCTCTGGGCACATCACATGCCAGGGCACATCATGAGCAACAATTATCCAGGTTGAATCCCCCAGCAAAGGACAGATTGTGTTGGGAAGCAGGATGGTGTGGCACACATTGCCCTGGGATCAGCTCGAAAATTCACCTCTTCAAGAGTTCATGCATTTGCCATGGGAATAACTGAGGGAAAAAAGCATCTCCTGTTTTATTATGGAGTGTGAGTTTTGCCTGAAGAAAGGAGAGATATTGCCAACCAGTCTGCAGCAAATTCAACACAGCTGGATGCAGGGAACAGCATCCTGGCTCCAGCAAGAACACAGCCATTTTATTGCAGTGTGTCCTATGGGAAGGTCCCACTGAGCTGGGCCCTGGGAAGGCTGCAGCTCGAGGGCTGTGCTTAGTGTTGAGCCTCTCATTCACTGCCAGAGGAACACTGAGGGGCTGCAGAGTGGCCAGAGCTGGGCAGCAGAGTCTCTTCTCCTAAGTAACAAGTGATAGGAGAAAAGGAAATGGCCTCAAGTTACCCCAGGGGAGGTTGAGATTGGAGCTGAGGCAGAACTCTTTCCCTGAGAGGGGTGTCAGCCCCTGTGCCAGGCTGCCCAGGGAGCTGGGGCAGTGCCCAGCCCTGGAGGGATCCCAAAGCCATGGAGCTGAGGTGCTGAGAGCAATGGGTTAGTGGTGGGCTGGGCAGGGTGAGGGGAGGGCTGGGACTCCAGGAGCTTAAAGGTCTTTTTCAACCAAAATGATTCTCCGGTTCTAAGGTGGCACAGAGGAGCAACAAGTACTCCCACAGCCTGCTCCCCAAGCTGAGTGCTGAGCCAGGCAGGAGGAGGAGCTCCAGCACTGGCTGAGGACACACAGCCCCAGCCATGGGCCCTGGGCAAAGACAAACTCATCCCCTGAGTCATCTCCCTGCTGCATCTCCCATCCAAGGTCTTGGCAGCTTCAGGGGCACAGAGCAGTCCAGCCCAGGCCCTGCTGTGCTGGCTGCTGGGTACCACTTGCTCTTAATAGAATAATAATGATGATAATACGAAAAAGATTAAAAACCAGAAAGAGAAGGAGCAAGGGAACAAACCCACTGGGCTCTGTTTGGCTTATTTGTTTTGCAACATTGGAGATTGACACTCATGAGTCTGCTCCTATAATTGCTTCTGCTGATGAATCTGGATTGTTTAATTAGAGTCTGCACATGGAGCTCATCCTTAATGGGCAATCACCAGTTTGCTGACAAGGATATCACTTCTCCCCCAAGAAACCTGTGTGCCTGAGCACAGCTCCCCATGGTGGGAACCATTGCTCCTTCAGAAGGCTTTGCTGGTCCCATCCACAACTCCTTTGTGTGCAGTAAAGGACCAGCCTTGTACTTTGTCAGCTCCTTTGAAAGCAGAATCATCACAGAATCACAGAGGAAAAAGAGACAGACCTTTAAGAACATCATGTCCAGCCATCAACCCAGTCCTGCCATGGTCACCACTAAACCACGTCCCTCAGCACCTCAGTTGCATGGGTTTGGGATCTCTCCAGGGATGCTGACACCACCAGTGCCCTGGGCAGCGTGTGCTGGAGCTTCACCTTTTGATAAAGAAGTTGTTCCTAGTCTCCCATCTAAACCTTCTCTGACACAACTTGAGGCCATTTGCTCTTGTTCTATGGCTCCTTACATGGGAGCAGAGACTGACCCCCACCTCACTGCAACCTCCTGTCAGGGAGCTGCAGAGAGTGAAATGTTCTCCTCTCAGTGTCCTTTTCTCCAGGTTGAATATCCCCATTCCCTCAGCTGCTTCTCAGCAGGCTGGTGCTCTATCACTGATTTAAAGCCAAGCCTAACCACTGCTCTTGGCAGCAGCTACTTGTCTCACTAGACACCATGCACACGTACACCACAACCCCTCCCAAGATTGCCAGGGAGGGAGGATTTTGCTCTCCAGGGGTGGTTTTTGGGCAGAGGGACAGTCCCTGGGGCAGCAGTGCCCAGCAGCCCTGGGCCCTCCCCGCGACAGGGCAACGCACGCGCCGCACTTACTGTGAGAAGGAGGAATCCACGCTGAAGTCCTCGGCGTGAGGCCTACGGAGCGAGAGCAGCACAGGACGTGAGGGAAACGTGCAGCTCCCAAGGAGAAACCAGCACCATGAGCAGAGCTGTGCCACCAGCACCCGAGGGACAAGCCTGGGATGTGTCCCCACCGAGGTCCCAGCTTGGGGACATCGGGGATCAGTCGATGCTCTGGTGGCTTTGGCACTGTACAGTCCCTTTAAGGGTTCAGCTCCGCAGAGAAAACATGTTTTCACACTTATTTATCATTACTTTTTGTGTACTGAGTCCCCCAAACCGCATCAGTGCTCTGTCTCCAATCAGTGTCACAGCTTCTCCAGAGAAATTAGATTGTGAAAGATGCTGCTCGGGTTGTTTTTAGGAGCCTGACATTGTGTCTCTCCCACGCACACCTTGGCAGAGCTGATTTTACAGACACAGGTGAAGACCAGGGAAAACAAATTAAAAAAAAAAAAACCCAGAAAGGGATGATGAGAGTAACACAGGGAATGGTGGCAGAGAGAGAAAGAACACAGAGAGGTGCGAGAGCAGGAGGTGAAGGGACTGTGCTCATGTACTGTACATCACGCAGACAGGCAAGACAGCATCACAGTGCCATGAAACAAAGCAATTGCAGCTGCAAAGAAAACCATTCCCTTGGCAAAACCAACACTCTCCTCAAGACATTTCCATCCCCATGGATGGCTATGGGTCCCTTGTCACCTGAGCTGGAGCCTTTCCCTGCCTCCATGTCCAGCAGTGAGGTGGGGGTCAGTCTCTGCTCCCATGTAAGGAGCTCCTGTCCTTACTCAACGTGAGGCAAAGCAATTGAGAAACACAACCAAAGCAAAGAGGGCAGCTGCAGCTTGTAAAGATTCTTCTTTCATTTTGCTTTTGTGCTTTATGAGTCCACAGCACTCCAGCACAGCTCAAACTAAATAAAAGCAATACATCCACATCTCAATTAAAATGAGAGTCCAAAGGCAAATGAATCCATCCCTCAGCTCCACGGCACACAGAGCAGCCTCCCTGCAACATCATTCAGCTTGTTGCTGCATTTCCTTCGTTATCTATGTGAAGGCTGCAGGCAGAATCCCATTGCTCTTGGAACCAAAATTCCTGCAGAGCTCCTGGTCTCTGTGGAGCCCAAGGGGGCTGCCACAAGTTTTCTGTCCCTGAGGTCTTGCCCACAAACCATCCACTTGTGAAAAGAAAGCCATTGATCTGCATTCCTCCCTCTGTGTCTTGCTAACATGTAGCTCCCTGGTGCAGTAAGACAGTTCATACTCAAGTGGTCTGTCCTTCCACCTCAAGCCCCAGGGTGGCTCTATCAGTTGTGCTGTCCCTGGGAGCAGCTCTGGCATTTAGTAGTGACAAACAACCCAGCCTTTCTCCAGCTGCAAAGCAGAGGCAAGTGCAGCCTCGGGAAGGAGCCCCAGTCAGCTCAGCCTCCCTCTTGCCAAACTGGATTATCCCACATATTAGCAGCAGGGGCTGTTCAAGCCCCTACACTCACCTTAGGTTTTGCACAGGAGCCTTTTATGCCTCACATATATTTATGGAAAAGAAACAGCAAATGATTTGGTTTGCTCCTCAGATTTGGTTTCCTGCCAGCTGGCAACCGGGAGAAGCACTGAAGGCTGTACAACAGGGGCTGGTTTCAGCTGCAGCTCCCCAAGGGAGAAGAGTACTCCTGCAAACCAAGCAGCAGCACATTCAATCACACAGCTCGAGGGGGTCCTGCAGACCCCAAAGGTTTGGTGTCACCGTGGGCCCCAGAGCACTAGGATAAGCCAGGGTGATTCCCAGACATCTCCTCCAGACAGGCAAGCCACTGGCTCACCAGGGCAAACAAACACCTCACTCATGAAAAGGCATCATGAATGAAAGGGACTCTGAAGTGATGGACAGACCAGGAGTGTCCTCAACAGTGGCTTTGGCCACTCTCTGCTGTGGTTAAGGCACATGTAATAAAACAGTAACCAAAAGGTTCTCTCAGCTGTCGAATGCAGGAACTGCTTTATGCTGATCATAGGGAGAAGAGGCAAGTGTGAGATGTCACACCCAGACCTCTCTTTCTTCTCACCAGACACCCAAATTCTCATAAACAGACTAACTGCTGAGAAAATAGGGGGTTATTTTTTTGCAGACAGCTATAAATCACTTAAATTCTCATCTTAAAAACTGTTGTTTTCCAGGTGCCAAAACCTTTTGAAAGTACAAACCTGTCTGGAGTGAGGCTGCTTGCCCTGCACAAGCATCCACCCTCCACTGCTCCTCACAAACTCCAGCCCAGCCTTTGTGGCCTTTTCTGCAGTGTCAACTTGTCTGACCATTAAGTCAGATGAACTACTGGAGGGGATTAGTAGAAGTGGCTGTGAACCCTTTTGTGCACAGTCTCACTTGAAAGGAAAGAGCAGATTTCCAAGACACAGAATTAAAGCCATTTAACTGAGTCACAAAGGTTACACTGGCTTTTAATGTAGTTTAGATAATCTAAATTCACTTTGTATTTCATCCAGATCAGCCTCCCTGAGTATCCTCCTGCACATAAACCTCAACTCATCTCACTCCTACCATGGAAGGTAACTGTGTCTCAGGGGCTGAGCCCAACCTTTGCTCTTCTCCAGAGCTCAGGGGCTGGGAGTTGTACCCAGACAGAGAAAGCTGAATGTCCTCATCTTGGCCCTGTAAACCATTAAACCATAACACCAAGCTCCTGGCTGGTATAAGCAACATCTCTGGAGAGAGAAGCAGAGCAGGGAAGGACAAGAGAAAGGAGAAGAGCAGAGGGAGGGGGGGAGAAGCTCTGCTGCTAGAGAGACAGGTCTGTCAAGCTGCAGCCCCTTACAAAATGGAAAGGCTTTATTAGAAGGTGATGAGACAATGGTGTATTTATTATTAGAACAAAAGCCAATAATACCTTGCTTATGTACAAGAGAGAGCAATCACCTGCCCACCCACACTGCACAGCAGCTCCTTGGCTCAGCTGCCACCGCTTTACCCCATTCTGCCTCCTCAGCTCCAGCACACCCTGGCTAAGGCAGCTCTCCTTTCCCAAACTGGGCAGCCCCTCCAGTTCCCACTCCCCTGAGGATTCAGGCTGCAGATTCAATCCCCTTCACCCTGGTGAGGGGAAGGCAGCTGGTCTTGAGCTCCAGCTCTTCCCCCAGCTCTGCCAGGGCACTGCAGGATCTGGTGGCATTTACCTCATCCATCTCATGCAGATCATTCGAGGCTAAATACTGGCCTTGTGTTTCAAGTTGCTCAAAGATGCCCAGATGGAAGAGAGAGTGGCAAAGCATGGCAGAGCACAGCAGCAGCTCAGCAGACACAGTACAGGGATCTGTTCCCTCCCAGCTCCTCCACTGGCTCCTGATTTTTTTCTGGGAGGTGTTTTGCTAAATGAAGGGTATTAAATATTAACTTCTGGTCCTGCAGTTCCTATCACTTTCAAGTAAAAGAAAAGTTAGTCCTGCCTTCACTAAAAGCCCCTGGAAGTCATAAAGACACAAGCAATGACCTGCTAAGACTACACTCAGCTTCAAGGGGCTTAATAACCACTTGCGAGGCTCAGAGGCGTTTTGAGGCTGGAGACTGACAGAGCTTCAGAGCTGGAGGAAAGAGCTGCCAGATTTAGTGTCCTTTTAGCCCCCAGTCTCAAAATGCCTCCCAAGACAGGAGCAAGGTAGAGGAGGTTAAGATGAACTAAGCAAAGTAACTGCTTGGGAAGGTTTCCTGAAGCTGTGCTCATCCTCTAAGACATAAGTTGCACCATGGTTCCTACCATACTGACAGTGAGAAACTCATCCCCCAAAATAGCCTGATGTGAGAAGGACAGATGGGAGGAGACAAAAAAAGCAAGTAAAGAGGGGGAGAAGGAACGAGCAAGAGGAAGGAGAAAGGGAGAGGAAGATGCACACATCCTGCTCACAAACACGTGTGAGAGGGAGGACACGCTCAGCGCTGGGAACAGTAGCCCATCTCCTCACCTCCTTGGATGTGGGATGGAGCAGGGATGACCTCAGTGAGGGAGCTCCAGTCTCTAGCATCCCCAGTCCAGAGGAAGCTCAGCAAACCATGCTGGTGAGCCCCTGGAAAAGCCACTGCCTGCCCCAGGCACAGGCTGACAGCTGCCTGAGCTCCCGTCACCCGAAGTGCTTCACGGGCTCCTGTTTAATCAGAGGCAGATTTTTCTTGGTGTTCTTCTGCATCACAACTGAAATACCTGAAGTTTAGAAACAAACAAGGCACAGTGCCAAAAGTGCAGCAAGATGAGCTGGTCCCAGCCCAAAGTCTGGCAGCTCCTGGAACTGCCTGCAATTACCTTCCAGAAAGTTTTGGCTCTCCCAGAGGTACAAGTGCTGCCAAGCCTGGGCACTGGGCTCTGCCCGCTGGGCAAAAGGCCCTGCAGATGCTGGGGCTGCTCTAATGCACAGCTCCCTGCCTTTCCTAATGTGCTAAACAAGTCCCTGAGATCCTGACAAGCAGTTGAGCCTTGAGGAGGAAGGACTGTGCATGGGCTCAGAGGTGGGCTGCGAGCCTCCCGCTGTGCTGCAGTCCAACATGACCCCAGTGGCCAGGCTGACAGCTTGTGCCCATTCAGAAGGATGGCCATGCCTGGTATGCTGCCCTCACTGTGGGCAGGAAAGCCTGCACTGCAGGAGGAGGAAAGTACTGATCTCCACACCCTGATGGGACCTGATGGGAATGAGGAAGCTAAAATAACCAGTTCAAAAGGCCAGGTGGGTGTTTGGAGTGCAGACACCCTCAGCTTCGGTGCCTGGGCTGCATGTCAATGACTATGTAGGGCACTGAGATGCTCAGCAGCGCTGGTGTCTCAGCAGTAGCCGTGGGAGGAGCAGTCTGCACTCCCAAAACTCACCCTGCTTCCCCCATCACCTGCCTGCAGCGCTGTCAGCTCGGGGTCATCATTGGCTGCTTGTGTGAGTGTGTCAGATGATGAAAACACATTTAATGAGGCCTGTTTGTTAACATCTGGCTGCCCCTTGGGGGAGCAAACACGGATTGTCAGAAATTACATTTCCAGACACGTTTGGGTGATTTCCTCACTACTCCCCAAGAGCTTTGCCTCTGAGAAACGTTGCACTGAACTCGCCCAAGCAGAGTGCTGCTGCTCCTCACTGCCTCATTGCTGACTGTAACATGGCTGAAGCAAAGCCCCATTTATTCCTGCCAAAAATACCTTGAACTGAGAGAAGGGGCAAAGCTGCAGGAGGTGACACTGTGCAGCCTGAAGGGCAGAAAGGGAGGGAAGGATCTAATCGCTGCCCTCGGCTACCTGACAGGTGAGATGTCACCATCCTCTTGGATGCACACGGTAAAAGGACAAGAGGGAGCAGGTATAAGACACAGTAAGGAAAAAGTATTCATCCTGAAGCATGCACCCAGAGAAGCTGAGCCCTCTTCAGCCTGGGAGATGTTCAGAACTCAGTAGGACTTGTCCTGAGCCAGCTGAGCCAACTTTGAAGTTAATCCAGCTTTGAGAAGAGGCTGGAGCAGAGCTCTCCAGAGGTTCTCTCCAACATCAACTCTTCTGCAATGCTAATTCTCTTCCCCAAACCTCAGCAGTTCAGGCTCTGGCTATTGGCAGCTCAGCAAACACAGCTCAGAGAGGGGAGAGCAGCAACATGGAGCAGGGTGGGCACACACAGCCTCTGGCCCTCCCAGGGCTCAGGGCTCAGTTTCAAAACCAGATATCTTAAGGGGATGTTTGCAATCCCTTCAGAGTATCGGTGTGGCCCAGGATGGGTAGTGGTCAGTTTCCCCCAGTTCCAGCAGAGCTGCATAAACAGGACATGATTATCTTGTAAAAACGTTTGTGTTTTCAAACCCACACCTCCGGTGTTACAGAGATCACCAGTCCACGAACTGGGAGCCAAACAAGATATTTACACTTCCTCACACCTGCCAGCAGCTTCCTCCCAAACACAGAGATGCTCAATGGAGACTACTGCACTTTATCTGGCTTCTCTGTGCCTCTGCTCCCTATCACACCACAAATTCCTCCTCAATACAAGGCACATGGTACCAACCTGCCTCAGACAAAGCCCAGTTCATAGGGAAACAGCTCCACTTCTCATAGCTCACTCTGGCTGCAGGACTGCTGTGTGCCAGGAGAGTTTCAGTGCTCAGGCAGCATTGTCTGGCAGCAGACTTTGCACTCCCTTCTCAGAGCAGGTGCAGAAGTAGCTCCAGGTATCTTCAGTGGGAGCTACTTCCACACGAGCAATCTGAGCTGATCCCATCCTGCTCACAGCTCTACACCCACAGGAAAGCATCTCCATCCTGGATGCCCAAGGCAAGACCTGAACTCCCCTTTTTACCTCCAAATGTGGAATAATGCATGGCTGTGGAGTGGTTTCCCTTCAGATTCTCTTTCTGTTTTGACTGAGAACCCCTAAAAGCTTTGGTGTGCTGCAATGACTAAGTGTCAGAGTAAGGAGGTAAATAAAGTAGGTGAGAACAAACTTCATTGGTTTCAGTCACCTAGAGAATTCATTTGCATCCCTGAGAACATCCTGCAGCACAGCATCTCCTTCCACCATCACCTGGCAATTTCACTCCCAACTCCCAGTGACAATTGTCACCCATAACTTGCCAACGCTGCTTGTGGCTGGCTCTGGAGGAGACAAAGTGTCTCAAACAGCTATTCAGCATTTCCACAGCAATCTCCCTGCCTTTGTTGCTCACACATGCAGTGAAAGAGAAGTGCACAAGTCTTAATTGCCAACTCATCTGCTGGGAAGCAGCACACAGAAGGAAAGCCCATCAGTCAGGAATTGAGACACTGCAGGCACCCGCTGCCAGAGGAGCATCAAAGTGTTGCTATCAACTTCTCTACCTCTCAGCAGAACCAGTTCTTTACAACAAGACAGCTGCAAAACACTTGAAATTCCAATGAAACCCAGGGAACTGGGTTAATTTTATAAAGCCCCCAGTCACCCTGATGTGCTCTGCACACTTGACCTTCTGGCAAGCACCCACTAAAACACTGTGGCTCTGTGAGTTTTGGAATTGCTGTCCCCTCCCATAGCCAATGGTGTCTTGCAGCATCCCTCTGTTGTATCATGTTACCCCCAAGAGACAAAAAGGATCAGCCCTGCAGATGAAGAGTTGGCTCCCTGGTCCTGAGCAGGAAACTGCCAAGCCCCTGAGTGCAGAGGAGGAAGAAGCTCCTCTTGGCTGTTCCAGCACAGCTGATTAGCACCAAGTTTGTAAGAGTGCCACAGTGGCAAGGAGTCTTTTCCTAGCTCCATGCATTTGGATATGAACATCCCTGCACTGTTCTGAGTGGTACATCGACAGCACCTGAAAAAGCACAGGGAAGGAAGCAAGCTCCAATGCTTTTGCCAACAGCAGTGTGCAGGACACAGTACTCCCAGAACACATCAATCTTTGATGCCTCTTTCAAGCAATGAAAGCAAGACATGAAAAAGGAGCAAGTGCAGTCTGATTGACGCTGGGAGCAGACACAATTTGCTTGTCAGAACAGGCTGAGACCACACAAGCTCAAGAGGTTTAGTTCCAATGCACCCACATGGTGCCTCTTGGCAGCCTTCTGCCCACGTAAGCCCTCTCCTCACCGAGTCAGAAGACAATGACCCACAAGACCCAAATGTCTGCTCATCAGAGCCATCTGGAGAGTTGACACACGACCCATCAGACTGAGACATGCACCCTCAGCTCTGCAAGTACACCAGGACTTTGTCTCCCAGATTCAGACACTAAAGCATGTGTCTGGCTCAGCTTGGCACCAGGAGAGTGACCATCCCATGTGCCTAACTCACTCCTGCAACACACACCTCAGCTTCCCCAGTGGGGACCATATCTGCTAATCCCCACTTATTGCCATCTTCCCTTCAGCCCACCAGTGAGATACACCAAGATACTGAAGATTAGGTGGTTAATTCCTTCAAATCAAAAGCCAAACAAGTAAAATCCACTGTGAGCAGATGCTTTCCTACAGTGGTAATTTACACTGGGAACCAGAGCTAGAAGCAGCAGCAAACGACATCCTGGATGATGTACAGTACACAATCACAGGTGAGGCAATTTCTGCCAAGAAGGAAGACAGCATGGATGGGCTGAAAGGCTGAATAGATGGGGGGGGGGGGAAAAGCAAAACAGAAAATGGAACAAACAGGACAACTGCCATATGCATCCTCAGCATAACTAAGGGACCTGGCATCTTCTGAAACACTGTAATTCAAGTGCAATGTAGAGCATTTTTATCCTACTGAAAAAAACAGCTCATTTCCTTCTGTACACATCAGCTGTGTGCTTGCAGAAAGAGGCTGCAGCATTTGGTATGGTGGCTGGGTTTTGGTTTTTTTTTATTCCTTCCCTTTGCAGTTGTAAATAAATCATTCCTCAGATGAGGGACAGAGCATCTCTTCTTCCAGGCAAACATGGTGCTTCTGTGCAGCACATACTGGCGTTAGCAGTGTACATCAGCTCCAGCCCCAGACTGCACAGATAAGGTGCAATGCAAGTTAGCAGTGTGGTGTGGCAGCCCCATGGTCTCGAGGCTGCCATCCAGACATGCATTTGGCAGAGAGAAAAATAACCAAACAAGAAGCACTCCTAAAAAATGTAAAGCAACTGGCTTGCTTGGGCTCCAGGTACCTATTTCATAACACAACTTTGGAGCTGGTGGAGCTCTTTAACAGAGCTATCAGAAGGATTTGATCCACCACCCCTCCAGCCCTCAGTGGCACTCATCCTATCTCATTTAAAAGATACAAGATGCTGCCTCCCCCATCCAGCAACCCCCCCTAGCATCACTGCAGTCCTGCAATACCTTTGTCCGACATCACTCCCCGAGGATCCCATCCTCCGAGTCGGCAACAAGGGGCTCACCCCATGGACATCTTCTGTGGTCGCTGGTGGGACAGTTTTGACGTGGGAATTGCTCTCTGAAGGGGAATTCTTCAGCTTGGCTCTCGCCATCCCGTGAGCTTTGGCAGCCTCTCCGACTTCCTCCCGTCTCCCCCCTGAACTCTCTCATACATCGCAATCCTCACCGCATTCAGTTTAGAGCTGGCGGCGCGTACCATCTCCTGCCCGTCTTCTCTCTCCCCACTCCCGGCTGCTCAGTGGAACAATCCTGCCCTGTACATTTATTTTGGTAGTGAGGGGAGTCAAGGCAAACTCTCCGGCCCTGCTGCTGCAGCGAATTTGGTGCAACACGACTGAGAAAACATCCACAATGCAGGAATCTCTGAAAAAGCTTTGTGAAGCAAAATCATCTAATTGCCTTGGCTGCCTCCTTGAAAACAAAGGGATTGCACTGCTCTTATCACCACAAGCAGGGCAGGGGCTGAGGGATTATTTTTTCCCCATCCCTGTTTTTTTTTCTACAGCAACATGAGGGGGAGGAAGCTATTTTATCTTATTCCTCTGTGTAAAGAGCAGTGCGTGGACTGTATGCCAGGGAATAGACTCAGCATGCTTGGCTCGCAGATACAAAGCAGCAGAGCAAGATCCTCTCCTAAACACACCCGCTGTGAACTGAGCAGAGAGGAGCTTGCTGCTGCTTCCCTCTGAGCTGCTGTTGGCCACAGGCACTCAACCACTGCTCACCTGGCCAGGCTAAAATAGAGGCACACGCTCCCTGTGCCAGGACAACTCATCTTTCCCTCTTCTTCAGATGACAATAAAAGCTGCTGCTCCTTGAACATGCTTGGCATCAGTTTCCTGAGCTGTCAAGCAAAAAAGGGAATTCACTGGAGCTGGGGTGCCCCGAGTGGGAGCTAAACCTGAGAGTCTCCCCGTGCACAGATGAGGCTGGAAGCGAGGGGAGGTCGCGCATCCCGCTCTCTTTCGGGGATGCCACCAGTCCAGAGCTGCTCTGGCTCCTAGGGCTGCTCTCAAAACCGAGCAGCTTCGAGAGGAGCAACGCGCTGGGCTGGCACCGAGCCCCGGGCACGGCGCTCAGCACCACGGCCAGCGGCGGCCAGCATCGCCCCACGGCACCACAGCCTCGCCCCATGGATGTGACACCGCCCCACGGCATGCCAACATCACCCCACGGCATGCCAACACCATCCCATAACATGCCAACATCACCCTGTAACATGCCAACACCACCCCACGACATGCCAACATCACCCCACGGCATGCCAACATCACCCCACGGCATGCCAACACCATCCCATAACATGCCAACATCACCGTGTAACATGCCAACACCACCCCACGACATGCCAACATCACCCCATGACATGCCAGCACCACCCCGTGACATGCCAACACTGCCTGACAGCATGCCAACATCACCCCACACAATGCCAATGTCACCCCATGATATGCCAACATCACCCCACGGCATTCCAACGTCACCCCACACCATGCTGTGTCCCGGTGTGCCAGCGTTGCTCCACTGCACAGCAGCACTGTGTGTCTATTCTGCCCCATTGCATACTTCAAAGACTCATTTCCCTGAGTGATCCATCAGCAGTGAGACATCCTGATGTGAAAAGCCAATGTGAATAATTCAACTCCACAACAGGATTCCTTTCAAATGAACGTGGCATACAGAGACTCAACACATTAATGTCTGGAAGGGTCTTTCCAGGGTCTGAGGACAGATGGCTGTATGGGGGCTTGTTTCTGAGGTAAAAGTAGAAGCTGCCCTGAAATGGGAAATTTGGGATCCCAAGTATTTTAACTGAAAAGCTGATGCCTTTCTTTGGCACCAGCTGTGTGCTCCAGTCACATTGAACACTTCCATAGTTCTGCCAGGCTATCAGAGCACCCAGCACCACCATCCTGCTCCAAACTCAGATGAAAAGGCCAGTCCTTTTCTTCCCGTCTCTTACCAGTGAACTGCCAGGCATAACTCTGCTCACCGGCCTTCCCCTGAGGATCTGTACCTAGCAATGACTTATCCTATCCCACAAAGGCAGTCTCTGGCTGCTATGCAAAGAGAAATCAAGTCCCCATTTCCTGTTAACCAAGTCCTTGTTTTCCTACTCAGAGCTTCTTTCTTAATGGTATTTCACTGTAAGACATACTTTATTTCAGCACTGTGAAATGTAAGATGGTTCAAAGCCAAAGCCCATTTACTAGTGTCTCAGCTTTCAGCATACATTTAATTTCTCCTTTTGACTCAAAATGATTCATTAGCTCAATGTTTTCATTTTCTAACGGTCATTCCTTTCTGTTTCATGGCTTGCTTCAGCCTCATCTTCAATTTACTGCTCCATATTTGTCTACTTCAGGGTGTTGTTCTCAAGCCTCAAACGTAGTTACTGCTGTTAACCCTTTGGGTTGGACTGTGCCCAGCTCAGGGCCTGATGAATCCTCCTGGACAAGAGGAGTCACTGGCATTGGGGCAATCAGGCTTTAGGGAGCTATTTGTGTGTTTTCCATTGTATGGTAATTCCTAATTCCAAAAGAAGGTTAATTTCAAGATTGACATTTGAAGTGAGAAGTGGCTTATGCTCAAATTGTAATCTCAGCAGCAATTGCTGAACAGAAGGGGTATTAGGGAAAGAACTGGAAAATTTTGATAGAAAATGGGAAATCTCCTGTTACACTTTTGCTGGATAAAAGGTGACAAAAAATCACATCAAAGGGCCTCTTGAGAAACCCAGTTCCTGCCTGCAGGAGCCTCTACGTGAAAGTGCCTCTTCTGTTAAGCACTTAAACACAAACCAAGACACAAAAAAAACCAGAAGAAAGGGGAGCAATCAGATGCAGGGTCACAAGAAATTACCAGCAGAGCTGCTGGCTTGAATCTCTGTTTCCCTTCCAAGGGAGAAAGGAGGTCGCCTGATGCTAAGGAAAACCTTTCTGAGGCTGGATAATCCCACAGAGCTACTCAGACTGCTCAGATCTGCGTTGGGCAGCTGAAGAGGTTCCTTTGCTATAGTTTTGTCAGAAAGAATATTCCTCTCTCAGGCAACATGACATGTTCCACACTTCACCTAAAGACCTGCAGCCCTGCCAGTGTCTCTCCTCCCAGGTCACCTCCCAGACAGACACCAAGTGTTGTCATCTCAGTAAGAGAAGGAGTAAAGCAGGAACCCAGAGGAAAGACAACAAGAGCTGTCTGAGTCACTGAGACACCAGCAATGCAGGAAAAGCATCCTGGTCCCCTCAGGTGGGAAGCTAAGGGAGTGATAAGAAGAAAAAGGCAAAACAAAAGCACTCAGGTGCTGGTTGTTGGTGGAGAACATCACTGTCTGTCCAAGGGTGAAGGACCACACTGAGTGGGTAAAGCTGCCTTCCTGTATCACAGAAAGCAAAAGACTGTTACTTAGGAACAGACTAAATACAAGTCCCTGTGCTGGTGCTGCCCATTCATGGCTGCTATGAGCTTACCCAGAACACAGGTAAAATGCATCCCTTGGTATATCCAGGATGCTCACTCTTGCTGGGAAACAGCATGTTCCTAGGTAGAGTCACGGCTGCAAAGGGAACCTGAAGCACAGCTCCACAGGGACACATTGTCTGTTTCTACCCATGGTATACAAGGGTAAGCTGCACATCAAACACCCAGTTTGTACAGCATGTTCTCCAAGAGAACAGGGCAATGAAAAACAACAGAACAGTCTCAACATCAAAGCCTGAGTAAGAAATTCCTCTAGTCCAGAAACACTTGCCTGGCTGCCTGAATGCCATCACCTGAGTGTAAGCCAGGAAACTGATGTTTAATTTTACTTTGAGAGACCATTACAGAGTGTTGATTTCTCGTTTCAGTGTTTGCATTATGCAGAGGCCACTGCTGTGCTGGGGGCTGGAGAGATGGCTGTGGACTGCTGAGCACCAATTGCACTGGTCATAATATTGTTGGAAACAAGATTCAGAAAGAAGCAGGTTTTTCATTAGTCTTAATTGAATCACAGCAACTACATTATAAATAATCTCCTTTTATCCAGGTAGCTCTCAGTCCCAACTGCCAAAAGTCCTCTTATGCACCTATTCAACTTATTATTAATAAAGCATGACCTAGCCCATTACAACTAATTGATAAATCAGGAAGAGCTTGGGGTACAGGAAGAGCTTGGGGTTTCTTTGCATATTCCTCTGGCAAACAACCCTGTTCTGTTGAGATACAACCCAAAAGCATTAGTGTGCAAAGCCTTCTGTAAGACAAGCCACTTACAATATATTTTAAAATCCTGACAAGTCACTCTGCAAGTCATCAACCATAAGAAGAAGTTCCAAACCCACAAAAGGCAACCAGTGTAGGAGAACACGTGTTGCTGCGTTCACGACCACACCAACATCTCACACAAGCTGCTGCTCTACAGGAGGGGCTGTGCTCAGACACACAGTGGCAATTCAAGGGGCACTGAGCTGAAAAGTCATTAAGGCTCATTATTATCTTGTTATAGAGAACACCTTGGTTCTCTGGACTCACTGGCCAGCTGCTCTAGGAAATCGCTGTTCCATTGAGGCTGTTGCCTGGCTCCAAGGAGCAGCATCTCCCACGGCCCCTCTGACTGCTCTGTGTTAGGCTGCTTTGTGTTTGTGCTGCATTTGCAGGGCAGTCCTGACCTCCCTCTATTTAATAGCTTCCAGGAAAAGCAAAGTCCCTTGCAATTTCATTAGCACCACAAACACTTCCTATACTTCAAGACCCCCAACAAACATAAGCACGACTAATGGCTTCATAAACTCTGGAGCACCGCTAATTCCTTAACAACCACGACAAACCTCCGTGACCCAGCTATCTGCTGAAGTGTTTTTCAAGAAGTGCATATGCTCTGCTTTTGCCCTTTAGACTCCAGGCAATGCCCTACATTGTCACCATGCCTTCTGCAAAATAGCTTTTCAGAAGCTGCCAATGTTTTGAGGTTGCCAAGGCTCACGCGCAGCCCTGCAGAAACAACTCCACGCCCCACCACGAGGCTTCTGCAACCAGGCTACCACTGAGCCCCATATAAAGCAGCAATCAGCACCAGCAGAAGCCCTTCTCTTGAACACAAATGACTGGAAAGGTCAGTGTTTTTTTGAGGAAATGTAAAGATATTTTGTTTTCTGTTTCCTACCTGTTCTCTCTTCCACTGGGAAGTTAAAATCTGAGAAGACAGAGCTTCTGCTTCCTCACTAGAATGTTTTTCCCTCTGATATTTGTTTCAGTTAAGATAACAAGTTTGCCAAATAAGAAAAATAAAATGTTGACGCTCCATCCTCCTTCTTTGTGCAGGGCTTGGCCTTTCCACTTCCAGGCCTTTCTACTTCCAGGGGTGCCAACACTGCTGCTCCTCACAGAGACATAGTGGGAGCACGGACACAGCCAGAGGCTCCCAAGGCCCCCAGGAGCTTCCTGCCTGCTCTCCTGGAAGCATCCTGTGCACAAGAGGAGCCCAAGTGACTCTTTTCCTAACAGGAAGGGCCCATATTTTTTACTATCAATCAGCAGTTAATGAGAGAGTTGAATCCAAAGAGTTTCAGTTCCTTTTATAGTACAAAATATGATACCAATACATTGATTACTTCAGATTGCAGGGATATTGGAATATACAGGAGATGCTTGGGAATCCTTTCTGGACAGCAGTGATGTTTGTGTTTATTAATAAAAGTGCTTAGAAAATCCTGTTTGCATCGATCCAGAGTCAATTTAAAAAAACCTCTCTCCATTTTCTTTCCATTAGCCTGGAGAGGAAGGTCCTGTCTGGCACATGGCCACTGGCACGGGAGCAGGACCTTTGCACTCAGCTGCTGTGGAAAGCCAGCAGATCTTTCTTGGAGATGAGCTGTGCAATGAAAATCAGCGTTTGAAAGATACAGATGATCAAATCCCTCTTGAAGGAGTTGGGGAAAAATTAAGGATGAATGGTGACTCCTACCTGCTGTTCACAGAGATGTGTATCCAGGTGACCTGGGGCTTGTCAGAGGTTGCTCCCCAAGAGACTTTGAGATTAAGGCCAAGCAATCCACAGCAGCACTTTGCAATTCAAAGTACTTGCAAATGTGGTCTGCAGCTGAGCTCCTGTAGCACTGTGTATCTGATGGATCACAGCTCCTGCCTTCCCTTCTCCTGTGGTGCCTGCAAGCAGAGGTCCTGAGCAGCAGATTGCCAAAGATAATGGGACAAGACTTCAGTTTTGTTTGAGGTGAATCCATGTCTTGGCATCTCCACAAAGAAAACCAGAAATGAGCTGTGAGCAGCAGGGCAGAAGCATCTTGATGACTATCAATCTCCCACCTGCATTCAGGGCACACAGAGGCATCACTATTCACCCATTACCATCACACCAAGAGGTCTCAGCCAAAACAAGCCTCTGTTTCCCTGGGCCCAGCACAAGAACCTGTTACCCTGCTGTCTGAAGGGGGTCAAGATACAAGAGGGGAATGTGGAGCAGGACAGAGAAGGAGGGAAGAAAAGCCCAAGCCTCGGTGACTTTGCAGGAGCTTGGTTATGGCCTTTGCAGGTTATGGTCTCTTCAAGTCCTCCAGCTAAGAATCTAGAACCTGTCATTATTTCAGTGGAATTCTCTTATGCACTACACAGAGTGTACCAAGACCCAGGGCACATTCAGGAGCTGGGAGAGTCTTCCCAAGCAACGGAGGCTTGAGGGGCTGGAGAGGTGAAGGGAATGATACACACTGGGTTGAGTGCAACAGCAGCTCTTCACAGCATCTGCTCACCAGGACCTGGGTCACCTGCAAGTGGATACTGTGCTCTATCATGCACTCCCTTTCCCTGATTTCTGCTGCCTTGGCAGGGTTAATGCCTCTGCACCACAGGCACTGACGAGTTCCCTGAGAAGCCATCAGATGGATCTGCACCACTGTGAGTTCTCCTTTGTATCCAGGACTCTTTCCCGACATTTGTCTTTAAAAAGCAGCACCATTCACATGAAAAGTTGATGAATTCCACTTGTTATAATTATTCTGACAAATAAAATCCAGCTACACTTCCCCCTGTGAACATGGGGGGTAATGGTCCTTACCCTTTGCAGTAAAGCAGTTCAGTTCCAGGGGTGAGAAGCTCTGTACCAAGTGCTAAGTGTTATTATTAAACTGTCATTAAAGGCATTTCAGGAAAAGTTCACAAACTGCAGGGATTTCTGTCATCTCAGGGGCCTGCTGGGACAGCATTTGTGCTGAGTGGTTACTGTCAAAACCCAACCACACCAAAGCCTTTGTCTTCATTCAGAGTCTCCACTGGAATGCATTTACTGCAGTCAGTGCCATCACTGCAGCCACATTCACCTTTGGAAGGGTGTCATGCCCCCAGGATCAACCTGCTGCAATGCCTCATTAGAACCACCTCCCACCATAGTGGGCTTGGGGGGCTGCTCCATCCCCCCACTGCTCTTCTGAAGAGTGCTCATCACCACAGCAAACCAAAGCAACCCAATGGGAGAACACCCAAAGCAGAGAAATGCCAACATTCACCAACACCATCAGACAGCTGCAGAGATCTTTGGCCAACCTGTGCTGCATCAGACAGCAAAGCACTCAGGGCCCTGAGAGATTTGCATGACACAGGCAGAAATTAACTGGCTGCATTTTATTCGCTTCCCCTATTTAGTCTTGGCAGCTGAATCAGGCAGCACGACTGAGCAGCACCTGGCAGCAGCTCATTGCCTCACCCAGCCTCTTCCTCAGCACAGTTTTAGGAGACTT
The DNA here is from genome assembly GCA_013401255.1 of Urocolius indicus. Classification (NCBI taxonomy): domain Eukaryota; kingdom Metazoa; phylum Chordata; class Aves; order Coliiformes; family Coliidae; genus Urocolius; species Urocolius indicus. Next base: position 20,958 of record WBNH01009368.1, on the reverse strand, counting down.
CTCTAATAAACTAGAGCACTGGCATTTGAGGGAAGGAGGAACATTTTAGAAAGCACAGAGGAGAGCATATTTAGCAGCAGTGAGAGAGCTAGAAACAGAAGGAAGCCTTTGAAGAGCCAGGCTGATGGGGAGAGATGGAAAAATTATGTAAAGTAAGAAAATACATAGAGAGCTTTCAGGCAGGCTGCAAGGCTGGAGGGGGACAGCATGTCTGATACCAGAGGAGCCTTTGGTTTCTCTCCTCTTCCCCAAGTTCTCTGTATTAATGCTCTCTTCCAAATGCTCACGATTTCAGAAATGTTAGCATTTAGAAGAGAGGATTCATGGCTTTGGTGATGCCCTGTGCTTTCCCCCCCCCTGCCCAGTGCACTGTGCAGTACTCACAGCAACCCCAGCACCTGGCTGCGGGTGCAGCTCAGCCCACCCCCTCCATCAGCCACAACTGTTCCCCAAAGGATGGATGTAGGGGATTTGCAAACAAGTCCCCTCTTGGCCACCCCAGTGGAGGGGCAGCAAGTGCCCCCTGCACTGAGCAGCTCCCCAGCTCCCAGAGCCTTATGTAACTGCCACGCAGGAGCCTCGAGGCACTGAATCCCAGAACTGTCAGCACAGCCTTTGCAAACCCAGTTTTTGCCTCTCTAAGTGTGGCACAGCAGTGAGGAACAGGAAAGCTGCAAAGCCAGCCTATTCACTTGGGACTGCTTAGCAGGGAGAATGAGAAATAGAGCAGACCCTAGCAGATGCTGAAGAAATAACCCCACAAAGCCACGGTCCCTCTGACAAGTTCCCTGTTTCTGTGGTGCTTTTTATGTGCTTACAGGCAGAGCAACGAGACCCTGAAGCTTTACAGTGCCTTGTAATCTCTTCCTATTTCTTACCAATACTGATGACAGCTTAAAACAGCCAGAGGAAAAAGGAAAGGTATCTGTATACCTGTCACAGCTACTCAAGCCAGTGAGGAAATTAAAAGCCCTTGGGTGAAATCTAAATATATATCTGTAATGGAAGCAAGAAAAGTCTCCAGGCAGAGCAAAGTAATCAGGCATGGCCGAGTCACTTTTCCAGGTGAGTACATAACAGGGTCACTACCTGCTTCCCAAGATTTAATGAGTGCCAAGGTCCTCACCCAGGCAGAGCTGGCAGCCTGTGTTGGCAGGGACTGGCAGAGCTTCCAGAGCACGAGTCAGCCCTGGCACAGTGCAGGGAGACAGAGCACTGCAGCGAGCAGGAGGCAAGGCACAGATGCTCAGAGAAGGTGGCAGGGCAGGACCCAAACCCAGGCAGGAGGAGCAAGAGACTCCCAGGCTCCCTCAGTCACTGAGCCAGGGGCTGGCAGAGCCACGATCCCAGGGATGAGCAGGCTGAGGGACTGTAATTCATTGCCTCCCAGATGTAACAGTCTTCACACTATAGATGTTCATTAGTTAAAGGGAGACCTGATCACTTTCTACAGCAATCTGACAGGGGGTTGTAATGAGGGGAGGATTCAGGCTCTTCTCCCAGGTAACAAGTGACAGGACAAGAGGAAATGGCCTCAAGTTGCCCCAGGGGAGGTTGAGATTGGAGCTGAGGCAGAACTGTTTCCCTGAGAGGGGTGTCAGCCCCTGTGCCAGGCTGCCCAGGGAGCTGGGGCAGTGCCCAGCCCTGGAGGGATCCCAAAGCTGTGGAGCTGAGGTGTGAGGCCATGGGTTAGTGGTGGGCTGGGCAGGGTGAGGGGAGGGCTGGGATTCCATCATCTGAAAGGCTTTTTGTAACCAAAATGACTCCCTGATTGTCACAGCAGCACCCTCAGCTCCTGTGGCACGCTCTCCAATAACACCCTCTCCAGGGGACACCTCGCTCGCCCAGGACTCATCCTAGCATTTCCCAGAGGATAGGACAGGGAGCAAAAGCTGAAAAGATGCCTTGTGCCTCCCCACACAGCTTCTCCAGAGCCCTTTGAGCACTCACCACTTCCAGCCCAGCAGCAAAGTGGCGTCAGGAGTCGGTGACGCTCCGGATGGAGACGCTCTGGAGCTTAACGATGCGGGAGGCAGCGGCAGCGCAGTCGCTGCTGCAAAACACCCCCCAGAGCTCCTGGGCAGAGCTTGCCAGCAAGCAATTTCACACAGACTTTCAAAATGCCAAAGTGATTCTTACTTTGTAGTTTTAAAGGACTCTGAGCCTTTTTCCCTTTTCCATGACATTTTTTTTTTGTGGCAACTTTGCTACCAAAGTACTAAAATCCTAATGAAACGATCTGTTGAAGTGCAAAGCAGTGTTTCAGTGTTTACTTATTAAACGGCTCTAAGAGCTTCTGCTTCCAATGTGGAGAATTTTGGCATCTTAAAACCTTAAAACACTTTTTTTTTCCCATCCTTGGTTATTTTTGTTTGTTTTGAAATTAATCTTCAATGGAAAAAGTGAAGCTTTGGGGCTCTCCACCAGCTCTGCCAACTGTGCCTCATGGCAATAAAATGTTCTTCCCTCCCCAGGGCCACTGGATCATGCTGGGTACCATTTGCCATCCATTTCCCCGTTCTGTCACCATTTATTTTGTAATACATTATGTAAGGCAGAGAAAATGGCAAATCCATATAAAAAGAAATGCACAATGTGCTGCAGAAATGAGGCATGAACTCCATGGAGTCTGTGACAGCCTCATCATGGTGTGTGGGAAGGACTAGAACAAGGGGTTGTACCAGACCATTGATCTTCAAGTATGGTTCTTATTATAACTTCAATGAGAAAAACTTGCTTACCAATGAATAGAGTGTTGTAGCTGAAAGTTCTGCCACGAGACAGGAGTCCTTGCCAGCCAGGGGATGTGCAACAGCCAAGTCAAAGTTCATGCTGTGCCCAGATGCTGTGGGGGTTCTGACTAACAGGGTCTCTCTTACAGAATCTCAGAATGGTGAGTGCTGGAAGGGACCTCTGGATCTCATCCAGTCCAACCCCCTGCTAAAGCAGGTTCCCCTCGATCAGGGGGCACAGGAACATGTCCAGGTGGGTTTGGAAACTTCCAGAGAAGGAGCCTCCACACCTTCTCTTCAGCAGTTCTGTCTCTCTTGAACTGAGGAGCCCAAAAGCAGGGCTCAGAACCAAGACATTCTAAAGAAAAGAAAGGTTTCTTGTGTACTGGTCAGTCCATGCCAAGAGCCACCATGAACAGACATCACATTCCTAAAAGCCTGAACACGGCCCAGCAAAGGTCTTTTACAGCACTGGGGATCTACACACTTCGTGTACTCTGAAACAAGTAAGGTGTGCAGACAACTGTGTTAAACACCATATCTCTGATCTAAGGGGCCCCCAGGGCTGCTTCTGCACAAAAAACAACCCTCTGAAATGTTCCTGAAAGCAGCTGAGTGCTGCTGTAGCTGTGCAAGCCCTGCCTTCTGCTGAGTACACCCAGTCAAGAGCAGAACTCGAACTAAAGCCACAGAAAAGGATTTTTAAGTCAGGTCACGGTTGGTCTTTCCTGCTCACCAGCTTCTGATTCAATTCCCATGACCAAATCATCTGTTGGGAAGGGAATAGCCACTCCAGGAGTCAGTCTGACAGCAGATGCCATTTCACAGATGCCAGGTCTCAACTGCCTCATACATTTACTGTCAAAAGCACACTTTAAAAAATGTCTTGGCTAGTTCTCATCTCTCATGTGAACACACACACACACAAATAAGCCTGATTTTTTTTACACAGTGTCTCTTTAAAGCCTGGGTTGAAAACACCACCATCCCCATTTATATTCATTGTAGCCAGGCAGAAGCTTTTAGGAAGAAAGATTGTTTAATAAACAGACATTTATAACAAGTATCTGATTTCGCAGCTTCATCATCTGGAAAAGAGTCCATTAAGCCAAGTAAGAAACACTCTGATCATTAAAGGTGTTTAATGGGAACAAGATTAAATTGGAGCATGATTGTGTTAAAAACTGCACCAACATCTCCAGTTGCACTTCTTTCTCTCCCTAAGACCTGGCAGTGGGAAACAAGGCAGCTTAGAGGGGAGAAAAGGCAGGTAGGATAAAAAGTTGCTCAAGAAAAGTAGCCATTGGGCCCCACAGTGAGCCTCAGTCTCCTGTGCTCACTAACATACTCTGGATCAGCAGCAGCCATTGTGCCTTCCATGGATCATCCTTCTTCACAAGGGAATGGGAGACCTCACCAACACATTGAAAAGTATCCACAATGCTGGGATAGGGCACACAACTCATCCAGACAGGCATTTCATCTCACTCTTTCCTAATTCCCTGCACGACAGATGAACATCCCTCCTTTGCCTTCTCCCTCCTGCTAAAAGCTCGATCCACACTCCCCAACTTGCTCCCTCAGAAGCAGTGCAGTTCCTCAGCAGCTCAGTAACACAATCATGGCAAAGCAACCCCAGGGCTGCTGATGCCAGCTCCATTCAGCAGGACAAAGCCATGCCTGGCACAGTGCAGCACACTGACACAATCTACAACCTTTGCCCCTGAGCTCCAAAGCTGGATGTCTTCCTGGGGCAAACAGCATCACCAGCTCTTTGGAAAAAACCTGCACATCACAGAGCAGAAGACACTCTCCCTGCTCTACACACCAACACAGGGCTACCCTCAGCAGCTTTGCTTTGCAAACAGTGCCTTTGGATTTAATTAATCAACCTTTTGAGCTTAACCTGAACCTACTGCACAGTTCTGCCAGCTGGGACTCCTTCACAAAGCTGCATGAGGCTGTCTGGGCACTGGAGAGCAAGGCTGGGGATTTAGTAGCTGGGCTTTTGCTGTTTTTCATTATTGATGGGTTGGGGGATTTAACTCTGTCCTTTGTACATGTGCAATGTGTTTTGCACATGTCTGTAAGCAGAAATATCTGCACTGCTGAATCCTGGAAGGCTGAACACTTCTTAGCCATGGAGCACTGCATCCAGCATTATAACACATTTACAAGTCCTTAGCAAGAAAGAAATCTCTCCCATTAGAGACTATAACAAGAGGAGAGTGGAAAATGGTTTTCCTCTCAATTTTAGCACAATAGCTGCTGGCAATAAACCTCTCCATCAGCACTGGGCAGTTCTAAGTGCAGACACTGTGTGGGAAGAATCCAAACAAAGTGACAATATTGAACTTTAAAAGCACTTTGGAGAAGGATGAAAAGGAACAATTGCTGAATGTCATCTCTGGAAGAGGCTGATGTGATGTAATGGCTCTTTGTGTCACCATCTCTTCACTGTGTAACACTTTCAGTGACCCACCCAGATTATCAACTCCTGCAGCAGAGCTTCCCAGCTCATGCCCATCCCTGTCCAACAGCTCTGAGGCAGCAGCTAGAGGGATCTCCACTCTGGAATGGGACTATAATGTCTTTCTCCACACAGGAAAACCTCATGGAGATGATTTACTGAGCTGGAGCTGATGGCACATCTTGAGGAGCTTCAGCCAAGCGGGGATGGAAGGGTGTGGAGAGAAGATGAATGTCCCCTTCCTTGCTTGCGTGCTGGTGCGTGGGTGAGCACACTCATGCACATATGTGTGTGTGAGTGCCTCAGGAAGGGTATGTCCCTGTGCCAGAGAGGTGGAGCTGCTCTGGATGACTAGAAAGACTAATCTCAAGTCATCCAAAGTGGGAACTGAAGTGTCAGAGAAGACCTTCACTCTCAGCAGCGTGGGTGTAATTGCATGAAACTGTAATGAAGAAAATCCATCTTCCAAATCCAAGCTCAAAAACAGTGACTAAAGAGCTTCCTCGAATAAATGTCTTTCCAGAGACCAGCTGTAACTTCTTGCTGAGAAATATGGGCACCACCTAATACCCATTCCCCTGTCCTTGAACAAACAACGTGACTGTGCATGACAAATACCGAACCAAATCAGCACACTAGTGTCCATGCCAATTCAACTCTCTTCTAATAACCAATTACTACCCAGATTATTAAATTAGAGATTTTTCAAACAATACTCCCACGTGAAGCTATTAGCCCAGATGTAATTATGCACCTCACACATTGACTCTGGGAAGATGAATTTCCTTTGGTCTCTGCAGCTCTCCCCAGTCCCAGTCATGCAATCACACCCATAGCTGGTCTGAAGGGAAAAGTTTTAGACAGCTTTGAAAAACTGTATTTAGCACCTGTCTGCAGGAAACTTGCTGCTGAAGCTTTTTATTTTGCTCACATACCAAAGAACACACTGCATGCAGTAAGAAGGCCACTTTCAAATGAAATAGCTCTAGGGGGACTGATTAAGGTATTCAGAAATAAAGCAGTGTGTCTTGGCCAAATGCTGATGTCCTGATGACAGCAGTTACAAAACCAACTCAGGTGAAGCAGCAGAAGACTTGAGATAATGTCTAAACTGAGAGTGGTGGCTTCCTGGCTGCCTGCAGTGGGACACGAGCTGCCCAATGTCTCTGGTAAAAATAGAGATACCATGTTCAGATCAGCCATAAACGGCAGCTCTGGCTGAGCCCCAGCTACTCCAGCTCTGTCAAAACCCAAGTTACACAAGTTGCAAGGCCAAAGGCTCACTCATCAGACAGAGGCATCTGCCTCTCACCAGAGCTGCTCGTCTGGCATCGTCTCTGCCTGGTCTCTGCTGGGTGCAGAAAGGGAAGGAGGCGGGATCCTCCCACCTGCCCCTGTGGAGCGAGGCTCCAGGCTCATGAGAAGAGGCAGGAGGAAGCTCAGAGGCTGCTTCTAGCTAAAAAACTCCAGAGAGGAGGCAAAGGAGCAAAAAAGCCTAGAAGAGAAGGCAGGAGCCACGGGTTGGGAGTCAGCAGAGGATGGAAGAAGCCTTGGCACGTGAGGGATGGTGATGCCCTGCCCACTTGGTGCCAACAGCTCCTGCCTTCAGCCTCCACGTGAGCAGGATTCCCACTGCTCTGAGGAGCTCTCGCTCCATGAGTCTCAGAGGTGGAAGAAACACCCACTTCTGGCAAAGGCCTGCCCTTGCTCGTAAACATTGAGCGGGTGGGTTTTTGCTGCTTCCTGGCAGGATAACACATTCCTCAGCAATGTCACTCCTGCCCACGGGATGGCAAGGTCTCAAGCTGACATTTGCTAAACATCTTCACCACCTGCTCCCCAGAAAAATTCCTCTCTCCTAGACACAGGAGACATTTTTCTTGACAGCTCCTGCCATCAGGGAGTTTGCACGTCCTCTGACACCGAGCCATGGTGGCTGTGCTTCATGCTCTAACTGCTGCCTGGCACTGCAGCAACGGGAGCTGCATCCACAGGGGTGCTGACCTATGGTCAAGGCTCACAGAGGGTTGGCCAGCAGCAGCAGCATGGCTTTCAGAAAGTCCAGTTCCCAAATAAACCATAGAATCATAGCAGGGTGGGGGTTGGAAGGGATCTCTAGAGCTCATCCAGATCGATTCCCTGCTAAAGCAGGTTCCCCTGGCTCAGGGGGCACAGGAATGTGTCCAGGTGGGGTTGGAAACCTCCTAAGAAGAAGCCTCCACACCCTCCCTGGGCAGCCTGGGCCAGGGCTCCCTCACCTCAGCACCAAAGGAGTTTCTCCTCCCGTTCTAGTGGAACTCTTTGTGTTCCAGCTTATGCCCATTACCACTTGTCCTGTTGCTGGACACTACAGAAAAAAAGTGTTGCCCCATCCTCCTGACACTCACCCTTTAGGGACTTCTAAGTGTTGATGAGTTCCCCCATCAGTCTCCTCTTTTCTAGGCTAAACAGCTCCAAGTCCCACAGCCTTTGCTCATAAGAAAGATGTTCCAGTCCCTGCATCCATCTCACTAGCCCTGCACTGGACTCCCTCCAGCAGCTCTCTGTCAAGCTGTGGAGCCCAGAATTGGATGCAATACTCCAGTATTCTCCAGGACAGAGCAGAGGGAAAGGTCTGCTGGTCACACTTCTCTTAATACATCCCAGAATGGCACCTGCTTGTATTGATCCGAAGTCCCAAACTGACTGCAGCAAAGCTCAACCAAAGCCATGACTTTGCTAAGAGTCACCACGGGCGCACCGGGAACAGACATGAGACGCACGGAAAGGCTCGATGACTCTACCCACAGCCCCAAAAGTAATTGCTCCCTGCTTAAAGGTAGCTGCTAATTTTGCAGAGCAGCACTCCTGCTGCTGTGGGAGCCTGTGTGGGCTGCAGGAAGCGTGGCACAGTCACTAATCCAAACACAGGCGCCGCAGCACCGGCGCTCGCTCTGCAGCCTCCCCCACGGCGCTTTCCTGCAGAGCTGCTGCCAGGCTGGGCTGCAGGGCTGCTGCCCATCAGCTGAGGAGTGGGGTTGAGCAGGGCAGAGCCTCAACAAGCTGCAAAAGGCCCCGTGGGAGCCACAGCCTGTAAAGCAGAGCGTGTCTGTGCTGGCCATGCAGCAGAAAGCACCCAAATGTCACAAAACCCAGCAGGTCTCAATCCCAATCAATCCCAGATGAAGTGGTGGGTTTCACCTGGCCTTCAAATAAACCCTTTTCTTAAATTCCTCTGCTGTACTAGACAGCAGAGGCTGACAAACACAGTCACCATGTCTGTTCCCAGCAACAAGCCACAGCCCAGAGCAAGGAACTCACCCACAGACCAGGACCAGGAATAGCCAGCGTGTGAAGGGCAACAGCACACGAGGAAGGGGCAACACAACCTGCAAATCCACGTTTAACTCCAAGAGTTTCAGGACCTGCAGACAGGAGGATGACAGCACCTTCCTCAGGACCTTCACTTGTCCCCAGGCAGGATCAAGCTGGGTGGAAGGTCTCAGCCTCTAGCCTTGGCTAAGATGCTATTGCAGTGGGGCAAAGGAACTGCTGCCTGGACAGGAGACATGGATATATCCCCTCCACACTGCTCTGCACCCCAGACACAGCACCTCCTACATGCAGATGTACCACACCAGCCAGCTTTATGCAAAGCTAAACCAAAAGTTAGAGGACAGGTGACACTGAAAAGTCCTGGAGAGAACAATAAACTTCCATTTTCCCTGGCTTTGAGGAGTTCTGTTGGGCAGGAGTCATGTTTGGAGTGTCCTCAAGAGGGCTCTACCAGAGTACTATGAAAACACAGCAGCAGAAATCCTCTGTGACAGAAAACTGTTGTCAATAGCAGACATGACATCCAGGGGACATGAAAACCAACCATGGTGGGGCCCAGAGGGAGGGTCAGACACTGGGCAGCCCCACACGGGTCAGGGGAGCAATGTCACACAGGTGAGAAAGCAGCTCATGTCCGAAGGCAACAGCTCCCAGCATCAGAAGGAGGTTTGTATTGGCCACAGCAAACACTTCCACTCTCCTCCATCAGTTCCTTGTGACACTCAATATCCTACCCAGGGACAGGGAGGTTGCTCTGCTGCTCTGTTCCTCGAGGGAAGAGGTGAGGGCTCAGCTCTGCCTCTCACACCACAGGTGGGAGCAGCTCCAATGCCAGGGGAGCTCCAGTTACAGCCCATGCTGACATGAGGCAGCCAACACCTCCCTAGTGCCCCACTTTGAAAACAACAGTTGCACACTGAGAAAAGGCAGATTAGTTCTGAAACATGTTCAGGTACATGACCAACCTTCCCTGCGCTTCTTAATCCACATCAGGCAAGGCTTTAATGCCCCAAAACAGTGACCCTACAAAGGCAAAAGGCTCACTCATCTCCTGGTTTCACCAAGGCAACACCTGGCTGCTTGTGACCACAATCCCCTCCACCTTACCACACTTCAGTCTTTCACCCTTGAACCAAACCAATCACCTCCTTTAATTAATTGCTATTTCACTCTTTACATCACACAGCTGACCCCAGGAGCTACCCACTTAATGGGCTCACACTGTGCATGCTGTTATCCTCAGCCTTCAGCACAATGTCTCCTTCCTTCCTTCCTTCCCTCTGGCTTCGCCCACGTCCTGGCCTGGGCTCTGAACTGTGGCTGTGGCTACTTGTACATCATGCTGTGCATATATGCACACCCACAACTGCTGCAGGAAAAGCAGGCAGGGAAAAACAACAATGGCATCAGACTGGAGGCAGCCTGAGCAAGATGCACCTTCACCATTGCAAGAAGGGTCCAGTGGGGAAAAACATCATAGAAATAACACAGGGGGAAACATGGCTGTGTACACACAGCCTGCATGCAGCAAATACCATCTGACTGCAGAAACTTCCCTTCCCACACTGGAGGGCTTGCACCCAGCACATTGGAACTGACAACAGTGATTGCTTTGGAGATGTCACTATCCCACCGGTGTTTCTCCCATCTGTAGGCTTTGTTTTACAGCCTCCATTCATAAAACACTCCCTCTACATCCTACTTGTCTGTCAGTAAACAGCACAGCCCCAGGCCATCTCCTGAAGAAACATGATCAGAAAAGAAGCAGATGGTTGGTCTTAAGGAAGAAGGCAGAAGCAGGACCATGCAATTATGGTCCTGATACAAGTCCAAAGCAGCAAAGCCCACTTGAAGCTCCTGGAGTTCATTGAGAAAGCTGGGGCTGGCCCTTGCAGATCATGCCTGTCCCCTGCACCCACTGTCTGATGTACCTTCAGAACAGAAAGTAACTCTTGAAAAGACTTGCAAGCTAACATAAGTGTTGCAAAGCTTTGCTTCAGCATCTACTACAGGCTTCCTGCTTAAAGGGACAAGTTCTCTGAGCTCGAGAGATGTGGAAATCATGGCTCTTTTCTTACTTTAACCTGCTGATAGTGCACTGACATCCACAACCTGTCTATCCCACCAAGACTTAAACCCTGCATTTCAATTCTGTCACCACAAGTCCCTTCATTATCGATTACTTATTCTCTAGAATAACTGAAGGGTTGATATTGAAGCCTGTTCAGGGAACCCACAACCCTAGAAACCTCCTCTTAGTCCTCTGGCTGTGTTGGAGAGATTTTTAAGACACCCATAATAAGGTTTCTGGGAGAGGAGAGCAGAGACTGCTGTTCCCTACAGACTTGCATCACCAGGGACCTGTGTTCTCCATCAAGCTGGACTCTGGTTGTCTACCTGCAGTGAAACAGCCAACTGTGGATTTGCTAAAATGGCAACTAAATGTTCCTCTAAATAAAGGAAATAAGGCCATGGTGGCAGAGGAAATTCAACAGTAGCATTTTAGACCAAGTGCCACGGAGCAATGGGATCTAGACTCTGAATTGTCTGAGAGGGAGAAGACAAAGTCATTTCTGTTGCAGCAGAGCAGCAAATGAATTGATCATAGGAGGAATGCACTGATTCAGAGACTTGGAGGCTGGTGCTGCTTAGCTTTGCACTGCCCAGCAACCTGCCCTGCCAACCCTTTGTGGGCAAACTATGGCCAGCCCAGCTCTGTAGGTAGCTGGCAAGAGATGTGTGTAGTGCTTGCATGAGCCATTCACTGAGCTGGTGGTCAGGAGGAACATGAGGTGTTTTCTTTGTAAATTAATACCTACATCTTTGCCTCAGATCCAAGCAGGTGCCAGTGGATCAGAGGCAAATGCAGCATGGCAAGGAAAACTGCAGAAGCTGCAGGGCTTCAGCAGGCAATGTGTTCACATATCTCTTGATAGAGCTGAAAATAGGAGACAATAAGGAATTAATTCCCTCTATTGGTAGAACTTCTCAGAAACAGAGATGTTTTGATTCAAATTTCAGGCCTTTTATTTCTCTCTAAATCCCTCTGCTGCATAGTCTACCACAAAATGAAGCCTCTGAGCTGCTGTGCCTTATGGGAGAATTCATTTAGGCTTTGCCTGTGATCTCTTTTACCATAACCACAGGGGTCTGAGAGAGCAGCTCATGCCAAAGCAGAGCCTTAGGACAGGGCTGGCTGCAGAAGGCATCAGTGGTGGGGCAGGAGCCAGAGCCTCATCTCTGCCCCCAGGCAGTCAGCGAGAGATGCCCGAGCTTCAATGCTCCCTACACACCATCAGTCACCAACCAGATTGTAGAGAAGAAAAGGAATGAGCACCACCCTCGGAACAGCAATGGATTATTTCCCATGGGAGTAAAGATGCAACTGTGATGAGATAAAGTGGTGGGAAAACATAGCAGAGAAATGGAAGGCTTTCTCTGCAATTACAGCTACAGCTGCCAGGTTGTTTCTCAAACTGTCACTACAGCAGCAGTGGCAGCTTTGGGCTCAGCCTGACCTTCCACACTCACCCAGCCAACAGCAACATCCCCTTGGATTTCTGCAGCCACAGGGGTTTGCTGGGATGACAAACACCACTGTTTCCTTACCAGATCTCTAGACACAGACTCACGTTCGTGATACTTCCCTGGTACAAGAGAGACCTATGTCCTTTGTAGATCTGCGGCAAGATCTTAGATGCCACCAAGCTCCTTCCACTGGCTCACACGTGATTCCTCTTCTCTGCTCTTTATCAGAAAGTTTAAGCACAGGAACTCCAAGAAGCCACAGGTAGAAGGTGCACCAAGCCCTTGTACAGCTGGAGCAACTGTGCATGTCCCTGACAGGCTTCAGTCTCACACTGAGAACACGTGGAAGGAGGTGGGTCTTCGTTAGCCATGGTAGAACCCAACCTCAACAGGTTTTCATGCCCCCTGTACTCCCTTTCTGCAGTTTTACTGCAGGAAACTTTACAATTAGGACTTTCTCTGTGTGTTGCACAACTGGTTGAAGGAAGTAAAGTGTTTATTTGTTCCAGTGTGTTTCATTTTCCTTCAGGAATGCCAATATCAGCCACCCAGGTGCTGCCTGACAGCAGAGTGCATGGTGACCAGTACTCACTGGTCTTGCTCCCCCTCCGTGGCCTTGCCCTTCTCCTTTGCTCTTGCACACAACATGAGCCAAATAAAGTCTCTGCTGGGTCTACACCCACTTCTCTCGGGAGGGATGTGGCCCTCTGCCACCCTCACTCATGCTTTCCCCTTCAATTGGGCCTCTTAGGTAACTTGAAACCCCTCGTTTTCCTTTTCAAGCCCTTCCTCTCAATAAATTGAATAGAAACCAAAGTGAATGTAAATAAACCGAGAGAATACACGAGGGAGGGATGGAAATTTGAGCCCAGGATGTTAAATTGTGGTAAATAACCAAAAATCAATGTTGTTTTTCCTCTTCATCAGGGCCCAGCTGTACACATTGCAGCACTCCAGGGACACCTCCACTCATTCCACTGGACTGCTATGTGCATTTGCTTTATTACTAGCAAGGGCCTGTTACTGACAGTAAAAGCAATATTCCTGAAGAGAGTAATGACATTTATTTTCTAAAATAATAGATATAATTATAAGAGAAGTGCATTTCTTCTCTTGCTCTACTTTCACATCTTTCCTAATACTCCTGTTGATGTCCAGAGGTTCCTGCTTTAGGATGACTACTCAAAGGCACACCAGCAGCTACAAGGAAATATCCACTTAAAAAACTCCACAGGACACTTCAGTGAAGACACTGGCTAATAATCATCACTGCAGCCTTTCAGAACAACTGAAACAGTAAACTGCCATTCCACTTGCCATCTGCCATTAACAGAAAGAGCTCTACAAACATGAGAAAACCCAAATCCTCTTCATAAAGCAGCCCCAGGTTTCCAGCACGCTCTTCACCTCAGTGCCTCCTATCTGGAACTGGGCTGAGCAAACCACTGGCAATATATGTTGATTCTGTTCAGGGAAAAGACCTGCTGCAGCCACCCTCAATGGAAAGGACCCAGACACTCAGGACTGTGGAGTCCTGTAGAGAGAGGTCACCAAGAGTAACCTCTTGGTTACTCTTCCATGTAAAGTGGCAAATAGGACTGGCAGCAGATGTAAGTATGCCAACACCCTGCCCCAGATGCATCTTTCTTGATGATCAGTGGCCTCAACTCCTTCAGAGAGCAAGAAGCAGCCCTGTCAGAAGAGCGCAATGTGTCCAGTGTGCCTCCCACGAGCTCTGGCATTCCCAGCTGGCAGCTCCTCCAACAACTTAGATGGCACCCAGGGACTGAATTCAGTCTTGCCCACAGTCCTGGCTGCCACAGCAGAGCTGTAGGCACTGACTTTGGAATGAGCCACACTGATAGGTGTCAGCTGCCCAAGTCACTGTGCTGCCTGGCTCAGGAGCAGGAGCCCACACAGAGCAGCATTGCTCCAATCAGGAGTGAGATTCCTGCTGCAGCCTGGCTGAGTGCTCAGGAGTAGACACTTGTGTACTGTCAGACCATAAAACTTTCTGACAAAGTGTTGACTCAGGAAAACAGTTTAATCCAAATAATAACTGTTTTGATTTTGCTTTGCCAGGTGGCAAAAGCGGAGGAGAAGCAATTCAATTCAAGTGGTCACACAGGAGCTCAAAAGTCCCTGTTTTGGAGCCCACCATCCTCACCATTGTTATTTATTACTTGGTCTGGAGCTGGGCTCAGGCATCATAACTGAGTCTGAGTCACTCCTTGAGAGATTCTTCACATAGGGCTGGTGAGAGACTGCATCTTAACACTCTTATTGAGGAAATGGGTATTAGACAATAAATACCTTCATCCTGCTTTCACAAAGAAGGGATCAAACCTCTGGGAGATGGAAGAGCCTTTGCCAGAGGGATTTTGTGGCACACAGGCATCAGAGCTGACTCTCCCAAACCCAGGTACAAACCTTCACCAGTGCAGATGGTACAGTCTGAACTGACATTGCAGTCCAGAATCTAAAATATTAGCCATTATCTCATCACCACAGAAATAAATGTCTCTAACTCCTGGCTTCAAATTGGAATTTTCAAAGTAGCATCTGCATCTTCCAAACAACATGAGAAGAATTGCCCATTAAATCAAATGGCAATGAAGCGTGGATTCAGCCACAGACACGAGCAAGGAACCTGACACAGGGAGACAAAACTGCTCAGATCCATTAATGTAATGATGTGTTTGAGGAGGAAATCACTTGGGTCACGTTAGCGTGAAAACTGCAAGGATAAGATGCTACAAGCCTGATACACCAGCACTGTAGTGTGCTTGTGCCAAATAGAATCCAACCTATGGTTTAGACTCAGTGACAAATCTGAGAGACAGAGTCCAGATTCCAGTTAACAGACAAAAAAGTTTTCCAAATCTATCTAACCTGGAAGTAGAAACTCAAAAGGATTCACCCAGGTTGTTAAAAGCTTCTGTTTTCTTGGTTATGCAACACCTGAAAAGTCTTTGATTTGGAACAGGAGATGTTAAAACCTTTGTAGAGATGTTGCTGAATCCTTTTGCACAAGCAGCTTTTCCAAACACCCTCATCCATCAAAATGATTCTTTGCTGATAATTAGCCTCAGAAAAATGCACCTAATCAAAGTGACATCCATTACTTCTTGCCACTGTAAATAGGTCTGTGGCTTCTGACGATGATTTTCTGGAAAATATTCAGACTATTTAAATTAGGCATCAAATAAGCTCCTAATGGCACTTCTCTGAGATACAGTTTGATTTTATTTATGGGCTTTTTTAATACAGGCCCCAACTCAGTTGACAGCACTGTCCAAGAAAAGAGAATACAGCAGATCAAAAACTGCCATAGTCAGGACAGCGAAGATCAAAGGGATGCCACAGCTTGTGGTATAAAACAATATTTATCAGTTCAGCAGATGTGCTTTCTCAGCTGCCTTTGATCAGCAAATAGCAGCATCACTTCAGAACAGAAGCCTTCCTTGCAGAGCCCAGGCTTGCAGCACCAATGGGATGCTGCATTCAGTTCCTTCTCCTTTCCAGCAGCACCCCTTGACCTTGCTCCCACACACACAGATACCCTTGCCCAGAGGATTCCCATCCCCGGAGGAGCTGTGTGACAAGCATGTGAAAGGGCAAACAGGCACAAGCAGCATTCACACCCCAAGCTCTTCACCTTCATTGTGTTACAGGCTCAACACATAAACTCTGCCTTAGCTGTTATACTCCTGTGGCTCTGAATACTTCCATGACAACAAAACATCAGCACGATAAGAAACGCAATGCTGCCGTAAGAGAGCAGAAGAGATCTCTCTTTCTCACAGTGTTAACATTGACAGAACATCCCAAAAGAAGGAAAGAAACTTCCTAAACCAGACAGGACTTATGCCAGGCAACTGAGGCAACTTCAATGCTCTCAAAAAGAATCTTCCCTCCCCAAAGGAGAAATCACATCCCAGTCCCCACTAGTCAGATTTCTATCCCAAGACAGCAGTTTGTCTCCTTTGGAAATGTAGAGCTGTTTGACAGTTAATCCTGTTTCTCTAACCAAAAGACCTGCCTTAAAAAATGTCAAGCATGTTATTTAAACACAGCTGCACTGCATTGAAATACAGCTGAGCCCAAAGTCTTTCAATGCCTTGTGGCAGTGAGTTCCAAAGGTGAATAAGATGATGTTGGAAGGAGCACTTATATTTGACAACTCTAGATTTGCTTGTCAGTAGGCTTTTCTCTCTCTATTGCACAAACCCATTTTCCTCCCCCATTCCTCTTCCAGTCAATCTTTTCCTATTTGCTTCCTGGCTGATTTATTACCATCCTCCATACAACATTCAAAGTACTGTCTTAATTCTCATGTCAATCAGGCTACCTGCCAAAGAGTAAGCCTCACTCAGACTGCCTTCACCTTTCACATTCTGAAAAGAAAAGTACTTATTCACTGATTAGTTCTTTCAGCTCCTTGGTTATCTGGACCTACTCTCTCCTTCTGCCATGCCACAGCTCTCTAATTATCTACTTGTTCCAGCAAGCTCTCGTCTCCTCACGCATTACCTCATTCCCTTACCTCAGTCCAGTGGTGGTGCCTTCACAACAGCTTCTGTGATTGAGGATGGATCTCTAACAGAAGTGATTCTAATTCCCCAGAAGCAGAAAAATCTGGATTTTTCCCATGGCCTATAATTCTTTCAGTCTTCTGCCGACCCCAGCAAACTCCTCACTTTCATCAGCACATTATTATTCTACGTGAGCTTTTCAAAAGCAGATATTTGAGATGCTAATGTTTCCAGCATTGCTTCTATAAAGAAATGAGTTGTTTAGTGTTGTGGGTGCTTTCATTCAGTGCTACATTTGTCAGTCCAATTGGACCTATTTTATTCTTCAAAGGTCCCATACTGTTTACGTTTTGATACCACATCCCTGCCAGTGCTTTAACAAAGCACTTCAAAGAAAATCTCTGACCTGCTTCATATTTGTAAGGACAGCAGGATTTGTTTCATCTATAAGGTCTCAGTATCATTAGTGACTTGGACTGAAACTGAGGCCTAACAGCAACATTTCCAAAAGCCTGAGGCAGTGTCTCAACTCAAATCCCAGTGAAGCACACAGGACTACATGTGAACAACAAACACCTGCTCATGGATTGGCATTCCCAAAGACACTGTCAAGCTTTTAGTATTTTCTAGGTGAAGGGGAAAGTCAAAGAACTAAAGATAGCAGCACATAAAGCCAGTGAAACAAAGATTAACTTGAGAAATAAGGCTAATGAATTTACCAGAATAATCCGAAGTATCTCCACAATTAAATTAAAGAGTGATTCTGAATCTAAACCTCTCACATCTAGGCAAAAAAAAAGGAAGTTTAAGGGGTATACCAGTGAAATGCAGAAAAAACACCATCTACAGTTGTCATATTCTGTATTTCTGACCCATTCAAATATTTACAATATTAAAACTCTAAGCTCCAAACTTATCCAAATGAGCCATATCAGAACCATTCTGAAATCCAGGCATTTTCTGCATTGGAATTTCCAATCAGCCTTTTGCCTGATGCCAAAAAGCTATTTAATTTTTAAGTGCCTGCTAAGGAAACCTAGCCTATAAAATCTTCAGGATCACAGACTCATTTTGGAGAAAGACCAATATCTATGCAGCTATAAAAGTTAGGAATGCTTATTTAGGGCATTTATAACTCACATTCTCAAACCCAAATTCACTTTTTTCTTGGTATGACCCTGCTACACATAAAAAAAATGAAACTGCCTTTTAACACAGATGCACAAAAGCCTTGATGCAGGTGTAGCAAATACACAGCAGCTAGCCAAAGGCTAACTCACCAGTAACTCAAGGGGTTTTTTACAGCTCTGTTTACATCATGCAGTTAATTGCTGCGAAAAGATTACAATCTTACTGACTCCCCATTAGCACTGCAGCTCCTTGATTTTTATGTTATGAACAAAGCTGAAGGGAGGGTTGTTCTCGTTCCTCTTCATTTAACTTCTCTGCTCCTGGAATTCAATTGCTACTCATGGCATTCCTCCTTTTGCTTTAACTCACTCAATCTGGTAATAAATCTCTGTCAATCAGGCATATATAGTAGGCTTGGCACTCAACCTGTAAAGGCCATTTCTCTAGACAGCTCAAGAAAGGGAGACTTGTGACATATCCACAGCAGCTCTTTAAAGTCACTCTGCTCCCATCACCAATCCCTGCTGCAAAGACAGCTTCTGAGGACAGTCTGGATGAGCCTCAACTCTTAAATGCACTTAGCTCCAACTCTGCATATGGCTTAACAGAGACTTTCACTAGTCAATACCTCATTCATCAATGATGTCCCATGCTTATCTCAGACAGTGTTCCCTTTTCCTCCTTGTCAGCCCCAATGGGGCTTCCAGACGCAGCAAGCTACTCAGCATACCAACACATCTCAATGTCTGCTGGCTCAGTATTACCTCCAATGCCCAGCAGCTCCAGCATGTCCACCAGCCCTGGAACACTCACCCCTTCCCAGCGCCTGCTGCCCCATGCATATGCC
>WBNH01009367.1:0-46436 GCA_013401255.1 Urocolius indicus | reverse complement strand
ATATATATATATATAAATTAAAAAGCTTTATCTACGTGACTTCCCCAGCTTCCCACGTACCAATAACTAGGGTAGTTATTTCATTAAGAAAACAGCATTTTACGATAACTTTCACTTTTAAAAAAATCAGTGACAAAACAATTTCTTTCAACTGTTTATCATTGCCTTAAAGTGACAGCCAGCAGCAGATCTGGATCACTTCTTAACAAGAAATCCAAAAGGAAATTCAGCTTTACTAACCTAAGATACAGGCCACAATGGAAACCAAGCCTGTTCCAGCGCCAATTTCCAAAACTTTTTTGTCCTTGAGGTTGAATTGTTCTTGATTTGACTCCAGATATTGAGATAAAGCCAGTGCCTAAAACGGTTAAAAGATATCTGTAAGAGGGTAACAGGTAAGTTGCACAAAAATTTGTTAGATGCTTTTTTTAATACAGGTTTGGATTTTTTATACAATGACAAAACACTGAAGGCTCTAACATAAAAATGTAGAATGGAAAGAATTACAATGTGTCCTGAAAATTAAATTACTTCTTTTTAGTTTTAGGTGTATAGGATATGGATTTGCTACACATGTTGTTACGCTGCGAGTCCTCTGACAGATCAAGAAATATAGTCAGTGATTAGGTTTGAACCGTACAGTCAGAACAGCAAGAGGTTTAGCAATATGTAAAATGTTCTGGTTTACTATCAAAAAGTAGATTTCAGGCTTCAGCAGAGATATTTTTATTTTTAAAAACTTCTCGTTTGTTTGTTTTGGTTTTTTTTTTCCAAAAAATACTAAATATTTTTATTTGCTGACTCAACACTTGTCTGTTGATAATGGTATCAACTTCTCTAAAGCAGGCAAAAAACCAGCAGCACTGTATGGAAGTATTGCTCGTGAGACCTTTGTAAAGATCGTATCAGTAGAACCGTCTGTTTAAACAACATAAACTGATGCCAAAGAAAGTAACTCCCCTCCCTTCTTTTGCTTCTCTTCTTTAGAGTTGTGTTACTGTTTTTAACTCTTGTGCTTTTTCATAATGCCACACTGGCTACCTGCTCTGGGAAAGCTGACAGCTAATGAATCACTAGTCCAGTTTGTGCAACCTCTCGATTTTCTTGGAAAGTTTTACCGTCTGCATTCCAGCACCTGATTAATGTGAGAACTGATGATCTGACATTTCAAAATAAGATCCTGTTTCACCCACCCATGCGCTTTCTTTTTCTCTATTGTTTTAAAGTTGTCTGCCTACTGTTTTTCTGTGACCTTTTTTCAATAAATGTGGATCTGAAAAACTCTGAAATCCTAATTTTCTTGTCTTTGTCAGTTGACCCTCTCTTCCCCCAAAGGCAGTTGTCTCAGTCCACATAAAACTCAGGTTTTAAGAGCAGGAGAAGCAGAAACTGAAGAAACACTGTTTGCAAGTACAGCTTTTCATACTGCAATGAAACTGTTCCAGCCTGTTCTTTAAAAGAAGTGTGTTTGTTTTAACCTTCTTCATTCAGTCTCTCACAATTTGCTTTTTCAGCCTCCTGCTAATTGTTTCCTTCCCAGCAGTGACTGATTGGAAACATGGAGGAAGCTGAACACTTCTTCCCATTCTTAGTATCTTTCCATATCTGCATCCAGTTTACAGATACTTGGGTGCCACAGTTCTTTTGATATGAATTAACCAATAGCATAAGGCAGAGCTTTCTGCCGAAGCACGTTACCAACTTCATTCTAGGTAGGGAAACATCTGCTGTCAGAAGTGTCATCTAAGAAAGCTTCCTTAATATTTGTGTGCCACTGTCATGGTGTACTCTGCTGTCACGCCAGCTTTCTGGGTGCCATATCATGTACTTACTCCTGGCCATACCACGGCTCCAAAGTGCTCTATAGACTCCTGAATGATGATCTGGTGGCCCACGTAGGTATAGTGCTCTTTATCGAAGTAGTGCGAAGCTTGCGGAACCCATTTCTGCAGTATTTTAAGAGTTACGGGTGCATCTGAGAAAGAGGAAGTTTCTGAGTTTAGATGCACTTGTTTATATGCAACTTGTCAAAGGGTAAAGAGTGTTTTGTGAAACTAGCACATAAGTACATGGGCTAGAAAATCTGTCAGGCTGTTGGCTTTGAGGCTCGTTGCCATGAGGAAGTGGATGGTCTGGCTGCCCAGGGAGTGGCACAGTCAATGGTCATTTCCTGCCATTCTGAATATTTACGTGGGCAATTTACAGACAAAAATGAGCCTTTTAGGAAAAAAAAAACACTAATTCAAAGGGATGTCTGCTAGTAACATCTAAAAGACTTTCAGGACCAAACTAGCATGTATTTTGGCGTATGTCATAGTTCACATGATGCCAGAGTATGCTGTGTTGGAGGTTGTGCTGTAGTTTTCATTTTCTTGGGCCAACAGGTCTTGAACATGAAGCTACTTTTATAAAAAGAAAGATTTAGGATTTCTCTTTTCACTGAAGAAAACCTTTCTTTAGCGGTTATTTTTTAACTGTTTTTCCACAAAAGGAGGGCTGTTTAAGCCTTTAAACATGTGTTGCCAGGTGCAGTGCTGGTCTTTGAGGCAGTGCTACAGTTGTGCTACGCGTCTCACTATAGTAGGTAGGCTCATAGGTGAGACTACCCTGAAGAGCTCTGCTGAGCTGCCCATTCTGATCTCACTGAAAAGAAGGACACAGTTCTGAATGACTCTACTGTTCTTGGATGGAAGCCTGTTAACTGGATACGCATAAATGATAGAAGACTATAACTTGAGCTGCAAAGAAAAATGTTGCTCTGGCTTGCATGGGTTGTAGTTGATGCCTGCCTGAAATCCTTGGAAGATGTTTGGGTAGTTCAGCCTGTTGAAATTTGTAATGGCACAGCTTCAGCAGTGCCAGCCCAATTAATGTGCATTATAATCATATCTGATTGTAATTGAGAAATGATTCTTAGATGGCTAAATATAATCTAGAGACCTTTTTAAACATGCATCTTAATTATGGAGATTTTTTTGTACATTTGGCCTGATAATAATTACATAGAGGGTAATGTTGAGGTGGGGCAGGGGGGGAAGAGATTGGAAGGAAAAGTGACAGGGTGACATCTACTCTTTGAAGACTGGGAAAAATGAAAGTGTGAAATGCTAGCATGCCATAGCAGTTGCAACGTTTAAATTGGGTTAAACCTGAGTCAGACTGGGCTGTTGATGATGCACTGTCGGAGCTGCAAGTGCAGTTATCGGGGTCACACTGCTCTTTGTGGGTTTCTTCATTCTCAGTCGGGCAGTCCATTACTCTTTGAACTTTGTTGGAGAATGATGGCGGCTGCTGCACAGAGATCATGGCAGAAGAGCTGGAACGGAAAGGGGACAAGAGTGTTAAAAGCTTCAGGCACTCTCTTTGAGATGAGACTGGAAAAGACAGTGAGTAGTCTGAGTGGCCTTTGATTTTAGAGTCACAGAATCATTATGGTTGGAAAAGACCATTAAGATCAACTCCAGCCACTAACCTAACACTGCCAGGCCCATCACTAAACTCAACCATATCCCTTACCACCTCACCTGTGTGTCTTTTGAATGTCTCCAGGGATGGTGACTCCACCACCTCCCTGGACAGCCTGTTCCAATGCTTAATAACCCTCTCAGTTTCCTTTGGGAAGCTTTCCAGGGATAGGTTGAAGGGACAGGAAGCCACGATGAGAGATGACATCCCCACTCTACTGGAAGTTGCTGTGAGCACTTCCTGGTAATGCAATGATACTCAGCGATGTTGTTATCTTATCTAGAAGAGGTTTGTCATCTATGCAAAATGATAAAATGATCAATGCAATGGTGCGTTGATGCCACTAATCAGTCTGAAGATGCAAGCTGCTTGCATGGTAGTCCTATCAGTTGAAGCAACAGTTGAGAAAGATGAACTATCTTTTCAGGCACTGCAGACAGAAGTGTTGTATAACTGGGCTTACATCATCCTGCAGGAGGCTGTTGGAGGTACGCTGGCCAGAAGGGGGAGAGGTTTGGCAACTGCCAGGAGGTTCAGCCCTGCTGCAGGTAGTTTTTCAAGGAGCTGATTGACTGCTGACTTGTGTGGATGGTTTATTTGCACACGTGATGTTGGCGTTGTTACTGTTTTGCTAATGCCAGATATGTTCCTCATTACTGCTCTGTTTATTCACAAGGACAGGAATTGTGTTTTAACTTCTCTGACACTGCATTTGTTCAGTCATGGTGGTGATTTTGTACAGCTTCAGAAAAGAGAGTGCCTTAAAGTAAACTAATTTCTACAGACGTTGGTGGTTTTAATTCCTCAGAGGACCTCTATCTGGCTAGAAATGACTTCTGGCTCTGCACCTTTTGTGGATAATTCAAGACATGATGGTAGGTAAGACACTGAAGTTAATGCTGCAGTTACTGTGTTCCCTGGCAAATAAGAGAGTTCATCCATATTCATGTTTCACTTGTGATAGCGTGTCTTTTTAAAACAACAATGATTTTTCATGTAATCAAAAGTATACTTTTAGTCCTCAGCAGTGCCCCTTTTTCATGCCTTTAGCTAGAATAAAATCTATCCGTGTTTCAATGTTGTAAGAAACAACAATTGTCTCTTGAGAAAATGTGTTAAGACATGTGATTGCGAAGGTGCATTGATGAGAAGAACCTGTCACAACTGGTGATAGCTGCAAACAAGACGCTTGAATGCCTAGTCTTCTGAACATTTAATGTTTAAACATGCACGGCACTACATTTTCAAATTTGGTGCATTTGGGGGTTTCTTTGGTTGGTTGGCTTCTGTGAAGCTCTTATAGAATGAAATTTGTGCTGAAAAGCCAATCTTGAAATTACAAAGCAGGAAGAAACTTTTGCCTTGTCCAGTGCTCTTTTATGTAAAAACTAGAAGGGCTTGTTTAATGAATGAACTGTTTCGTTTTTCAGTCCGGGTAGGAGGTCATCCTCTCTATTGTGTTTTTTTTTTTCCTTGCTTAGACAAGTTCTTGCAGCAACAAGTCAAAATATCAGTTGACCGTGGGTAGAAGTGGATAACAGACAACAGTCTGGAAACACTCTTAGTAAATATTTGTTGATCCACTGTGAAGTACTTGGAGGAAATACAGTTGCATCTCAGATCATGATACATAAACCCTGTTACCACTTATTCAGTACAAATAGAATCTTACATTCCATTAGATATGTCATAGAATCATAGAATGGTAGGGGTTGGAAGGGACCTTTAGATGTCATCTAGTCCAACACCCCTACTGAAGCAGGTCAACTTAGATCAGGTCACACAGGAACATGTCCAGGTGGGTTTTGAAGACCTCCAAGGAAGGAGACTACACACCCTCTCTGGGCAGCCTGTGCCAGGGCTCCATCACAGTGAAACAGTGTTTTCTTCTGTTTAAATAGAACTTTCTATGTTCCAGCTTCATCCCATTACCCCTTGTCCTGTTGCTAGATACCATAGAAAAAAGGCCCCAACCTCCTGACACCCACCTTTTNCTCTCAAGCCGGTTGAGATCCTTCTGAATGGCAGCACAGCCTGCTGGTGTATCAGCCAATCCTCCCAGTTTGGTGTCATCAGGGAACGTGCTGAGGGAACACTGTCCTCTCATCCAGGTTGTTGATGAAGATGTTGAAAAAGACTGGCCCCAGAACCGATCCCTGAGGAACTCCACTGGCCACAGGCCTCCAACTCGATTCTGTGCCATTGATCACCACCCTCTGGGCTCTGTCATTCAGTCAGCTCTCGATCCACCTCACTGTCTACTCATCCAAGCCACACTGCCTGAGCTTTCTGATGAGGGAAGTTGTAGAGAGCAATAAGGTTTCCCCTGAGCTGCCTATTCTCCAGCCCAAACAGCCCCGGGTCGCTCAGCTGTTCCTCGTATGAGATGTGCTCCAAATGCTTTACTAGCTTGGTTAGCATTTCAGCCTTAGTGATGCACCCCTTTATTACTTTAAATGATAAAAAACGATACCTGAAGACTACAGACACAAGTATGTATTAAGGTATTTGTGAATAGGTGGGGGTATGAAATTACTACATACCTTATATGTAATGTGGTCAAGTTGCTGCTGTGGTTCTAGAGTTCTAAAACTGACATGTCTTACTATTTTGACTCCCTTCTGATCCATATTTTAACAAAAATTATATACATCTAAAAGTATTTTGATTTTATAATGTTGCAACCAAAAACTGTTCTCTTAGAAGATGTTGGTTTGTTCTGGTTATTAGCAGCTGACTTATCAACGGAATTATCCTGATGGGAAATAATAATTAAATTCCAAGTTTTTAAATTAAGTTTTTAAACCAGTACCGACTTCATCAATAGTTTTAAGCTGTTGTGAACAAAATAACTTACAAAATCACATTTGATTTCTTCAGAACCTAAGGAAGAAAGAGTATTTTACAAAATTATATCTACTTGACAATGTGACATAGAATTAACAAGGTAATCAAACACCAAAGGGCAAATCGTAAGGTGAAGGTAAGCCTTAAGGTAACAATTTATCCCCTGAAAAAGTAAACTTGTGACTCTTTAACTGCCAAAATCCATTTCTTGGAAAGAGCTTTTCAAGTGTAGCTGCATAGTCTAGAATGAAAGTAGGTTAGTAAGCAGTACTGTGTCACTGGGTCTCCAGCTGTAAACAGCTCTGGTGAAATGTTTTTCTCTCACCCTGCATGAAGTTGCACAGCACAGTCTGGTTTGGTCTGAATTACTTGAGCAAAAGCTCAAGTTCCCTTTGCTTACATGGGAAATAAAATTGCAATGTGTTTTCTGTGAGACAGGGCTTAGCTATACACTCACACCATACACAAACATCCCTGTTTCCTGGAACTCGTGCCACTTTCTCATGTTATCATGCACTAAATAAATTTTTCCACAGTTTCAAAACAATATGGATATAAACACTAGGAAATAAAGGAACTGTCATCACTAGGAATGTCACTGTAGTAAACCTATATGATATTTGAGTCCATAAGGCAAATGCATCCAAATACTGAAAAGCAACAGCAATAGTCACTCCTGGCAAAGCAGCAAGAAGTGGGCTTTGTTGGCACACACTGACATGAAATAGATGTATTCAGACAAACATATTTCCTTTGTTAGTTAGCAGAGGACAAAAAGGCAAGTCAGACAGAGTTAAATGGAGAGCTGTGTGGGTACCTGCTCTGACAGAAGGCACCGAAAGGTTCCTGTGGGTTGGATGCACAGTCCAGAGGTTTTTATAGAGGCACGTACCTGGAAGCGATAACCCTCAGCTCTCACCAGTCAGATTACAGGCTATTTAGAGTAACATTACCAGCCTACGTACACTATGTTACACTAAACCCTTCCCCATTTGCAGTACAAAGTGAAAACGCTCTTGGGCTTTGAAGTCCCAAGTGTACCAACCTTTAGAAATCAAAACCTCTGCTTCCTCCAACCTCTCGTTCCGTTTTTGCAGATGACGTTCCCCAGGTTTGCCTTACTCTTGCGGTGCTGATCCAAACCAGCAGCTCACGGTGGGCAAAGCAGCACGTAAGTAACGTGTGTGACCACTTGGCAGTAGTCCAAGCACAGAGAAAAGTTCTTGAAGCTCCTGCTGCCAGCAAAAAGGTCAAGTCTTCCTCACCCCGCTGAGCGTCTGGCTGGGGAAGCTCTGGGTATTCTTCCCATGCCCTGAGTCACAGAGAGTGCAGGGAACTCTGAGGAAACAGCAGCCTTCCTGTAGTCTTTAGTCCAGATCATAACCAGAGGAAATATGTCATCTGAAACAAAGAGTTGCAAATGTGAAAAAATCACACTTTTCACCAGAAAGCCTTGCAGTTGCTTGTTTTAAGCAAGTGGGTATAACAAATGTTGGAGACGAACCAAGTGTGTATGCCTTACACATTTCATTCATTTACCACTTTGCACTTCTGCCCTCCTTTCCACTTGGAAAAGAGTAGGGAAAATTCAACTAGAGGGTAAAACTTTGAAAGTCATAAAGCTAGAAAACAGCCCCCAGCTAATTAACAACTGAAGGTTGGCAATAGAAATAAGGGAGGTTGCAGGTGTGAATGTGAATTTTTATCCTCAATGTATAGGCATTTGCATATCTGTATGATCAGCTTTTGAACAGAGGTAATGCTGCCTTGAGCAGTGGCAAAGGAAAAAACAAGCCTTTTCTGTCACTGTGGCTTTATATTTCATGGGTTAGCTGTTGCCTGCCTCTAGTAGTCACATCAAGTATAGGAAACACTTGGCTGCTCTTTCAGATGAAATTAACATTTCTCAAAATGTCTGTGAACAGGCAAGCTGAGAAGAGTACGGCATGTAACTTCTGTGTGTAAAAAAGTGATTTTTTTCCAGTTACTAACTCAACAGCCAAACAAAGCTCTGAATTATTCACTTAGTTTTTCTATTCCTGTAACCACTCCTGGGAATTTGGCCATCTAGGTTGTTCATGGAAGACAAAACACAACACGCTGCCAAATGCAATTAAATAAATCAAACTTCACATAATTTTAGAATGTATCTATATTTAAAGTGAGTTATAGGACAGCTTGGGTTGGGGTGAGGGGGAAGTTAAGTCTGGTTATATGATACCTGACTCCAGTGCTGTGGGTCTTTTTTCCTTTTCAGTGCTGTCAAACTAGCAGGACACTGTGAGGGTGAGGGAGCAGCGGAACGGGTTGCCCAGATGGGTTGTAGAGTCTCCTTTTCTGGAGACATGCAAAACTCACCTGGACGAGTTCCTGTGTGACCTACTCCAGGTAGTCCTGCCCTGGCAGAGGGATTGGACAAGGTGATCTTTCGAGGTCCCTACCAGCCTTTAAGATTCTGTGAAAGCTGTGAACTCTTTCTGGCTGTGCCCATCACTGAACTCAGCTCTCTCTTCAGTGTATAGGCAGACTAGAACTACAGTCACATTGGTGGTGTATAGATTAGAGTGATTTAAAATTAAAACCAGTTTTAACATTTCTCTGATGTTAATAGTAATAAGTTCAGTAGAAAATGATGTACAGTTGTAAAAGCGGTAACTAAAAGATTGTGAGAAATAGGTGTGAAAATATTAAGGTTTCTTTGAACTCATCAAGATTAAGGAGCCTGCCAGATTTATGCCCAAAGAAGGCAGATTTAAGACAGAGAAGTTGAAAGAAATTCTTATCAATCAAGTTAATAGTCAGAAAGTACCAGGACTGGATGGTAGCTATCCAGAAGTCTGCAATGAAATCACCAGCTACGAGCCAGAGCATGGTCCTTGCTGCTGGAATTAGTCTTGATACCAGAGAGAAGAAGTTGTACAGCTGGGAGGCTGCATGTTTCTAAGTTGGTCTTGAATGGATCTAGGGAACAGTGGGGTAAGTCTGTTATCTGTGCTCATTACACTGAGAGGAACAGTGGTGTTGTCTGATACGTACCAAGGCATAGTGTGGAAAAGAAGGAAGATTTTGTATGCTCTTTGAAAGTGTCTACAGGCATGTAGTTCAGGGCTCTCCAGTTAGTACAGCATACGTAGATTTCCACAAGCTTTTGGTAAGGTTACTAAAGATCCTCACAAGTCAGGCTTTGCTGGGATGAGCAGGGAGCAGTTACCACTCGTAATAATTTGTTAACAGCAAGGAGCCAATAAATGGTCAGGTTTACAAAGTCACAGGGGAGCTGTGCTGCTGAGTGCGCTCCTAACAATTATCAGCAAAAGAAGAAAATAGTGTGGTGACAATATTATAGAATTATTCAAGGTGGAAAACCCAAAAATAAGCCAAAGAGTTCCAAAAGGATCTCTGGCATGTTATGAGAGGTGATAATATGATGAATGAAATTCAGTGCTGACAAGTATAGTGTTATACACACGGACTGCCTCTAACTCAGTAGCAACTAGGAAAGAGATTTTAATGGCACCAGAGACAAGTCTATAAAAAAACCTTTGCAAACCAAATCACTAATCAAAGGCATAAATGGACTGATGCGTTTTTATAAGGAGAACTTAAAAAATACACCAAAATGATGAAAAAGGAACATTAGTTTTCCAACTGGGGAGTTAAGAGTTTGTCCCTCAGTGTTTGATTAAAACATTCAGCGTCTCAGAGCTCCTACAAGATTTGCCAGAGGTCCTGGGTCATCTTCATGAAAGACTGATGAAGAATGACAGGTTCTCAGTTCTAAAGCAGATTCTTCTCATCTTTAGTGTCGGAGGCACTTGCTGGACTTTTCTGGATGTGGAAGCTTGTTTGCATGTTCCAAATTGCAGGGACTTCTTACCTGCTGTCAGCAGCCAGCTGTCTACAACATGGTGTTGCCAGAGCTTATGCTGCTTGCTGAAGTACAAACAACGGCAAGATGGCATTAGTTCCAGGTTGGCATTTTCAGTGGTTTGAGAGTTTGGTGGGTTTTTTTTTCTCCTATTCCTTATGGCTGTGGGATGAATCTCCAGCTTTAAGTCACTAATACCCAAAGGTAGTACTGGTGACCAAGATGATTAGCAGCAGCCAAAAGTATTGAGCAACGCAGAATATGAACTTGAAACCAAACCCACTGTTTGAAATATGTTTTACGTGATAAATCATTTCTCCTCGGTAGAGGCCTTCTCTTGCTTACCTAGCTGGCATGATATGCTAGCAACAGGACAAGGGGTAATGGAGTGAAGCTGGAACACAAAAAGTTCCGTTTAAACATAGGAAAAAACTATTTCACTGTGAGGGTGAGGGAGCCCTGGCACAGGCTGCCCAGGGAGGGTGTGGAGTCTCCTTCCTTGGAGGTCTATAAGACTCGCCTGGACATGTTCCTATGTGACCTGATCTAGGTGAATCTGCTTCTGCAGAGGTGTTGGACTAGATGATCTCTAAAGGTCCCTTCCAACCCTACCATTCTATGATTCTATTACTCGAGGATGGTGACTCAACCATTTTCTTGGCAGTCTGTTACAATGCTTCACAAAAGCATTCTTTTTTTTCCCTTCAATTGATTTCTTTCTATTGATGTCACACATTTAAATTAATCAAGCTTAACCTTCTTTGCACATACAATGAGAGGACACACATCTCAAAGAAGGGAACAATGCAGTGTTGCCAGATAAACAATTGTTCAAAACTATGATACTGCATAAAGGGATCTTTGTGCTTAGGAGCATGGAAGAATGAATGAGTTTATGATGAGAAGAGGGACACAAGGCTGTGCCTGCCTTGCCAGCAGCTCCTGACTGTCATTAGCCATGTGCTATGTGTGTAATGTCTGTGCTGTCTGTGTCTGGCAGTAGCAAAGCTACTGCAGCTCGGTAGCAAAGCTGTTGGGGACGGCAGTGCTGCATCGCTTGGGCTTACTGCAGGAGTCAAGATGGTGAGGAGTGGGACTGTAGGTTGTGTGTTTCCATCATCTGACCATCCTCTGGCTTAGGCTGTGCTGGATTAGACTGCAGAGCCTCATTTCTGTGAGAACAGATGTGCTTTGTGTCCATCTCTCTAATCTGCAAGTCAAAATTTAGCTTTAGGTGGTCAGAGTAGGACCTTCCTTCACTGGAACTGGAGAGCCCTGGAGCATTATTTAAGGACATGCTCTGTAATAGCAAAAGTAACAATTCTTTTCTAGTAATGTTCTTATTATGACGGTTTTTGTCCAGCTTCTATATGTCCCTTCAACCCTGTTGTCTAAATGAACACACATCATTTAAGTACCGTGCAGTTACCTGAGGAGGTTACAGAGGTACGACTGTGGAGGGAAGCAGTAGAGGGAAGAGGGAGGCACAATATCTGGCCCTGACAGATACGAAAATTGTGTTTGCCTGAAGTCACTAGTGAATCAGATCCTTTGCTTTCATAGTCACATCCAGGCAGCAGAGACAATACGATACACTTGCGGATGATTTTGCAAACAATAAATGCATACATATGGGCTTGGCAAGGTTGACCTTGAAGATCTTAAAGATGTTTTCCAACCAAAATGATTCTGTGAATTTCTTCATTAATTTTTGTTCCACTCTGTATTTGGACAGCACTGTTTTTAATAGAGACGGGTTTTTGCCTTGAGGCTACCTGTTACTTATTCATCCCACCTGTTTGGAGATCCACTGCTCCATAGGGAAAGAAACCATTGAAGCTGAGCTTTCATCTGAACTCTCTCAAAGCTTGGGAAGAATTTTACCTCTTTGCTGAGAAGCGCTCTGCCCTGCCACGGGGTGTTATCTTACCTCCCATGGTCCCTCTGCCATTTCTCAGACAGTTGCTCAGAGAAGGACTCAATGCTATTTTTTCCTTATTGGCAAGGAAAGATATCTTGCAACTAATTCCATGGGGCTTTTTATAGAGCAAAGAATGTGATGGTCTTAATT
The DNA here is from genome assembly GCA_013401255.1 of Urocolius indicus. Lineage (NCBI taxonomy): Eukaryota > Metazoa > Chordata > Aves > Coliiformes > Coliidae > Urocolius > Urocolius indicus. The sequence goes on along the minus strand of WBNH01009367.1, from coordinate 34,185 downwards.
TACCGAACTGGAAGTTTTACAGGAGGACTGCCTTTACTTAGTGTGTTTTGGGTTGGTTACTATAGACACAAATGAAGGACCAACTGAAGCTGACTGCGTTGAGGATGAACGCACCACTCCCGGTGCTACAGGCTTTGGTTGATGATAGTTACCATGCAGAGATATAACTGGCAGATCTCTTTTAACAAGCTTAGCATTTTGGTGTTTTGGTTTTGAGGTTTTGGTCTTGTATTCGTGGGACACAGCTCAAATAGATTTGCTTACAAATAAATTCTGCAAGTTCTTATTCAGGTAAAACTACTGAAATCAGGGAGAGTTTTGTCACAGTAAGGGAGACAATTAAAGGGGCTGAATAACAAGAATGTAAGATCTGATTAATGGTATCTCCCTGAAGAGTCTCCTTGCTGCTTCTCCACTTGTGAAAAATCTGGTGTTTCTCTAGAAGGAAGATAGAAATGGATTTAAGGTCATTTAGAATGAGTGACTAATGAGTAGCTCAAGCAATATTCCAATTAAGCAGTTGGTTTTGCAACAGGAATAAAATATTTAGAAATATTTGCAGGCTATTATTAGAAGTAACTTGGCATTATTAAAAAAATTCCATCAGACGGAAGAGTCTCTGTTGACTTGGCAGCCACCTACTGTAACTTGCTGTGCACCTGCTTCACAGGCAAACCTGTGCTGCTTGTTCCTTAAGCTGGAACAGGATGCGGACTTTGCACAAATCTAAAAGGATTGCAGTGCGGATATTTAACAAACAGCTTGCTTCTGAACAAAGAAATCATTGCTAAGCTCTTCCTGCTCACTAAAGAGGGAGCTGCTGGCCGTTCACCCTATGTGATTTCATTAGGACATCAAAAGTACTTTGTGGTTTTGATCTGCAGAACAAATTGGGCTTTGCTGTCTTTGGGAGACATAAAGCACAATTTGACTGTTTTAAGGGAGGATTTCGGCTTTTTTTTTGTTTGTTTTCTTTTTATCAGAGAGGCACTTGGAACGTTTCCTCAGCTTCATTTACCCCATATCAATGTGTTTTGTGGAGGTGAGAGGTGAGAAGTCGCAGGAGCTCAGCTGCGGGGAGGTACTCGGTCTTGGCAAACCTTTTGTTGTCCTGCTGCCTCTGCAGTCATGCAGTGTGTGTGTAATATGTTAGGAATGGCCCACGGAAAGCAGAATTACGTTATCTGGAAAGTACCAGTAATACTTAAAGCTATGAAAGGTTTGTCTGGCAGCTTTCGTAAGGCTGCTCAGAAAAGATATTTTGGGATGAGTATTACCACAAGGTTAAAACAATTCCCTGCCAGCACCGCCAGAAAAAAAGAGGAGTCACTTCATACATCTTAAGCCAGTGATGGGCCCCACAAAAACCCTGTTGGCCTGTTGCTTCCTTCTGAGGATGTGGTCCTAGGTAGAGAACTGAGGTCTCAGTATTTGAGCCTACTTTGAAAAGCTGTTTAAGGAGTAAGATTGCAGCAGAAGCGTGACCAGCAGGTTGAGAGAGATGATTCTGTCCCCCTACGGTGCTCTTGTGAGGCCTCATCTGCAGTGCTGCATTCAACACTGAATGTGAGGCCCCAACAAAAGAAGGACTTAGACCACTTGGAGTGAGTCTGAGGGAGTGTCACAAAGGTGATCAGAGGGCTGGAGCACCTCTCATATGAGGACGGGCTGAGAGAGCTGGGGTTGTTCAGCCTGAGGAAGAGAAGGCTCTGCTGAGTCCTTCCTGTAGCCTTCCAGTACCTAAAGGGGGCCTACAAGAAAGCCAGAGAGAGACATTTTACAGGGGCATGTAGTGATTGAACAAAGGATAATGGCTTTAAATTGAAAGAGTAGATGTAAGGAAGAAGTTATTTACTGTGAGAGTCATGAGGCACTTGAACAGGTTGCCCAGAGAGGCTGTGGATGCCTCATCCCTGCAAATATTCAAGGCCAGCTTGGATGGGGGCTTTGAGCAACCTGGTATAGTGACAGGTGTCCACCTGACAGGGAGTTGGAACTAGATGGTCTTTAAAGTCTTTTCCAACCCAAACTATTCTAGGATTTCCATGTAGACAGAAGCTTAGAGGAGAGGTGACAGTGCCATGTAGAAAAGGGAGATGTATGCCATGAGTAACAATACCCTGTTACTGAGCAGGAGCTAATCCAGTGCTACAGCAGTAGCAATCCCAAGCAATTACATCTGGTGTTACAAACCTGTATTTGTGTCTCTTAATAATTCTCTCCTTTGTCTCAGAGCTCTAACCTGCCTGTCTGCAAGCTTGTTGTTGCTGGCAGGCACACTGCCTTTTTGCTCTCATGTGCATAAGTGGTAGAGAGTGATGCTCATGGCTGTGCAAATGTAGGTGACCTGCCTTAGGGTTGCTACTCAGAGTGATGCCCTTCTGCAAAGAAATCAGTATTAATGTGTCTCCACAAGAACACTCTGAGCCCTTTCCAGCATGGGAACAGTTATTGTGGATGCTACATAGTAAATGCTTTCCTATGCTATCATCTGTCTGCGAGTTATGAAATTCATTTAGAAGAGTACTGGTCTTATTTTGGTTTTAATGATCACGTGTTCAGTGATACAGTTCTTCTAAAGAACGTGGATAGTGCTAGTGGCATGTGAGCTGTGAAGTTTCTCCCTGCAACAACTGCCAGCTACAAAGACTAAACAAACAACTGGGCTTTGCAGTATTAGGCTTGTTTATAATAGCTTGTCTTCTTTAGCCCTCACCCTTGTTCTAACGTTTCAGAGACTCCAGTCAGTCCTCTCAGTTCAGTCAACAGCAGAAGTCTGTCTTAAACATGATCTAGCCAGAAGGGAAAAGACAAGACCAGAGACAATAAACATCATCTACTATGGACAAACCTTGTTTCTGTAATTAATACGATTCAACTTTTTGCAAAAGGGTAATTGTAACTAGCATAACTCTGTGTGTTAACTCTGGCTTTTAAATAAAATCATAGAATCATAGAATGGCAGGGGTTGGAAGGGACCTTTAGAGATCATCTAGTCCAACACCCCTTCGGAAGCAGATTCACCTAGATCAGGTCGCACAGGAACATGTCCAGGAGGGTCTTGAAGACCTCCAAGGAAGGAGACTTCACACCCTCCCTGGGCAGCCTGTGCCAGGGCTGTCTCACCCTCAGAGGGAAATAGTTTTTTCTTATATTTAAATGGAACTTTTTGTGTTCCAGCTTCATCCCATTACTCCTTATAAATATTAATATTATATTAACGTTATTGAATAATATAATAAAATATGTAATTATGTTATTATAGTATAATAAATATATAAAATGTATGAAGTATTCATAAATAGATATGTTTATAATAAAAATAATAATGTGTAATGTAATTATAATAATGTATTCTACTATAATGTAATATAATATTAATATAAATTAATACCCATTATAAATATTAATTACTGTGGGTATATCCAGTGTCTGTGTGAGTTAAGGCAGCTGTACTCTCTTTCTCTTCAGACTCCTCTTGTTTTCTATGCTGAGTTATGTGTTGGTAGACAAATGCTTGGAGCATCACTGATTTATCGCTTGGATTTGAACATGGCCAGTGAATGTCTCCATCAGTAAAACTTCTCCACTGCTGGAAGCTGAGGCTTCCTCCTGCACCTTTGAGTTTCAGGAGGTGGTGGTAGCCCAGCACGCCTGCCCCATGTTGGCAACAGGAGCGGCTGCCCATGGTCTCCTAGGAAAGGCCTGGTGGTAAATGGGAGCCCTTTACAAAAATCTTGTGATAGATGTAGGAGTTTCTGAAATGCCAAATGAAGGGGTTTTTTTCTTTGTCTAAAGGAGTTACTACTACTTTCTTCCCCAACAAGTGATAACTTGTGAATTGGTTCAACTGAATCAAATACCAGGGAAAGACAACTTGCTGTTCTGGAAAGCCTGCACGTATGCAAGGTGTTTCTGTACATTTAGCCTCCTGGTTTGTACCAATCCCATTTGATTTGTTGTTTTTTTTTTTTATATGATGCTCCTGAATCCTGATGCCAAGGAATCCCTTGGATTATACACACTGAGTTGAGTTTAAGAACTAGCTCAGGGTAAGCAGAATTTATCCCCCTAAGTGAAATTATTATTTTAGTGAGAGAGAGGTTAATTTCACATTTATCTGCAAATATCAAAGTGCTCTAGATGTTTACTGCCTGTTCCCATGCAAGCTGTTAATTTAAGGTTTCCATTTTGGAAACAGCTGGGATGGGGTTCAAGGATCTCAAATAACAAGTTTACTCAAACCCATCTGAATTTATGTGCCATCTTCACTCTCCTGTACTGCTCACGTGGTTGTGTCTGGAGCTGACAATGGCAGCCTTTCATCATCTCAGCAGAGGTTTCCTTTAATCCCTGATACTCCTTGCCTGACACGAAATGATAGTGTGGCATTAGGGGTTTATTGGAAGGGAGTTTGTTACCCTTGCACCTGCTCACTGAGATAAGAGATTGAAGCTGTGTGAATTGCTGTCTCACAATGGAAAGACACACTCACATATGAGAGTATTTAAGAGTACTGACATGCAAAGACAGTTATATTACCTTTGGAATTTGTTATATATCTGTTATATTCTCTTTGCAAAGAGTTGGTCTTTAGTCAGAGAAGACATCATAAAGGATTAAGTACAACCAGACATTCATGCTCTCGTCCTTTTCCTGAGGATGATTCTCATTAATTAGTTTAGCCCTACCTGTCATGGTTCCAACTCAGGCCAAGATTTCTTCCTCTCTCTGCTGCCCCTACCCCTTCGCTACTATTCACAGAGACACAGTGGAGTTTGTCCTCACCTAAAAATACTGGCAGCCAAAACCTATGTACTCCAGTGAATAATCTTGCTTGCATCATTCAGACTCTCAGTGCATGTGGTGCCACTCTGCAAAGTCTATGCTGATACCAAAAATGAGTTTCAAACCACTGAGTATTGAAACAAAATTCACAAATCTCTCTTGGAGAGGCTGGGTTGGCAGAAAAACTAGAAAAATGTAGCAGCATGGCCCTAACTAGTAAGAAAGCGCTGAGGGATCCATGGTGGGTGACGGTGCAGCTGGTATTACTTTGCTAGGATCATCAGCTTGGAGAACTGTGGGATAAAAAAACCCAACAAAGTTCTAGCATCAGCCCCCGATGTGCTTTTCAAGCCAGAAAGCAGCACGTGGTGTAAAACCGTCATGAATCGAATTAACGCTGCCCCCACGGGCCAGCAGAGAGGCCACCGCTGCCACCAGATGACACAAACGTCTTGTCAATGGTGTCAGCGTAGAGTTTGGGTCTCTGCTCCCCTGCCCAGACACATCAGAGTGACCCAGCACTGACTATGCATCCTCACAGCCATCTTCAAGAAGCTATTGGATGAGATGCAGCAGCCTAAAAGCCCTCTGAGATACCTCAGTGAGTCCAGAGTAACGGTGTGGGGCTGACAGAGAAGACACAGCACTACTGGGAGCACTACTCACCCTCCTGAAGCAGCAGCTGGAGTCCAGAGACTGTACCACAAACCCCCTATTTAGGCCACTTAATCCTGCTGCTAGAGGAGATTTGATTTCAGGTGAGAACACCAAAATTCAGGCACCAACGTGGGAGTTCATTTCACTCCAATCCACAGAGATATGCTCCGCGTAATTGATGAATCTTGAAATAATTAATCTCTATAAACGCAGGATTCAGCTGCATAAAAGCAGTTGTCTAACGCTATTTTAGGTGTTGTGGAGTACCCCTGTTGGCATTCTGCTGCTGCACCAAAAAGAATGTGGGCTTCCTCCGCTTTGCATGGTGTCTACCAGCCCCGTGCAAACGTCTCATCTGCCCTGGAATACCAAGTGGCAGGAGGGGAACTGAAGACCATCCATGCTGGTAGGGCATCTGAATAATCTTCCAGGTTTCCTTGACTGCATCAACCAGATCCCTGATGATTATAGTAGGAGCCAAGATGCTAAACTTTAAGATAAGTATAAGGCTGACTCCCCAAAATAAAACTATCTCACTGACATAATCACAAGATTTGGGACACTGAAAACCCCTTTTATCTACAGTTGGATGATTTATGGGTGCAACTGTCTCTGTACCACCCTTCTCTTACCTCCCAAAATGGCAGTCCTGTTCACTGATGGTTATTTTTAAGTCAGTTTTTCACAGTCCCTCCTGTTGTAACTGTACCCCTGGTATAAAGAGGCTTCAGCCTCTCTATTACACAGAGAAAGATGCCAGAGATGTCTTTAATTAAGCATTCGGCAGCAAAATGTGACATGAGGCAAAAAGCAGAAGTAACTTGGGTCTTCCCTTTGCAAAATGTAATAGTTGGGAAAACATCTCTTTGGGGAAATTCACCAGGACTTACACTTGGACAAAAGCATCTGGCTTTGATTAATCGTAGCTGTGGCCAGCAGCTCATGAGATGATTGTATAATCAAAATAATTGATGTGATTGGTTTTAATCTTGACTGCTAACTAGTAGCTGTGTTTGTTATCCATGTCTTAACCATCATGGGGCATAATTTCCTAGAAATCTCAGAAAATTGGGTTGCAATTGCTCATAGAAGACCATCCTCTCAACTCAAGGTGGGAGAACCAATATCTCAACCATTCATGACAGACATTTGTCTCATCTACTTTTCAGGAGCACCAAAGAGGTGCAGTTTTAATTCTACTAGTGTATGTAAGGAGTGGTGGATTGCAGACGCAGGGCCCGGATGCCAGGGTGAGGGCAGGTTTGCAGGGTTTGTTTTTGTCCAGCCTGCAGAATTATTGCAGAAGATTGCTCATCTGTAGCACAGGCATTTGGAACATCCCAAATTCCATTAAATCGAATAAGAATTTAATTGAAAAATGTATGTAAGCACTTCGTTGAACAACAACTGCAAATATATTTGAGTGTGAGCCAAGGTTACTTGCCACCTTACCATATCACTTGGTGCTTCACTAGACTGAGACTCATATGGCAAGAAGTCATTCCAATCCTTTATGACCCAGCAAGTTTCACAGGGAACACTATGTTCAGTGTTCTCTGAGTTAAACTGCGCTGCTTAGCGAGATTATGGGGCAAATGCTCATTTAAAGAGAATAAACACCATAAGTAGGCAGATACACTACTCTCCCTAAATTTCAAAACCATTTATAAAGTCAAAAGTATGTATGTCCTCTGCTGGTGCAGGCATCTGTGCTGACAGAGGACCACTGGGAAGAAAGCTTTGCTTTTGTGGGCATGGTTTTCTTTTTCCAAACTGCATCAATCTGAAGACCGGACAAGAATGTACGCCCTCCTCAAACCTGGAATGAGATCCTGCAAATGGAACTATATCCAGCAAAGTTTTATAGACTCGGAATTATCTCCAGAATCTGTGCAGGAAACATGAGAAAGGCCATTCTCTCTCCATGGTTTAAGATGTTGCTAATGAGGGTAAGATTGCCTCCACCACCTCTTGTCAACTCCCCCATGCACATCCAAGCTATTCAAGCTACTTAGGAGCCTGGTTGACAACATCACTTGGGAGGTAGGGCTGAAGGGCAAAGGAGTCCAGGAAGGCTGAACTTTCTGCAAGAAGAAAATCTTAAAGGTGCAGGATCAGGTTGTCCTCATGTGCCAGAGATGAGACAGTAGGGAAGACTGGCCTGGTTGAACAGAGAGCTTTGTCTGGAACTCAGAGGTAAAAAAAGAGATTTTATGACACATGGAAGAAGAAGCAGGTGCTTCAGGAGGACTACAGGACATTGTGAGGTTATGTAGTGAGAAAATTAGAAGGGCCAAAGCCCAGCTGGATCTTAATTTGGCTACTACTGTAAAAGACTGTAGAAATGTATCTGTAAGTACATCAGCAACAAAAGGAGGGGTAAGCAGAATCTCTGTCCTTTAATGGATTGGAGCAGAAAAACAGTGACAAAGGATGAGGAAAAGTCTGAGAGAGTCGTAGTGAATGGAGATAAATCCATCTGGTGACTAGTCACCAGCAATGTTTCCCAGGTCTCAGTGCTAGGACCTGTTCTGTTTAACATCTTTATCAATGATCTGGATGAATGAATTGAATGTACTCTCAGTATAATCAAAGATGATACCAAGCTAGATGGATGTGTACACCTGCTTGAGAGCAGAAAGGCTCTTCAAAGGGACCTGGACAGGCTAGAGTGATGGGCCAAGGTCAATTCCATGAAGTTCAACAAGGTCCTGCACTTGGGCCACAACAACCCCATGCAGCACTACAGGCTTGGGGCAGAGTGGCTGGAAAGTTGTCCAGAGGAAGAAGACCTGGGTGCATTGGTTGACAGCCGGCTGAATATGAGCCAGCAGCATGCCCAATGGCATCCTGGCTTCTATCAGAAATAGTGTGGCCAGCAGGGCCAAAGAAGTGGTTGTCTCCTTGAACTCGGCGCTGGTGAGGCCACACCATGAATACTGTGTCCAGGTCTGGGCCCCTCACTACAAGAAGGACATTGAGGTGCTGGAGCATGTCCAGAGATGAACAACAAAGCTGGTGAAGGGTCTGGAGAATAACTCTGATGAGGAGCAGCTGAGGAAGCTGGGAATGTTTAGTCTGGAGAAGAAGAGGCTGAGAGGAGACATGATCACTCACTACAACTGCCTGAAAGGTAGTTGTTCTCTTCTTGCCAGTAATGAATGGTAGGGCAAGAGGAAATCACAGAATCTTAAGGGTTTGAAGGGACCTCAAAAAATCATCTAGTTTAAGCTTTCTGCCAGAGTAGGACCACCTAGATTAGGTCACACAGGAACTCATCCAGGTGGGTTCAAATTGCACCAGAGGAGGTGTAGATTGGATATGAGGAAGAACTTTCTTACTGTGAGAGTTGTTTGATACTGACACAGGCTGCCCAGGGAGGTGGTGGAGTCCTCATCCCTGGAGATATTTAAAAGCCATGTAGATGAGGTGCTACGAGACATGCCTTAGAGATGGGCCTGAGAGTGTGAGGTTAGTGGTTGCACTCAATGATCTTAAAGGTCTTTTCCAACCGAAATGATTCTATGTAGTACATCTGTAAAAGCAAAAGTTGTCTAAAAGCATTCTCTGTGGCATCTGTCACTTCTGTAGATAGCCATGACACCAGTTTGTGTGTTGTCAGACTAGAAAAACATTTCTAGTTTATCAAACACATGTGAATTTGGGACTCATTAGTTTTTACTTTAGTTCTTGGTGATAAAATGCATCTTCAAAAAGCAATGCTGGCGTGACTATTTTGAGCATTGTAGCACAGCTCTTTTCATTATTTTAAATGATTGACAAAACAAATATAGTCTCAGTTGAAGGGGATGATTTATGCAAACATACTGCTTAACTCACAATGTTTTAAAGGCTTACTTCTGCCTTCTGACATCTGATTATGCTGGTCTGAATAGGAGAAGACCTGTTTCTATGCTCAAGAATCTCCTTTAATAAGGATCTTTGATTTACTAGTTTTAATTACTTGCAAAAAACATTATCTTCTTAGAAATAAGAAAGAAATGACTGAGGGAAAACATGCTAGCTAAGCTTGTTGTGTGTAATATTTAACTTTTTGTTTAATCTCCCTAGTTAGTAATAGTAACATACTCTTTTGGAGAAAGCCTCACCAGTTTTTGCTAATCACTCTTCCTAACAGTAACGTGATATCATGCGTGGTCCAACAAATTGTAAGTCAATCTTCAAGTTCAGTGCAAGGCAATATCCTGAAAGAAAAATGACTTTGGCAGTTTGTGATCAGCAACTTGAATTACAGCCTTGGTACTCTGACCATCACACTGTTTCATTTAAGAAGCATGACCACATGTTTGCAAAGTGAGGACTGGTTTTCTATTTCATTGCCGAAGCCAAGTTAGAAATTGTAAAGGCAGCACGATACCAATAGCCTACCTCATCCAGAGAAGGGAAAATCAGAAACTGTTGAGTGTAAGAGGGAAGTAGTACCATATAATAGAGTTACAATGTTTTATATAATACTAATTATAACACTGAGGTGATGATTGTTTAACAAGAGAACTTCTGCTCTTGTTCATTTGCTCCAGCCTATGAATACAAATGTACTCTTCATTTTTTTTCCATTACAAGTGTCAATTCTCACCGATTTATGGGAAATATTTAAATGACTGGTGTCGACTGTCTCCAGAAAGGTCCCTTTGATATAATTTGGGCTCTGCAGCATTGCTGAAAGCTGGACAGAAAAGAAGGAAAGACCAGGGGCTGTCTTACTTTGCATCTCTGTTGTTGACATGAATGACAGGGCTACGACCCTGTAGCCTTTGCCTGTGCTAACCTTTGCTGAGCATGTTGGATTTAACCCGAATGGTGCCCAGTATGTGCAGTGAGAACCTGCTCTGGTTATTAATCCACAGCAACACAGACAGGAGCCGAACACAAAGCAATGGGCCTGTTGGTAGAGCCAGAATAAATCAGGAAAAAGCATTGATGCTTTCTCCCCCTGGCAGGCAAAGCAAGGTTGGGCAGGGGGACATGTGGGCAGGGTTCAAGCCAACTGACACAAACCTTGCAGTGTGTGCCAGGTGAGGAGCTGCCCAAGAGCAGGAGGGGGAGAGGTGAGCTGTCCTGTCCCTGGTCTCCTGCCAGGCCACCCAGAGCCAAACAGGATATTTCTGACCTGCTGTCTTCAAGGCCTAATTAGCCTAGGCTTAGTTTCAAATGAGCCATGAGACCCTCCTGAGTCAAGCATCACAACACTGATCGCTTGATCCTAGGTCTGACCTACACCACCCTCCATGAGATGGGAGGGAGCAGCCTGCACAGGCATCTGAGCTGGTTCCCAGCAGGTTGGAGGGGGGCCACCAGCAAGCCAGGCCTTGGGGAGCTTGGCAGCATAGCACCCACCTGCTCACTCACCTCCTCATCACAAAGTGGACACCCTTGATGCAGCCAGCCAGCCAGCAGTTCCCTGCCACCACAAGCAAGAGGTTTTGCTTCCTACTGCTGTGCCTGCCTCCCAGCCTTTAGGTAGCCCTGGTTGCTCCTTGGCTGTGACACCGCTGAGCTTTGTAACCCGCAGGAGAGGGATCTTCTTCTGATGGAAAAGTTTGTGCCATGGTGTCCAAACAGCAACTGAGTGATGGCAAGGAGGGGGTGGCACTGCATGGTGGGAAGACAAACAGAAGCGGAGAAGGAGGAAGAGGAGCCACACTCTCAGCTCCATTCACCATCTTGTGCTGGCATAGAGGTTCTCACCCTGCCAAGAATCCTCCAGCTGGCTCGTTTAAATAAATTCAGTGGGGTATTTTCACACCAGGAATTAAGTCTGCAGTTTGAGGGCTTGTCCTCTGAAGGAGTGTTGCAGACCCTTCTCCAGCTAGATCCAGCAGTACTCAGATCCAGCATATTTGCATTGTACATGGACAGCAACAAAGATGTTAAGTCATCTCTCTCACCCATTCTCCTCACTTGGCTAGAAAAGTCACAGTTTTACATAAGCAAAGACTCATTTCACATAAATAGGAATCTTTTCCAATCTTCTCAACTTTCTTTAAAGACCTGCATTTAGACCTCTGACCAGTTGCATAATTAGTTGCCATGGCTGTTATAGCATTTCTAGTTCTAGAGAACAGTAAGTAACCCAGGCTGCCTTTCCTGCTGGGATGCTGGACCAGGCAAAGGATCAGTCACGCCACCTCACTCAGGCACCTCTTGGGTGGCTTGAGAGTGCAGGCACCAGACTGCATTGGTTCCCTGTGGAAAGGGAGCTGTGGTCCCTGGTGAAAAGCCATGACCAAGAGCTAGTCAGCATGGGATTTAAACACATCAAAGAAGGGCCCAGGTGCATTACTCATTTCACCTACAATGTCACATGGCCTCAGCAGACAGACACTGGCCCTTCCAAGGCTGATGAATTGTTACCTAAGCAACTGCACTACTTTTTTTCACCTTTCTACTGTCAGTTACTTTCTCTTACTGACTCAAGTAGTGCTGAGACTTCCCAGAGTGGGAACCAGGTCTGTTTGGCTGTAAAGCACTCATTGCTGTGAGCCTTCAGGAACAGGTGTCCTTTGGTCCTGTGCAGTTGCAGATGTCCCACCTGGACAGGGATTTCACCTCCTCCCTCAGACACAGAGAAAAGGAAAGTGATGAATCCTTTGATTTAAAGACTTCACTATATACGTGTGCTGTAGTGTCTCTGACTCAAAGCCACCAAGTACAACGCAACATGTTTGTGCTGGAATGGAAACACGGTCCTGTTAGAATGAAGTTGATTATAGAAACTGGGACTGCTAATCCAATGGTTTTATTTCACTAAGCTAGCACCACAAATTCTGCTTGGGCATGTGTAGCTCTAACCATCATGTAATGCATGGCATGCTCAAGAGATGAATGTGCTTAAGAGCTTATGTCTGCCCTTGATCCCTAGCAGCAAACTCCTTTAGATACGATGTGGATGTGTTATCATTGTAAGTAATCTCTTGTTCAGTTAAATATGGCCTGTTGTTTTACAAGCTGCAGATGCATTTAGGAGTCTTTGTATTTAAGATTACTTATTATGTTAAAAGAGCCTGGAGTGTTTCTTTCTATCAGAGAGTGCAGCTCTTCACTAGTAATTATCCTTTCTTCCTGGAGCTTCCTAGCCTCCCTCAGCAACTTTTTCCAAAGTCCTTTGACTTCACGTATAGAAAGATCCTGAAAGCGCTGGGAGTGACCTGTTCCCTTATCTCAGTGCACTTGAGATGTATAACCCTCCTGGAACAGCTCCACTGTTCTATTCAGTGCTTCTGACTATGCATACATCTAGCAGAAATTAAGTCCAGGTTGAAATACATGTATCCACATGCATGTGCTTGGAGTCTACACACATACACACATAGACTCATAGAATGGTAGGGTTGGAAGGGACCTTTAGAGATCATGTAGTCCAAATCCCCTGCAGAAGCAGGTTCACCTAGATCAGGTCGCATAGGAACATGTCCAGGTGAGTCTTGCAGATTTCCAAGGAAGGAGACTCCACAACTCCTCCGGGCAGCCTGTGCCACTGCTCTCTTACCCTCACAGTCACTCTCACATGCACACACTTCTCTAAAAAAAGACCTCACAAAGCCTTTGACATTTTTGAACCCAAGTGAACATATCTCTCTTCGAGTACCTCTAGAATTCATCCATATCTTTAACTCCGTAGATGGATCCCTGTGGCCTCAGGAAATATGCCAAAGATGGACACCTGCCACAGCCAGGCACTGTCAGGACAGCACTCCTCTGATTCTGCTCGCCACACCTCTGAGGAAGGAGGAAATACCCTGGCATGGCCCTTCCTCAGGAAACTGAAACCTGAAGTCAGAAGCACACACATTACATCCCTGCCGTTGCCTCAACTACCGCCCCTTCAGGATGGTGCCAGAGTGTTTCCTCTGCTATCTGTCATAGCGTCAGAGGTGTTAACATCCAATGACAGGGAAAAATGAGCTCTGCACCCCAGAGAAAAACTGATGCTGCCTTTCTGCAAGCTGGGAGGTTTTTATTCCTGTGAGAGAGGATATTTTTGTCAACTATGAAATAAATAAAATCACTGTGAGATATCTTTCTGTTAAATTGAAAATGAAGGTTTCTTTTCATGTGTAGCTATTCCTACAAGTTATAGGGGACTTTATGCACAGAAAGATTTTGCTAAGTTATGAGAGTGAGGAAATCAAACTGTTTGGCACTATTGAAGACTAAATCTGTCTTGATCAACATCTGAGACCTCCCTAAGTTTTGGAAATAAAATTTACCCTTCTCCATTTTCATTCTATTCATTTCACACGTCCATTCACGTGAGGGTTTATGCTCCTAGTTCTTGGAGTCCGTGTAAAGTGATTATGTGAGTTAAACAGGCTGATGCAAAGAATGGCAACAGACATTACCCTCTGCTCATAAGTACGTAGGATCCCCCTGCCTCTTGGGAGGGGATTAGGTTACTGGTGAGCAAGAAGGTCTTCATGGTCGAAAATACCCTGAGGACAGTCCACTTCCCAACATTCTGTAATAAGCAGCAAGGAAAGAAAATCTACCATGTGTACCTGCAGACAGAGTTTCTCTCTTCACTCTCTCAGACAGGTTTGAGATGTCCCTGCCTCAGTAGGCTGTGGTTCCTTCCCTCACCCCAGGAAGGAACTTGGTTGTGCTGTGTCAAGACGAGTGCTCCCCATGGGTGAAGGAGGCTGTGCTGTCTCTTTGCAGAAAACTGCCACCTGATGCTTCCTCCTGCTTCTATCACCCCACGGGAAGCTGATGCAGAAAAGAGTGGTCAAGAAAAAAATACCACAAGCCCCTGCAGGGGAAAAACATGGAATCATTTTCTCTAGCTTTTTGCTCATTCTGTTTCATTTCTGTTTGTTGGGGGGACAGCAGGAGGAGGGCTGGGCAGACATTGACCAGGGAAGGCAGGAAGCTGAAGGGAATATAACCTCACATGTCCACTTTCCAGTGGGACATGGACATCTTGTCTCACAGCAGGAGCTGAACCACATGCTTGTGACTTCTGGCAGTCAAAAGAAAACAGAAAGATGAACCTTCAAAGACCTGCTTCAGCAGCAGTCCAGCCCTCTGTTCAAGGCCACAGGCCATCATCTCTTGCCCCACAGCCCATCATGGAGACCCATAGGCAGGCCAGGTGCTGCATTCTACTCCCAAAAGTTTTGTCACCTCACATGACCAGCCAGTAACAGCAATTTGGGCTAATGAGCACAAGATGATGGTGTTCATTGGCCCAGAAAAGGTGAGTCCATCTAGGGAATGGGAACTGTGGGATACAATCCAATTAGGCTTTTGCAGGTCCCTCTCTGTTGCCTGGAGGCACACCTAGGGAGACAGCCATGATGGAGATCACCTCATGCTTTTGGAAATCTCATCCACTACCACTCCCAGCACTGTGTTGCTCATATCCTGGCATCATTTCAAAGCCTAACACCCTGATAGGCCAGACAGCCTGAAAGTACTGTTCAGAACATGGTGACGGCAAGGTGAGAGGCTCCTCCAGAATGGACATTGCAAGCTTATAGGGAAGAAAGTCCTGAGAAGAGCTTGATGCTACATCCAGACCACTCCTGTCTCAGATACAGCCTCAAGCATGTTCTCCTATCAGCAGCCTTGACCTGCCTACCTCTCGCTCACAGAGCTGCCTCACTGGGCTGCCCTACTAATGCTACCTGTATCAAGCATGGCCTGAGGCACATGTCTGAAAATTCATGCTTCCTGGGGGACACCAACCATGCAGCATCTGAATGTTTCACAGCACCTCTTCTCTTCACCTTTTGACAGGATTTTTTTTTTTTGATGGGGATTTTTGCTGTCTGTGGAATATCTGGAGAAGTGTTTTCTGAAAGGAGCAGCTGACCAGCAAGGGATCCAGCTGCCCTCAATGTCGTCATGTGAGTTTTTTTCACAGGATGCCAGAGAGGGCAACGAAATCAACAGAGATCACAGCTTTTCCAGGCAGGGATCCCCAGTCACCTTACCTGTAACTATTAAAACAAGCATTACTTCACAGTAAGCAAACTCCATCTGCTTCCCTTGCAGAGATGTGGCAAGGGGCTCCTGCAATATTTAATATAGTATTTAAACTCTCAAGATAAGGCTTTAACAAGTCTTAAGTGTTGGGTTTGTGCTAGGCCTTCTAGTGGGAAGTTTATGTAACCCTGCAGGCCCAATGTTCATGGACTTGAAAGTAACTGTGGTATAAGTAACAACAACAACAAAAAGGTAAATAATGTTGTTTTCTATGTTCATAAGTATGTCTGCCTCTTTTTATTTTCATTATGAGGAAAGGCTGTGGGAACTGGGGCTGTTTAGTCTAGAAAAGAGGAGACTGAGGGTGAGATTTTATTAACATTTACAAATATCTAAATGGTGGGTGTCAGGAGGTTGGGGCATCCCTTTTTTCTGTTGAAGCTAGGGTGAGGGAGCCCTGACACAGGCTGCCCAGAGGGACTGTGGAGTCTCCTTCCTCGGAGGTTTTCAAGACTGGCTTGGACATGTTCCTATGCCACCTGATCTAGGTTGACCTGCTTCTGCAGGGGGGTTGGACTTGCTCTCTGGATGTCCCTTCCAACCCTACCATTCTATGATTCTATGATTTTTGTGGGCTTCTCCATGTGCTGGTATTTGAAAATGCCCCCTGTGAAACTTCCGTCCAAAGATTAAATGGTATAAATAAAACATGAGAAAAGTTCAGTGGTTTTTTTTTCTGTTGTCTTTTATTGTCTGCAATGATCATGACATTAGAACTGCAAATGAAGAATGGGAAGCTCCAAGGCCATGAACGTCATTCACTGCCTGTTCTTGCACTGCACAAAACAGAAAGCATCACTGACAGTCCCTGTGGCTCCTTGAGGGTCAAGATGCTCTAACCAGTCTTTATGGCTCAGAAAAGCCCTTTACCACTTGCCTGTGGGTTAGTTAAAAGACCTTCTGTCATATAAATGGTGTAGTAAATGTATATGTGTCTTCCAGAGATGTGGTCTTATTTTCACAGCTGCTTTGGGACGCGGAAAAGGAAAATGGGAAATAGAAGATCTTTTTTTTTTTTCCTAATATTTCTGTCATTCTCTTCCATTGCTTTTCTCATCAGTTTCTCACCATCTCTAAGATGCAGAAGGAGGAAGCCTGCACTTTCCACACTTCTTCTGGGCTAAGAGAGGAACTTAGTAGGCTCCAGGGGGATCGCTTATTTCAGTGTGCAGAGCCAGCAATAGGCCATCTGCACGGATCAACACCTGACTCACAGCATGTGTGAGCTGCAGCAGCACAGCTGCCACTGTGGTGGCTTCACTGCTCCTGCTGAACCAACATCCCATGACACGTGCAGGAACAGCACAGGCCGGGCAGGCTGTCTGCATTTGTTGTGAGAAACTGTGAGCACAACTAACACATGACCAAAGCTTCCTCAAGTCGATAGCAATGAAAAGCAACTGCCACTGAACAGTCTGTAAGCAACTTCTTAAGAGTCCTTAAGAATGCAAGGGCAAGGGCAAGGGCAAGGGGAGGAGAGGAGAGGAGAGGAGAAGAGAAGAGAAGAGAAGAGAAGAGAAGAGAAGAGAAGAGAAGAGAAGAGAAGAGAAGAGAAGAGAAGAGAAGAGAAGAGAAGAGAAGAGAAGAGAAGAGAAGAGAAGAGAAGAGAAGAGAAGAGAAGAGAAGAGAAGAGAAGAGAAGAGAAGAGAAGAGAAGAGAAGAGAAGAGAAGAGAAGAGAAGAGAAGAGAAGAGAAGAGAAGAGAAGAGAAGAGAAGAGAAGAGAAGAGAAGAGAAGAGAAGAGAAGAGAAGAGAAGAGAAGAGAAGAGAAGAGAAGAGAAGAGAAGAGAAGAGAAGAGAAGAGAAGAGAAGAGAAGAGAAGAGAAGAGAAGAGAAGAGAAGAGAAGAGAAGAGAAGAGAAGCATGACACGGAAAAGGGAAGGAGGAAGGGAGGGACGGAAACAATAAAAGAAATGCAAAGGAATGAGAAGGGAAGGAAGGGGGAGACAGAGCAAGCAAGAAAGGAGAAAGAGGGGAAGAGAAAAAGAGAGACAGGATAAACTAGAAAACTGAAAAATGAGGGCAGAAGACTCTATAAGCACAGAAACATAAAGGAAACTGTGAAGTCTCCACCTTCAGGCTCTGCAGAGTGCCTGTGTGTTTGGCCAGTGGGCTGAGGATGAGACCTCTCAGCAAGGTCTGTAAGTCACCATTTGGTTTCACAGAGTTATAAGTGTATCCAGCAGTACATGCTGGCAGAAGAGGCACCTGGCTGCTGATCTTTTGACTACCAGCTATCCAGTTTCACCGCTTTAGAAACAAACAACTTTGGGACATATCTGAGAGATGACAATGTGGCATTTCTGACCAGTCTGCTACCCCAAAATATGGAGCTGACTCTTCTCTACAATGCTTCATCAAACTAAATCAGAAAAAGGACAAAGAGAGGTTAGTCCAGGAAAGAGAAGGCCCCAAAACAGCATGTGACATCCTCCAAGTTCTTGATAGAGTCATCTGTATTTACCTGAGAGCCCTGCCTGGCCACCAGTCAGCACAATCTGCTCAGGGCAGGATATTTGGGGTGCCCAAAAACTGTGCCAGGCTGCAGAAAATTTGCCTGCCCCTCAAGGCAAAGGAGGAGCAAAGGAGGAACATTCTTCGGAGCTGAATAAACATAGTATGAAACTGTAAGTTTGGTTCAGTATTAAACATTATGCAGACAGCATTCATCATTATATAGGCAAGCCCCAGGACTTGACACATCAATACCTTGTTATACAAACATTACAATAAATATGCACTAACCTGCACTGTGTGTGAGGAGAAAATAGGGAATCCATTTCAAAAGATGATAGTGGTTGGTTGCACACTTCCTCTGAGAAGAGGGAGAGAGGACAAACATCTGATGTTACTCATATTCTTCATTACAGGCACAAGCTATAGATTAGCTGGTGTGTTTATACTGGCATAGTCTCTTTCTTCCCCTGCTTGGGACTGTGTCACTGCAAACACAAGGACTCCTGCCATAACATGGTCTTAAAAGTTCCTGTCAGCTGCCACAGTGAATGTCATACAGTGTTGCACAGGCTGGAGTAGGACTAAGATACAGCTGGCTTATGATTCTCTCATTTCAATGGTCTTAGGAAAATGCCCTACCATTTCATATCTTTAAAGGTATTTAATTTAAATACATTTAATTTGAAGACATTTAATTTAATATTAAATATATTTTAAGATAAATTTCTGCTGCAACTCCTTCCATGGGATCCCACTGACATATATTTGAAGAAATATTTTAAAATTTCTAAGAGATTGATGCATTAATACAAAATTGATGAAAAATCATTGGTTTCTTCCAACTCTTCTTTGAGTAATCGACAGACTGGTCTCACCGATCAACTGATCTGACCTCCTTGTTTGCTAATACAAATTTATATCATGGAATCATAGAATAGTTTGGGTTGGAAAGGACCCTAAAGATCATTAAGTTCCAATGTCCTGCCATGGGCAAGGACACTTCCACTAAACCAGATTACTCAAAGCTTCATCCAGCCTGGCCTTGAACACTTCCAGGGGTGGGGTATCCACAGCAACTTAGTCCAGAGCCTCACCACCCTGACAGTGAAGAATTTCTCCCTAATACTTAATCTAAATCTCCCTTCTTTCCATTTAAAGACATTACCTCTTATCCTATCACTATGTGCCCTGGTAAAATGCCCCTCTCCTGCTCTCTGGTAGGTCCCAGAAGGCTGCTGTAAAGTATCCCCAGAGTCTTCTCTTCTCCAGGCTGAACAACCTCAACTCTCTCAGCCTGTCTTCATAAGAGAGGTGCTTCAGCCCTCTGATTATCTTCATGGCTCTTCTCTGGACACACTCCAAGAGGTCCATGTCATTCTTATTTTGGGACCCCCAGAGCTGATACCGCCCAGGATACAGTTGACATTCTGGGCTGCAAGAGCACATGGCTGGGTCATGTTGAACTCCTCATCAATCAAGACCCTCAGGTCCTTCTACTCAGGGCTGTTCTCAATCAGTTCTCCACCAAGCCTGCTTGGGATTGCCCTGAACTATGTGAAGGACTTCGCACTGGCCTTGTTGAACTTCAAGAGGTTTGCATGAGCCCACCTGTCAAGCCTGTTAAGGTCCCCTTGGACAGGATTTCTGCACTCCAGTGTGTCAACCTCACCACAAAGCTTGGAGCTGTCAGCAAACTTGCTGAGGGCACATGCAATCCTACTGTCCATGTTGCCAAGAAAGACATTGAACATCATTCATACCTGACTTTCAGTTTAGATAAAGGTACAGACCACATGAGGACCTATAATCTCACCTCAGCATTTAGACAAGGCCAAGAGCTCAAAGTGAATTGAGCATTCAAGAGAATGACAAGTTTATAAACACAGTTTGCCATCACTTGGCCACCACACAACACTGGGCTGAATGTGATCTTGACCCAAACTGAGGGCTGACTGATCTCCCTTAAGCTGGAAATTATTCATTTTCCTAAGGGTCAAAATTCTAACTGGAAACCCTGACAAAACCCAAAACTCAAAGAGCCCAACAATATACAAACTCAACAATTAAAGGAAAAAACACAAGGAGCAAATATTCTGTTTGGAGAATACAAAACCAGAAGGATTGAAAACAGAACTCAAATCTCAAAACAAGCTACTATAACTTCTATCCTGCAGATAATCTTTCCCTAGGTCCCGTTTTCACCATTGCCTTTCATTGGCTCTGTCCCTATCCATCACGCTGTAAAGCACAAGGTGAAAACCCTGCTGTGTGTACTGGCACAAACTGGCATGGCCATGATGCAGTTTGCCAAGCCTTCCTCCTGCTGACTGTATCACCAACTTGCCTCTTGACTCCAGAGACGGTCTGTCTGATGTCACTGCTCAGACATCCTTCTATGTGTAATGTTACTATCCTTAGCCTTTACTCAGGAGTCTAAAGTGCAGAGAGCTTGGGTTTGTTTTTTTTTTAATGTGGTTGTTTTTCCGCTAATGGTATTAATTGCAGAACAGACACGTGAAAGACCTGTGATCATGATCCAGCCTCAAAAGCAAGTGATTTGGCTTCACATTTTGAAGCAATCAGGCAAGACGGCACGTCCAAAAGTTCAAAGGTTAAAACTGTGATGATCAGTCCCACATAAATAAAAGTTGTTTGATCCTACAGGGCCTTTGAAATTCTCACCATGGATGAAGTCCTGTGCTTCACTTTTCTTCTAAACTTATTCAGGTCACATAACCTATTGATTTATAAATGCCGAGGAAAAGAAGTGCCAAACAAGTCTGGGGCTAAAAGCTAACGTGTGGGGTAACTTGTTGCCCTTGCACCATCTCGTGGAAGATTTCCCACTTGGCAACAAATGAGTCCTTGTAAAAGGAAGGCAGATTTTATGACATGTAACCCATACTTTCAACTGTAGGTCAGGATACCTGGCATGGTTAACTTCGTATAGCAAGAAGCTCAACAAGAAATAGGTCAGGACACATATGAAGGTGTATCAGAGGAGTTCTTATGAAGCTGTTGCCATTTAAACCTAGCCAGCAATGAAGCACTACTGCTGCTCGCTCACCCCACACGCACCTCCACCCCCCACCCCAAACGGTGGGATGGCAGAGGCCCCAGTGAGATGAGAGAGAAAAGATAACCAAGGACCTTGTGGATCGAGACAAGGACAGAAAAGCCTCATTGTCAGAGATCTGACTAGTCGAGGTAGGAAAGAAAACAAAAACAGTTTAAAACACCACCATCTAGAAACAGAACAGACAGAAAGCAAAAAAAAAAAAAAACCAAACACTGGAGCAGAATGATGAGGAAAATATAACCACCTCCTTCCCCCATCCCTCTCTTCATCCCTGGCTCAGCTCCCTGCTCCTAATATCTCTACTTCCTCCCCATCACCAGCACAAGGTACAGGGAATGGGGATTGTGGCCAGTCCCTCACAGACAGTCTCTGTGGCTTCTTTCTTTTCAGAAGACGATGACTTCTCACATTCTCCCCCTGCTCCAATATGGGCCTGCCCCATGCGATACAGTCCCTAACAAAGACCTCTGGTGCGAGTCCTTCCCTGGAGCTGCAGCTCCTCACAATCTCCTCCAGCACAGGTCTCCTCCGTGGCAGCACAACGCTGCTCCAACGCTGCCTCCCCACAGAGTCCCAGCCCCTCTGAGCACAGCCACGGCTTCTGCCCTCAGGTCTTCCCTGAGCTGCCGGCAGATCTCAGCTGCACCATTGCCCTTTGTGGGTGTCAGGGGGACAATTGCTGTCTCACAAAGGGGTGCAAGGGGGAGTCTCTGCTCCAGCACACCTCCTCCTCTCTTCCCTCACTGACCTTGGGGCCTGCATGGTTCCTTCTCTCTAATTCAGCTCCTTCCATCACCAACAACCCCTTGTCTTACAGATTCTTGAAAAAAGTGATGGCAGGGGTGCCGAATTGGCTCAGCCCCAGAGGTGGGTCTGACTTAGAGTCGGGGAAACTTTTGAGCAACTTCTTGCAGAAGCCGCCACTGCAGACCTCCCCCCTTACTGGAAATAGCTCCACAGAAACTCAACACAGAGGATCAGTTTTATTTAAAATCTGGATTTTAAATGAATCACATATAACAGCTTTGTATCATTAATTTCACCTGAGTTCCAGCTGATCCCATCATAAGAAAAAAACAGCATAGTCAGAGCACATTTTTCATCCTTACTAAAGGAGTGTTCTTAGTTTAGTCACCATAGAATGTTCAAGTTTCTGTGAATCTCTTTTGTAAATTTTACAACCAAAACAGCAGAGCACAAACGAGTGGGGCAGAGGTCACTAACACCATACTTAGCCACTGCTTTTCAGATAGCTGTAGAAGATGAGAGGCACTGTAAGAACTGAGGTGACAGTACATCTGATTGGCATTGGAAGCTCACAAACAACGTTGTTTCTGGCTGGCCTTTCCTTGAGAGGGAGACTGTGGAAAAGAAAGGAGGATAAATGTAGGACAAATGAGATGGGAAAAAGTACAGTATTATACAGAATTAGAATCACAGAATCGTTTAAGACCTTTAAAGATGATCAAGTCTGACCACTAACCTCACACTGCCAAGCCCACCACTAAGCTGTGTCCCTCAGCAATTCATTTACAGGGTTTTTAAATACCTCCAGGGATGGTGACTCCACCACCTCCCTGGGCAGCCCAGGGATGTGCAATGTCATTTTCCTGCATCTCTGAATTAATCAGTTTATTAATGGAAGTCAAAATGGCCTATCAGCTTGCAATAAGATGCAAAATGTAC
The DNA here is from genome assembly GCA_013401255.1 of Urocolius indicus. NCBI lineage: Eukaryota > Metazoa > Chordata > Aves > Coliiformes > Coliidae > Urocolius > Urocolius indicus. The sequence goes on along the minus strand of WBNH01009367.1, from coordinate 11,511 downwards.
CGAGTTCCCATATTTAGGTGTGTTTATAATTATAAATAGCAACAAATTCCAGATAGGTAACTCACTTGGATAACTGGTGAGATGACTGCAGAGGGTTTGGTGGTTTTTTTGACTGAGAATTAAATGTCAAAACATCTCAGATCTTAACACAATGTTCTCAATGATCACAGCAGTGGTAATAATGTTGTTTACCATCCCTAACCACGCTAACGATTTGGAGAAGTAACAGATAAAATAGAAACAGAGTGAAACTTCAGTGTGAAAACATACGTGGAATTGAGTTCAGCATTCAAAGACTGTACAAACATGCCAAAACTATTAGTTCTTCCTTTTCAGCAGTGGGAGCAGAAAGGTTTGTTCCACTGGCTCCTGGTCAGGTCAGTTGACCGTCAGCCAAGAGGAGAGAATAGGCAGAGTGACCTCCTGCCAGCAGTGCCCGGTGAAGTCCCAGCACTTGTAACAGCTGCCATTGGAAAACAAAGTGGTTGCATTCATCAAGAACAATGAGGGAATACAAAACTCTTAACAAAGACTCTGAGAAATGTATGGCATCCAAAAGTTGCCATACAGAAGCACGCTTTATGATGACACCTTCCTTAATTAAAGAACAAACCTTCCATTTAGCACCACAATTACAAAGCCAGAAACGTTCCTGAAGAGTCTTGTGCCACTTGAAAGGGCAAGTTTTTTATGTGTTGCACATTTGTTACCAGACGTTATCTGTGCTCCCAGAGTTTGTGACCAGCACAGTGCTATAAAAGGCACCAGTTCTCTGTAACATAAAAATCAGTATCTAACAAATACACGTTACAGTAAGTGTGTTACTGATCTGTTACAGCCTGATTAGGCTAATGAATGATGGACAGACACAATCAGAGAGCTGAGCTCATGGGGAAAAAAATAGAGTAATAAACAATGATTTCGTTATCATTGTCAAATGAACAGATCACCTAATAAATGCACTTTATCAGGCTGAATTACAGAATTACCAGCAACAGGAATAGCTTCAGTTTGGTTAGAGTAATTCACCTCTGACTAGCCTAAGGTCCCAAGGGAATTTATAGCCAAGACAGCTTCTGACCCCACTGGCAGTCAACATCTGTATCTGGAGAACACAAGCACTTGGCTTGCTTCTTCATCCTTACTGGGGAAAGCCAGCCCATGCAAACAGGCAAGTTTTCCAGCTCATCATAGACATTGGGGTTCTACATACACCATGCTAAAATCCTGTATTTCTTCTGCATGTTACAGTTGTTCTGCTTATCGCCTGCCTGTCACTTCCTCTCCCACAGAGGACCTCCAAATGCTTTCAGACCCTCAAGAAGTATGACACAATCGTTAAAAATCAGTCAGCTTTACAAATATCACTGCTTTTTAACTCAGGAAACTATACTCATCAAATAACAGCTTGCTGATCTCTCTGCTTTTGACACCTGTACACTCAGCAGCTTCATGCGTTGCTGTGCATCCACATCCTCAGCAAATGAAAAAAATGAAAGGTCTTGGTCAAAAGTCAAGTTTCTAATGCAGAGTGAGAGCTGAACATTTAAAGCAAATATGCATGTCTCCAAATGAAAACAAACAAACAAACAAACAATTTTGATGGTCTTTTATTTAAGAAAAGAAAAACAATTATCCCTTTCTGATCCTCATGCCCTTCAGCTTTTAGTCATTTCATATTGAAATACGGGAAAATAAAGACCAACCCTCTGTATTATTTTATACTTTTATAATTGTGTTTATACATTTTTCTAAACAAATCTGTTCCAACACAAGATTAGCAGGAAAGGTCAACTCTGTTGCTCCCATTGCGTATAAGTCTTAAGTCTCTGGTGTGAAAAGCTGTATTTATAATCCAAGGCAAAGAAGGGGGATTATCTGATGTGCTACTGAAAGTTAACAGATCCCTAGTTTAGACTGGGGATAATGTCATTCTTGGATAAACAGCTACTGTTTTTTCAAGCCCAGCTGTCTTTGGCCTATCAAATCTGTCAGAGGTGCTTATAGCAGTCTGTAGGTTATTATCGTGAACAATGTACGTTGTTACTGAGGCATGTCAAATCACATACCTTTCATAATTTTCCTATTTGATGACAGTTTTAGATTAATATGCACCGTATATTGTTTTCAGAATAAACTATTTCCATGAGTGATGTAAGGTTAAACTTGTAAAACAATGTCAGGCATCTAAGAAACCCTGATTTCTTACATGTTTAATTAAAAACATTTTTCCAGAAGCTCAGAAAAAAGATTTATTACCAGTATTTTCAAAAGCAGGTGTTTAAACTTAGACTCTTAATTCATATACAAGCACAAAAAGAAAAGCATTATGGTTTTCAGTGACTTCTGGCAGTGAACATTTCTAGATTTCAGAGTTACTCAGAACACCTGAAAACCAACCAGAATGTACAAAAATGTCCCCCTAAAACCACAGAAACCTACTTTTCAGTAGCTATATATGAGAGTTGCTACATGTTACAAATAATCCCTTCATATTTGAGTCAACACATTTCATCACGTGTAGAAATGTATAAAAGCAGAATTTATCCCTCATAAACAATATTCCTATAATTTGGAAGCTAATATACATATTTATAGCTAAAGATTCAAGCTTTTCACACATTAGCAATTCTTGGGCCACTCGATGGGACTCTCGTCTTCCAGAAGGAAATATGCTCCAGGAAAAATGTGGCAAACACAGGAAACATGAAATTCCACTTGTGATGGCACCTTCAATCAGCTAAGTAATAGAGTATCCTAATTTATATGATGTTTATATACTGATAATGGAAGAAAACATGATCTCTGGCTACATACCTTGCCATGAGGATTTTAGGAAAATAAAATAAACTACATTTCTGTGAAATACTTGATATATGAACACAATAGGCACTCTTGTAGAAAATTGGTGCTGTCTTCCATCAGTTTAAGGCTGTGTTTTGAACAAACTATTGAATACACTATGTTTTTTATAGTACTCAGGGAATGGCTGTATGTTGGTACATAAAACACTAACCATGCAGTCTTATTGTCCAAAGTGTGCATTCGTGCCCAGTGTACAGAGAGACTGTTGTATTTTGTGTCTGCTCAGAGACGACAGGTAGTAGAGGTAACTCCACAAAGCCAGCACACTCAACAGTACATGCCATGCTATACTTATACAAAATCTTATCTAATCCATGTTATTATTCAATTTAGTGAGTTCTCCAAGTGGCTGGTAGATTAAGTGATCATCCAGCCTCTGGCAGCGGGCAGGGCAGGGAGTTCCATCCTTATCAATCTCTGATCCTTCTTCAATAACACAGTTCTTACCGAATCATGCATATAAAGTAACCACCTCATCAAGCTCTTGATAATGGTTTCTCCATCTTAGGCAGTCTGTTTTTAAGGTAGTTCAGTTAATGATGCATAGACCTTGCTTCACTCTATCATCTACACATCTGGACCTAGTACACACTATTTCCTGAGACATCTCCTTAGGGAGGTTCTCCTCTTTCTCTACTCCAACCCTNTTCTTCAATAACACAGTTCTTACCAAATCATGCATATAAAGTAACCAGGCCCACCTCATCAAGCTGTTGATAATGGTTTCTCCATCTTAGGCAGTCTGTTTTAAAGGTAGTTCAGTTAATGATGCATAGACCTTGCTTCACTCTATCATCTACACATCTGGACCTAGTACACACTATTTCCTGAGACATCTCCTTAGGGAGGTTCTCCTCTTTCTCTACTCCAACCCTAGTGAGGCCTCATCTGGAGTACTGTGTCTAGTTCTGGGCTGCCCAGCTCAAGAGGGACAGGGAATTTCTAGAGACAGTCCAGCAGAGAGGCAACAAGATCACAGACTCACAGAATGGTAGGCGTTGGAAGGGACCTGTAAAGATCATCTAGTCCAACCCCCTGCTCAAGCAGGTCCACCTAGATCAGGTCACACAGGAAACGCTGTGACTGAGGCACCATGCGGCGTGCGCTTTAGGTGCAGCAATCCTCCGTGCATCCAAGCGCTGCAACAAACAACGCCTCTGCCTTCTGAAACTTACAACAAAATCTTAAAGGGTTCTTTAAAGTACCAACTTTTACAGCAACCCAAGCTTGGTTCGACCCAGGTCCCATTGTCCAAGTTCCGGCCGCTTGAATTTTGACTGGGCTCATCTATTCATGTACGGTTACTTGGGCTATTTGCTCAGGTACCAAGGATTGACGTTTTTAACCCTTAAGAAGCAAAGTGCTTCCCGCTGCCTCCTCGCGTGGCTCAGCCCAATCCGCACTGAAAGTTCCCGCTGGTGCGGGTGCCGATGCGGGTGCAGGTGCAGGTGTGGGTGCAGGTGCAGGTGCCGATGCGGGTGCCGGTGCGGGTGCCAGTGCGGGTGCAGGTGTGGGTGCGGATGCCGGTGCGGGTGCCGGTGCAGGTGCTGGTGCACGTGCTGGTGCAGTTGCCTGCGGATGCCCAGGTGTGGGTGTGGATGCCGGTGCGGGTGCCGGTGCAGGTGCTGGTGCGAGTGCCGATGCGGGTGTGGGTGCAGATGCCGGTGCGGGTGCGGATGCCGGTGTGGATGCCAGTGCGGATACCAATGCGGGTGTGGGTGCAGGTGTGGATGCCGGTGCCGGTGCAGGTGCGGGTGCAGGTGTGGGTGCAGGTGCGGGTGCAGATGCCGGTGTGGGTGCCAGTGCCAGTGCCGGTGCGGGTGCAGGTGCTGGTGCGAGTGCCGTTGCGGGTGTGGGTGCAGATGCCGGTGCGGGTGCGAATGCCGGTGCGGGTGCCAGTGCAGATACCAGTGCGGGTGTGGGTGCAGGTGTGGGTGCGGGTGTGGATGCCGATGCGGGTGCCCGTGCGGGTGCAGGTGTGGGTGCCGATGTGGATGCCAGTGCGGATACCAGTGCGGGTGTGGGTGCAGGTGTTGATGCCAGTGCGGGTGCCGATGCCGGTGCGGGTGCCAGTGCGGATACCAGTGCGGGTGTGGGTGCAGGTGTTGATGCCAGCGCGGGTGCCGATGCCGGTGCGCGTGCCAGTGCGGATACCAGTGCGCGTGTGGGTGCAGGTGCGGGTGCAGATGCCGGTGCGGGTGCGGATCCCGGTGCGGATGCGGGTGCCTGTGCCCGCGCCAGCCCGCCGCAGCCTCTTCTCCCGCCCGCGTCCCCACTTCCCTACCGCCCACTCTGCCCTTGCCTCAGCCCCGCCCCCCGCGCAGCCGCGGGCCAATCAGGCGCCTCGCCAGCCAGGCCCCTCCCCCGGCAGGCGCTGTGAGGCTGGTGGCGCACGGCGCCCGGAGCGGCGGCATGGGCGGAGCGGCGGAGGTACGGCCATCGGCGTCTTCGCTGCCCCCAGCCCGGCCGAGAGCCCCCGCGCTGGGGCTGCCCAGGCGGGGCGTGGCGGGGCGTGGCGGCTTTCCTCGGCCGCAGCTTGGCGAGGGGTTTCGGTGCGGCCCCGAGCCCGCGGGGAGGCCCCGCGTGGCTGCCCGGCACTGCCTCCAGGGCCACCGACAAAAGGACAACCCTTGGGAGGCTGCGGCGGCGGTGGCGCCAAATAGCGTCTCATCCCAGCCCCAGCATGTTCCCCCCGTGTCCTTTCAGAACCTGCCGGACGTTCAGTCCGCTCCGTGTCGGGTGGCCCCCGTGTCTCGTTCAGCTGCTCCAGATGTGAGTCACAGCTGGAGGCCCGGCGCCGGCTTTGGCTGAGCCTGAGCTGTGCGTGCCCTGTGTTTGGGAAACGTGCCTCTAGAGACTGCGTGCACTGGCTCCACTGAGTGTAATTTGGAAACCCTTTGCAGGGCACTGCCTTCATGCCATATTTCTGAAGGTTTAGGCTGCTAGTTCGAGAGAAAATACCTTATTTATCCGAGAATGTCAATTATACAGATACATGGAATGTTTTCATCCGTCGTAGTGTAATGCTAAATGAAAAAAAAAGGTAACTCCTGTGTTTGTTTTTCTTACAGTTGTGTGTAATATCTATAACTGCTGTGCTAAAACTCCATTTTTTTTTTTTTCCAAAACAGTCTCTTTTGATCTTCCCCCTCTGTAATGAAACTTGTACACGGATCTTACAGCTACAGCGTTGAGTAGTTGCTGACAGCGTGAAATTCTTTTAATCCTATGTACTCCATGTTGCTCTACAGACCCAAAGTAATTTGGTTGTAATAAATGTTTAGGGGCTTCGTTAACCCTTTTATTTAGTAATGTCTGTCCAAGAGTGGAAACTGAAGAATTAATATTTTTCTGTTTATTTTTAAGTCATATAGAACAGCTACTTTTGCTTATTGTGGAAGACTTAATATTTGAGTCAAGTTGGCTTTTGAATAGCTAGATATATATATATAGAGAGAGAGAAGATAAGCATGTTAGTTTATGCCTTGAAGCATTCTTTGAAGTTAGAGATGCTTCCTTTTCTAATGGAGAAAATAAGGTGTGGAGCAATCAAGTGGCTTGCTTTTTTTTTTTTTTTTTGCGTGGAAGATCTTTTGAAGCAGAGGTAGAGTTGCTCATTTAGTACTCTTAAACAGAAGAAGTAAAAGTGGACTTGTGGTTTCTTTCGTAATTGTCTGATTTTTTCTTCATTGTGACATGTAGACTGGGAACACATGTTTGGTGGTTTGGGGTTTTGTGGTTTGGGTGGGGTTTTGGGTTTTTTTTTTTTATTACAATTAAATTGGGGTTTGTTTAATTTCTAGGTTAAAGTGACGATACCTTTTGGAAACAAGTATCTTGATGCCATCTTTTCCGTCCCAGAGAAGAAATCAACGTATGGAGTGATTCTTACCCATGGGGCAGGAGGAGACATGAATTTCCCTCACTTGGTGTCTTTGGCAACCTATCTGGCATCCCATGGAGTTCTGTGCCTGCGATTTACTTGTAAAGGCCTTAATGTTGCTTACAGGGCTAAGGCCTTCAAAACAGTTTTGGTAAGAAGCGACTACATTCTGCCCAAGCTTAGATCTGTGGGTGTCATCTTCTGGACTTCTTAAATTATGACCATAGATTAGTTAAGCAAAGTGGGGAACATTAGAAGTGATGGTTGGCTGAATGGAGCATTGTCTGTGAACTGAAGCAGCAGGAGCGATTTTAATATGGGCAGTAGCTGGAAGGCAGCAAGGTTGGGGGTTTGAGTTCAGGGAGAGAAAGAAAAGCTTGAGAAAAGGATGTGAAGAAAAACAAGAGTGTTTTGTGGAAAAACTAACAGCTTAAAAAAAGGGAAAGTATTTTGGATGGAAACAAGAGGAAGGTGTTCTGGGGAAATTAAGGGATACAGATTTGGAAGCGATTTTGGGAGGAAAGAAGCTGACCTGGGAATTGTGCTGGATCTCTCAGGGTTGGCATCTGGGTGAGCAAGACTTTGAGGAAAGAGTAGGGGACTTTGGGTCACAAGAGGAGTTGAAACGAAAGAGTAGCATGTGAGAGCCATAGAACCTAAATAGCCTTTGTTTTCAACATCAGTTTAAACTGTCATGTGTGAGTGAGTGCCTATCGCTTTCTTCTGGTGCTACGTCAATTAAGATGTTTTTATGGACCCAGGGTATTGTTAACATGAACAACCTTTTCTTACAATAGTGTCACCTTAGAGTATCTTCCTGTTCAGGAGCAGATAGGAAGGAGTAGAAATTTTCTCCTGACTGTACAGCTACTTTTACTGGAGCATGGAAAGGCATCTCAAGCACTTTACATTGATCAACAGGCATTTTTATAGAAGGACTAAGTCCAGTTCTTAAGAACTTCATTTGTATGGTCTCATTGTGATTATATGTTACATTAATTTGAAATTAGACTTTTGCTAGCTTTCATGCAGGTCTGTTCTATGGGCTTGGGTTTTTTAAGAAGTCTAATGTTGTTAGTTTGTATTAATATGCTGCTATGTAAAGGTGATTTAAAGGCCTCTGCTAGGACAGCATCTGGTTAGTTGTCACCTAAAAGCTGAAAAAAATTGTTACTGAGTTTTGTTTTCTCTGCCACACATAACTGGTTGTGTCTTAAACCTTTCATTAGAAATACGTGACCTCGGTGAAGGGCTTGTTTGCCTTTAGATGGGCTAAGAGCGTGCGTGTGGTCTGTTAATGTAATTAAGTAGATAGGAAGACACAAATGGTTGCTGTGTAGGTCAATAGTGCGTCTGAAGTTTTAGACTTGGTGAGAAAAAAACATGAAACCACTTATTTTCATTATGTTGCTGCAAAGTGTTGTGAAATCATTCATGTGACAAAGCAAGAGAGCAACTTAGGTCTGTCTGTTCCTTGTTTAATCTGCAGTTCTGAAAGAGCTTCACATTTTGTTCAGTGGCTACAAACAAAAAAACTCTGGCCTCCCAGCTGTCTTAATTCTGACTTGTAATGCTTCTCTCTGTCTTATTTTTTTAGGAATACTTGAAGCTTTCTGATGATTATAAACTTTCAGGTGTCTTCCTTGCAGGTATTGCTTTAATTACCTTTAAGTTTCTCCTTTATATTATCTCTATTGACAGCAGTCTGTAATCACACCGGCTTTTTAAGTCTGTCCCACTTCTCTAAGAAGTGAATGAGCAGGTTGTAGGTGCCAGGTTCCAGTCTGAGGTGGACACTGAGAGCTTACTGTCTAATATGGGGACACGCTGAATCAGGTCTCCCTGGTCAGTATTGCCTTGAGACAGCACTTCAGGTCTCTGCTGGCAGCTGGATGCTGTGTCACCCTCCCCAGCTGACGAGCAGCTTGCTGCTTGCCCTGGCCACACTCAGCTGGCGTGGGCAACGCTGCTTCTCGGGACGTGGGTGGGAACATCCCACCTTTCCTTAGGTGCTCTTGGGAACGTGGCTGCCTGGACCTGTTCACCCTCCTCGTGGTGTCACAGATCTCATTCCAGAAGGAGGAAAGGAAGAGCAATGGGCCATGTTTTCTGCTTACTTCGGGAAAGAAATTCCTTGTCACTTGTAAGTGACAAGGTGTGAGTTCTCTGGTAATCCATGTGTACTTTTGAACTGCAGGTCTTGAAGGATTCTGGTCACTCGTAAATGACCTAAATTTTCCTAAAACAAGTTTTGGCAGATAAAACCTAGTGGCAGATTAAAAAATCAGTTATATCATGTGAAAAGAGAAGTAGATGGGTGAGATTAGGAATAACTTGATGTGGGGAAACTGAATGTTCTCTGACTAAGCGAAACCAAATCTGTGCTGATACAAGTTGATCCTGTTGGAATCAGCCACTTCTGACACTCAATTACAGCGCATTGTCAGCTTATATGCTGCTTCTTTGAGGAGGTATTTTGATATCCCTTTGCTACTAGTGACTGACCTCGTGCTACAAGTTCACACTTCCACCTCCCCCACCCACTTATACTTTTAGGCTGAAATTTGAGGTGTGCATAAACAGTTGCTGGATTTGGTTTGGGATACATAAAGTTACATAAAGTTTTGTTTCTAATTTGAGAAGATTAAAGTTGCAGGAAAAAACAAAAACCAAACAACTACCCAAGATAATAGTGTTGCCCTCTCAAACTCTCAAAAGAGTTTGGAGCACAGGACCTGTCTCTCTTTTCCACCTGCCCCCAGGATGGGTTGTTGTTCCTTCCAGTATTGCAAAGGATTCCTCTCTGCTTATCATCTTTTTTTGGGGATATGAAATCAGAATATGACCAACGAATATTTTGGCAGGAAAATGTTGAAATTAATATTTTTCATGGCGTAGATGCATAAAAACATCCCTAGGATTTTGTGCTACTGGTATGCTGAAATACACTCAGCTGGATTGTTTTTAGGAGTTTTCTCGAACAGAATGTAGATGAGGTGACAGCGGATACACTTCTTTCCTTTGTTTTAACATGGGAGGAAGGCCGTTCCATGGGCTCACGAGCTGCTGCCTTGGTGATACGTCAGCTTAGCCAGGATGATGACAGTGATGACTTCATTCAAGGTCTAGTATGTTTATCTTACCCGTTGCATCGACCAAAACTCCAGACCAAGCTCCGGGATGAAGATTTATTATTTATCAGGTGTCCTGTGCTGTTTGTCTCAGGATCAGCGGATGAGATGTGTGAAAAAGTGAGTACTCTCATAAATTTTGCTATGCAGGGGCAATATGGAAGAACAGGGGCAAGTCTGGGTGACGTTGGTGCTGGTATATCATGGAATCATAGAATGGTAGGGATTGGAAGGGACCTTTAGAGATCATGTAGTCCGACCCCCCTGCAGAAGCAGGTTCACCTAGATCCGGTCACACAGGAATGAGTCCAGATGGATTTTGAAGACAGCCGGAGAAGGAGACTCCACATCCTCCCTGAGTAGCCTGTGCCAGAGCTCCCTCACCTGAACAGTTAAATAGTTGCTTCTTACGTATAAATGGAATTTTATGTGTTCCATCTTCTTTCCATTATCCCTTGTCCTGCCACTGGATACAACAGAAAAAAGGGATGCCCCAACCTCCTGGCATCCACCAGTTAGATATTTGTAAATATTGATAAGATCCCTCCTCAGTCTCCTCTAGACTAAACAGCTCCCGTTCCTGCAGCCTTTCCTCATAAGATACTCCAATGCAGCTGAGACTTTCATCAACAGCCTTCTCTTCAAATAGATAGATATAGGTATCTTCTGAAGGAAGCCTTGAGTAAGAAGCTTCATCAGATATAAGGCAGCTTTGAGGGTGGTTTCTTTTACAGCTTAAAACTTCTGGATTGTGCTCGATCATCCACTTCAGCAAACTCATCTTTGGGCCACCAAAATACTGCCGATTTCAATGTTTAGTCTTTTGAGATGGGGTTGTACAAATTAAAAGTGGCCTGTGGAAGAGTTTTTTGCTGTTCTGTTTTAACCATATCAGGTTACAAAACATCCATGCTGTGCTGAGCTGCCAATGTTGTATTTGTCCCATTTTAGTGGCAAATTCTTCTAGCAAAGCAGTTCTACCCACAAGTCAGTCTGCTGTGGTAGAAAGCTGTAGAGATGAACAGGTGTGCAGAGGTGAGGATAGTGGTGTTCTGCCTTGCTTTCTTGCGGAGAGGGTACCTGTTGTTCTTGAAGTGTTCAGCTTCAATTTGGGACTGTGTGAAATCGACATTTTTTTCCATGCTTGGACAGTATCTGAGAAGTCATAATGATTTTCATAGGATCATAGAATTGTTTCAGCTGGAAGATACCTTTAAGATGATCGAGTCCAGCCTTTGTTTCAGCCCTATTAGCCACTAGACCATTTCCCTAAGTGCAAAATCCAACCATTTCTTAAACACTTCCAGGGATGGTGACTCCACCACCTCCCTGGGCAGCCTGTTCCAATGCCTGACAATGTAAATGCCCTTTCAGTAAAGAAGTTCGTCCTCGTATCCAGCCTGAACCTCCCTTGGTACAACCTGAGGCTGTTTCCCCTTGTCCTGTCACTTGTTACTGGGGAGAAGAGAACAACGTCCACCTTGCTACAACTTCCTTTGAGGCAGTTACAGAGAGTGATCATGTCTCCCCTCGGCCTCCTCTCTCCAGGCTAAACATCCCCATCTCCCTCAGCTATTCCTCATAGAACTTATTCTCCAGAGCCTTCACAAGCTTTGTTGCCCCTCTCTGGAC
>WBNH01009366.1:0-13330 GCA_013401255.1 Urocolius indicus | reverse complement strand
AGGGGAGGAGGAGCATCCCAGTGCTGGATGTGCCAGAGGGGCAGGGCTGGCTCCATCCTGCTGGTGCTGAGGCTGCTTGAGGGAAGGTGCTGGGGTAGGTGAGGTTCACCTCGCCCCCCGCACTCGACGCGCAGCCCCCTCGCGGCCCCCTCCGCAGCGCTGCCAGGGGAGGAGGAGCATCCCAGTGCTGGATGCTGGCTGGGCTGGCTCCTTCCTGCTGGTGCGGAGGCTGCTTGAGGGAAGGTGCTGGGGTAGGTGAGGTTCACCTCGCCCCCCGCACTCGACGCGCAGCCCCCTCGCGGCCCCCTCCGCAGCGCTGCCAGGGGAGGAGGAGCATCCCAGTGCTGGATGCTGGCTGGGCTGGCTCCTTCCTGCTGGTGCGGAGGCTGCTTGAGGGAAGGTGCTGGGGTAGGGGGGATCAGCTGGCCCCTGGCACTAGGGGTGCAGCGAGCTGGGGGGGCAGATCGGCAGAGCGGCGTGGGGGGGAGGAGCGTCGAAGTGGGGGGTGGGCGTGTGGGGCAGGGCTGGCGCCATCCTGCTGGTGCTGAGGCTGCTTGAGGGAAGGTGCTGGGGTGGTGGGGGGGTTCAGCTGGCTTCTGGCACTGTGGTGGGGCTGTCTCACCCTGCACCCCATGGAAGGAGCCCAAGCACAAAGGGCACCTGGGTGCTGACTGCTCTGGAAATGGTCCCTTTTGCAGCCACCCAGGGAGGGTTCAACACGGTGCCAGAGAGGAACCCCCCCTCCACCCCTTGCTCTGGGCAGCTCTTTGCCTTTCCTGGGGAACAGGGACAAGGTGCTTCTCTGATGGCAGCTGAAGGGGCTGTGAACACAGCCTGGGAGCTCCCAAAGAAGCCTGAAGGTGCTTGTAAACAAGAGTCCTGGCTTTTTGAGGACAGGGCACAGGGGTGGACGGGAGTGTAGGGTGTTGTGTGTGGGAGACACTCCTGAGTTGTCTTTTTGGGTGGCAAATGGTGTGGCACAGGGAGAAACCCCACAAGCTCTGCTCCCTGTTGCAGCTGCTCTTCCCCTCTCTTGCAGACTTTGTTCCCATTGACCTGGAGGAGTGGTGGGCACAGCAATTCCTCAAAAACTGCTCCTAACACAAGGGAAGAAGGTGTTTTGGTTGGTTTTTTTTGGGGGGGGGGGGAGGGGGGGGGTTTTTGGTGGGGTTTTGTTTTTCTCTTTGTGGTTTTTTTTTTTAAAGATCAATGAAGCTGTGAGAGCATCTGCTCAGAACCCAGAAGCTGTGGCATTTTGGTGTTTTTTTTTTTGGTAGAACCACTTGTTTTGTTTTTTTTTTTTTTAACCCAAGCTGACTGAAGCCAAGTGCCCCAAACTCTGCCCAAGCCCAGCGGGACCGGAGCCACCACTCCTCAAGTGCCAGTTCTTGGACTGCTGCTGCAACTCCTGCAGCCTCCTCTTCCTCCAGCTCCCAAGGACATTTCTGTGCCATGCTGGGGACAGAGAGAAAAAAAAAAAGGGGATTGCCACCCTNCCCCCCCCCCCCCCCCACCGTGGCTGTGAGCATGGGGAGGACAAGGGGGTGCTGCTGTAGCAGGACAGACAGACAATAAAGAGCTGAAACTGCCTGTGGAGGGATGGAGGAATGATGTGTTTGAAGGAGGGGAGGTGTAGCAGTGTGTGCCCTGGGGCTGGGCTTGAAGCAGGAGAAGCCTGTGGAGGTGGAGGGATGCTTGCAGCCAAGCTCAGCAGGTTATCAGGGTGTTCTGGAGGCAAAGGGCTTGGAGCATCTCCCCATCATCTTCCAGGGAGCTGCGTCCCTGCTTCATCTCTCTGGGCTCAGCCTTGGGTGTAGGTTTGGGACGTGCCATGGGGCTGAGCTCCCTGGTTGCAGCTCAGAGCCAGGTAAAGGTGCAGGAAGGAGGGTGGCAGGGCCAGCCCCTCACTGCCATGGAGGCTCTTGCGTTGCTCTGACAAAAGCCCTTTCAAGCCCCAAGCTCAAGGTGTCCCCCTTGCCTGTGGCTGTTGGGGTGCAGTGTAGGGAGAGGATGTTAAGAGAGGGTGCTTGTGGCTGCCTGAAGGTGGGGAAGGGATCAGGGACCCTCACCAATTTCTGCTCCTACAGGCACCTGATGCACAAATATCCTTCAGGGTTTTCCCAAGCTGGACTGAGCAACACCCCCCCCCCACTTCTCCAGCCCTCCCTCCTTTCTTTGTCCTCTCCCCAAGGTTGAGAGCAGGAGGCCAGCACACCCTGAGCAGCCCAAGCCCAGCAGGGCTGGAGCTGCTGACTCCAAAGAAGGCCAAGAAACAACCACTGGGAAAAAAAAAACAACCCAAACAATCCCTCTTTATTATTCCTATGCTGGGAGTTACAACCACACCGAAGCCAGAGAGGAGCAGCAGCAGCAGCAGCTGCCTGGGACCTGTGGTGCTTCTACCACAGCCTGGGAGGCCAGAGCAGTGCCAAGAGCATCCAGCACAGAACCCCCAGCAGCAGAGACTTGAGGGGTGAGCAATCCTGGGGCTGGTGTGTGACCCAAATGGACGGAGAAAGGGAGGAGGAGGGAGCAGCAGCAGTGCTCAGGCAGCAGCTCCTGGGAGAAGGGAGGGCTGGGACAGCACCATCTGACTGAGGAAATGCTGCTGCATCAAGCTTGGCTTTGTTTAGGTCAGGATGAATCCCCCCTCCCCAAGGCCTGAGCTGGTGCCAGGGGGAATGCCATCCTTGCCTTTGACTCCTCTACAACCAGCTCTGTCCTGCTGCTCGTGGGCACTGAGAGGGGTTATGCTGCCTCTGTGCCTTACGGGAGAGGGTCACCAGCACCCCAATGGGATGTGTCCCAGGGGGATGGGTCTCTGCTGCCCTGTTTGTTACCCCCTGTAGACAGTGGTAACCAAGACAAAGCCTTGGAGGCTCTGCTACATCCTGCACCATCTCCCTTTCCAAAAAGCCTCAGTGTTTGGAGTCTCAGCCCTTCCCTGCTAGGCCCAGGAAGCATTCCACCCCCCAACCTTGGTGGTTTTTTTTTTGCAGGAAGGTCAGTGATGCTGAGGTTTCCCACAGCTGGAGATGCTCCCAGGGAGCAAACCCTCCACCCTCAGCAGCTCTGCAAAGCTCCCAGGTGTTCCAGGGATGCCATTCACCTGCTGAGTGCTTCTTAATCAACCCACATGTCATTAAGAGCCAGGGAACCTCTTGGTAACACCATGATGGTGAAGGATAACCGTGAGCAAACGAAAACATGGAGAGAGAAAAAGAACGAGTCAGTCACAAGAACAGAACAAAACCCCAACCCCTGGCAATGCAATCACTGGAAGGGAATCAGTAGCCCTCACCATAAATATGAACTCATTATGTGCAATTGTGTGTATTACTATAGTGCAAATAGCTCTGCATTGATCTAGGGGCAGCCAGCCTGGAGGGGACTGCCCCAGGGTGACACAGGGACTAGGTAAGGACAAGACAAATCAACAGGGATTTAAAACAAACCAACCAAAGCGTTCCAACCATTGGGAAATGCCTCAAAAGACACCTCAGTCGGGGTAGCTGCCTCTGCACAGGCAGTGCTGGTGCCCAGCAGCATCCCCCACGCTGGGCATGGGGAGGGCAGTGCTGTGGCTCCCTGTCTGCTGCTGGAGTGGGGTGGAGGGGATGGGGGACAAGGGCAAGCAGAGGGGGCTGTGAGCTGGTGTGCTCTGGTCAGAGCTGTGTGGGATGGAAAGGGAGAGCAGAGCAGGGCATGGGTGCTGCCTTCAACCCTGCAGGGCACTGTGCTGCTGCTAAAACCTTCACATGGACACAAGAGTGAGGCTTGCAGCATCCCTGGGAAAACCTCTCCCACATCCTTGGAGGTCTGCAGTGTCCTCAGGCACCCTGCAGCCCCTCTGGCCCACTGCAGTGCCAAGGGGCTGAGCCCTTGTGTTACCACACAGCTCCTGGGGCAGTTCATTGTTACCACACAGCTCCTGGGGCAGTTCAGTTCTCTGTTACCACAACTCCTGGGGCCTCCAGGCAGGACTGGGATGGTGTTTCCTCAGAGGCTGGAGGAGCCAGAGCCTCCTCCCTGCCACGAAGGGGGATAAGTTTGCCTTGTCTCCTCCATTAGACACAAAAGCCAACCAAAGTGCATCCAAATCAACCCAGGGAAGGGTTTGGATCTGAGCTACCTGACAGCCTCCTCTTAACCCTTTAACCCACGAGCAAACCACCTCACAAAACACATCTGCATGCAGCTGAAGACCAGGAAGCAGCATCCTGAGGGGAATGTGAGCACTGAGCAGGGAAGAGGAGCAACAGGGTGAAGGGGGAACACAGTGCTGTTTGTTTCCACCCAACCCAAATCCTAACAACACCCATCTCCAGCCATCCAGCCTTCCCCCTGCTTTGGAAGGGCTTATTTTTGTTTGCCATACAGATGGGAATGAAGGCTGGAGAGTGGAAGTGCCACATGCACACACACACACACACACACAGACACTCACTCCCAGGCCTGTGCTGGGGCAGCACCCCACATACACACACACACACACCCCCCCCCCCTACACCTCACTTGTGGTCCCACTGGCAGAAGGTACAATGCCAGCCTCTCCCCTCCCTCCCTGGTGACAAGTTTCTTACATTTATACATCATTTAAGCCACGCTGATATATAAATTACTGTCTCTAGATATACTGTGGATAGGCAGCAGGGCCCAGTCCATCACCAAAGGGCACTGGTGGAGGCTTCTGCTCATTTCCCTCTGTCCTCTGTGTAGTGCTGGAAGCGAGTGAAGCTCATGAAGACTTGCTCCAGGGAGATCTGGCTCACTGAATAGTCTTCCAAGTGATATTTCTCTTTGGCTTTCTCCAGGGCCCCAAAGACCTGCAAGGGATGGCACAGCAAGTCACTGGGGTAGCCAGGAGAGGCAGAACCCTGCTGGCTGCTCCTGCCAAAGCAGAGGGAGCCTCTCACCTCACCTCACCTCACCTCACCTCACCTCACCTCACCTCACCTCACCCTCCCTGGCAGGAAGGGGGCCAGGAGATGGGTCATTTAGCAGGGTACCCCATTAAAAAAGGACCTATAGTGTGTGTGTATATATCTCTTACATACACACATATGGTATGTATGCACTTACCTAGGTGTAGGGGGTTTTCATTTGTACCCCCTGGGCTGGGATCCCAGCCCAAGCTTCCTGCTCAGAGATATTAAAAACACACATAATGTATGAAAAGCCATAGAGTATCCTATAGGTATCAATCTGTAGGTAAGCATACAGATTGCTTTATACACAGTTATATACTATATATCTGATTTTATGTAAGCTATATACTAGATCCTCTGTGTAATATATACACTACACACTATAGAGAGGATGCAGAGCATGTAGAGTACATCACACACAGGAACACCTCTATATATATAGTATATATATACTCTATATTACTAGAGTATATAGACTATATAGAGGTCATGTAACACATTAACATCTCTTTATGTAATACATACACTGTATATTACACACTATCTAGAGTATACAGACTATATGGAGATCATGAACATCTCTCTGTATTATATATATAGTGTATATTGTACACTATCCAGAGTATACAGAGCATATAGAGATCATGTAAGTTCATTTCTCTATGTATAGTATATATACTGTATAGTACACACTATACAGACTATTTAGAGATCATATAACACATGAACATCTCTCTATATAATATATACTCTGTATTATACACTATACAGAGTATACAGAACATATAGAGAGCATATAACAAATTAACTTCTATATATAGTATATATAGTGTATAGAGTATATAGAGCATATAGAGATCATACATTATATAGAGAGATGTTCATGGCTTATATACTGTACATTATACACTAGAGTATAACAGAGCATATAGAGATCATAGAACAAATAAAACTTCTCTCTATATAGTATATATACTGTATATTATATGCTATCTAGAGTATGCAGACTATATAGAGCTCATATAACACAGGAACATCTCTATATATGTACTGTAAATGAACCTATGTACAGTGTATATACTGTATATTATACACTATCTAGAGAAGACAGACTATGTAGAGGTCACATAACACATGAACATCTCTCTATATAATATATATACTGTGTAATATACACTATCCAGACAATACAGAGCATATGGAGAACATATGACATAAATGAACTATGTATAATGTATACACTGAATATTATACACTATATAGAGCATACAGAGCATATAGAGATCCTATAACATGAGAACATCTCTCTATATAACATATACTGTACATTATACACTATCTAGAGTATAACAGAGCATATGGAGATCATATAACAAATTAACTTCTCTATATATAGTATATATAGTGTATATTATACACTACATAGAGCATACAGAGCATGTAGAGATCATATAACACATGAATATCTCTCTATATAATATATACTCTGTATTATACACTATCCAGAGTATACAGAACATATAGAAAGCATATAACACAAATGAACTTCTATATATAGTATATATACTGTATATTATATGCTATCTAGAGTATGCAGACTATATAGAGCTCATATAACACAGGAACATCTCTATATATGATATATATACTGCAAATGAACCTATGTACAGTGTATATACTGTATATTACACACTATCTAGAGTATACAGACTATACAGAGGTCATGTAACACATGACATCTCTATAGGATAGATACACTGTGTATTATACACTATGCAGAGTACACAGAGCATATGGAGAACATATAAATGAACTTCTATATATATAGTGTGTATATATATATACTGTATATTATATACTATATAAAGTATATAGAGCATATAGAAATCATATATTATATAGAGAGATGTTCATGGCTTATATACTGTACATTATACACTATCTAGAGTATAACAGAGCATTTGGAGATCATATAACACATGAATATCTCTCTATATAATATATACTGTACATTATACACTATCTAGAGTACAACAGAGCATATGGAGGTGCTATATGAACATCTCTATATAATATATAGTGTATATTACACACTATCTAGAGTATGCAGAGCAGATAACACATATGGACATCTCTCTATATAACATCAGTGTACACACTCTGAGCCTATAGCACAGAGACAGATAAGCTACACAGGCTACACACAGAGCATATAGGATGCAGGTGGGTGCTGTGCCCATCAGTGCCACCTTCCCAGCAGGGACACGTGAGCTGGGAACACTTTGTAATGAGTTGGAGTTTGTATACGACAGGAAGAAAAGGGAGATTGAGATGAGATGAGATGAGATGAGACGAGATGAGATGAGATGAGGAGATGAGTGTGAAAGGGAAGCAGCAGGAGCCTGTGAAGGGGAAAGGTGAGAGATGAGGTGGGGAGGACATGCACCAGCAACCCCTTACCTGTGCCCAGCTGAGGTTTTTGTTGGTCAAGTGATAATGCACCATGCCCTGGTGCTCGTGCTTCAGGACACTGCCTGGGAGAGAGAAAAAAGGAGAAGCTCTGAGTCAGGAGAGCTGCTGAAGCACGGAAGCTGCATCCCCTGTGAGGGAAGCGCTCCAGCAGCTCTCGCTTGCTTACCTGGGAAAGTCTTCTCCACGAAGGCCTTGAAGGCCTGTAGCTCTCCCTCCTCCTCACTCCGTATTTTGGCCAGCAAGGTGTAGCCACTGCCAAACTTGCTTTTGAGGTGCTGAGGGCTGCCCAGGCACTTGAACTGCCCGTTGACCATGATGGCCAGGCGTGTGCACAGGGCCTCGCACTCCTCCATGCTGTGGGACACAGAGCATGTCTTCAGCAGGGCAGAACAGCAGGGACAACAACAGCACGAGCTCAGGGCAAGGGGCTGGAGGTGGATTCCCCTCCTTTCTGAGCTTTCAGAGGAGGGAGATTCGGGTAAAGCCAGACACTGCTGGCTGCAGGTCCCTCCAGCCCTCGGGAGCCCTTCACCCTCCCAGCCACTCAGCCCTGCCTGCAGCAGCATCACCTGTGAGAGGTGAAGATGATGGATTTGCCACACTCCCGTGTCCGTGTCACCGCGTCCCAGAGCAGCCGCCGTGCCACGGGGTCCATGCCAGTGGAGGGCTCGTCCAGGAAGATCACGGGGGGACCCCCGATGAGAGCGATGCCAGCGCTCAGCTTCCGCTTGTTCCCACCGCTGTGAGGGGATGGGAACCTGAGTGCTGCGGGTTACAGGGGCCCTGCAGAGCTGCCCCAGCCCCTGCCCCTGCTCCAGCAGCTTCCCCTGGCTCAGGGGCACAGGAACGTGTCCAAGTGGGGTTGGAAACCTTCCGAGAAGGAGCCTCCACACCCTCCCTGGGCAGCCTGGGCCAGGGCTCCCTACCCTCAGCACCAAACCACTTGCTCCTCCTGTGCCAGGGGAACTGTTTGTGTCCCAGCTCATGTCCATCAGCCCTTGTCCTGTCCCTGGCCACCACAGAACAAAGTGTCCCCCCATGCTGCTGACACCCAACCTTTAGGGACTTGTGAGTGTTGCTGAGGTGCCCCTGAGCTCAGGCTTCTCTTCTCCAGGCTCAACAGCCCCAGGGCTGCAGCCTTTCCTCCTCACACACATGTTCCAGTCCCTCAGCATCTTGGTGTCCCTGCACTGGCCTCTCTGCAGCAGTTCCCTGTCTCTCTGCAGCTGGGGAGCCCAGAACTGGACACAGGGCTCCAGATGAGGCCTCAGCAGCTCTGGCAGAGCAGAGGGGCAGCACAACCTCCCTCCCCCTGCTGCCCACACTCTTCTTCACACACCCCAGATGCCATTGGCTTCTTGCCCACGAGGGCACGTTGCTGGCTCATGGTCTGTTTATTCTCACCCAGGTCCCTCTCCTGGAGCAGAGAGCTCAGTATGAACACAGGCAGAGCTCCCTCACCGAATCAAGGGGCAAAGGGTTGTCCCCACATCTCTCACCTGTAAGTCCTCACAAGTTTGTCAGCGTGGGGCTCCAGCAGCAGCCCCCGCAGCATGTTCTCCACGCAGCTGCCGCTGTAGCGCTCGGGGATGCCGCGCAGCCGCGCGTACATGCTCAGCGTCTCGCGGCCCGTCATGTGCTCCAGCAGCGCGTCGAACTGAGGGCAGTACCCGATCCGCTGCTGCACCTTGGGCACACAGGAACAAGGCAGAGCTTAGCTCACAGCCTCTGCAAAACGAGCCCTACCAAGCCAGAAGGTGCCTCTGCCTGTCCAGTCTCTTGCCCTGCTCTGCTCTGATGGCGTGAGTGACATGAGAGGGAAAGGGCTCTGCTGCTGGAGCTGGTCCCCTGGTCTGGTGGGGATGGGCACAGAGTCAGAGAGTCACAGAATCACACGAGCTGGAGGGGACCTGGAAAGCTCATCNATTGGCCATCCCTGAGCACAGCCTGGCTCCAGCCTCCTCACACCCACCCTTGATGGATTTGTGACCATCACTGAGCTCACCCCTCAAGCTCCTCTTCTCCAAGCTGCAGAGCCCCAGCTCCCTCAGCCTTTCAGCACAAGGGAGATGCTTCACTCCATCGCCTCTGTGGCCCTTCACTGAACTCTCCTCACTGTGAGGGGTGTTTCAGGTGGTGCAGCCTCTCAGGAGACGGAAAGCACTGGAGCATCTGTCCAATCCTCATATCCTGGTCTACTCTGGGGACAAGACTGAACTGAAAGCCTGACTGGTGCTCAACTCTTGCTTTTCCAAAGGGATTGGGCAATTCCCAGCAAAGAGATCTCTAGCAGGGGTCTAGAAAGCTTTGAGTTGCTTGTTTTAGAGAGACTGTCATCTGACTGATCACTAATTCACATTTCTCAGGCAGGTAAACCCTGAGATGAAAGATTTGCCACCCACACAAGGTTTGGCATCCATTTACTTCACACCTGTGGACAAGGACTGCTTCCCTGCAGCCAAATAACACAGAACTGGGTCAGACAAGGACACAGAGGCTCTAGGATACTACCTCCACCCCTGGCAACTGCAGCTGTGTCCTCCTCAGGGGCACTTGCAAGGTGGCTCAGCCCAGCCAGACATAGGCTTGTAATCATAGAATCCTTTTGTTTGGCAAAGCCCTTGGAGCTGCTGCAGTCCCAGCCCTCCCCTCACCCTGCCCAGCCCAACACTGACCCACAGCCCTCAGCACCTCAGCCCCACGCCTTTGGGATCCCTCCAGGGCTGGGCACTGCCCCAGCTCCCTGGGCAGCCTGGCACAGGGGCTGACACCCCTCTCAGGGAAACAGTTGTGCCTCAGCTCCAACCTCAACCTGCCCTGGGGCAGCTGCAGCCCGTTGCCTCTTGTCCTATCATTCATCAACGTGCAGAAGAGACTGACAAGTGCCACCCTCCAGCCCTGCAGCCCTTGGTTACCTTCTTGATGTTGGCCAGAATGCTGTGGCCATCCACAAAGGCGTCCCCTGACGTGATGCTCTCGTCCCCAGTCAGCATCTTGAAGGTGGTGGTTTTGCCTGCACCGTTGAAGCCAAGAAGGCCAAAGCATTCCCCTTTGCTGACTGCCAAGGAGATCCTGTCCACTGCCAGCAGAGACTCCCTGCTGTCATAGACCTGGTGGAGACCAACACCTGAGCCATGCCAGTCACCAACCCAACGTGACAAGTGGTGGCTGTACCAGCATGGCTCTGTTGGCAGCAGGATGCTCAGGAGAGATCACTCTGTCCTCACCTTAGTGAGTTCCTTGATGACCAGAGGGCTGCTGAGAGATGACAGCAGTTCTGGTGGTGATTCCAAAACCTTCTTCCTTTCGTCTGCTACGTCCCTGTCCTCTGGCAGCACAGACACCCTGTTCAGCAGTGCCACCTAAACATAAGGGGAACAAAACCATTCTGCCACTGTGGGACAAAAGGGTTCCTCCAGTACCTCTAACCTGGGCAGGATCCAGCCTTTCCATCACCTACCTCATTCCCTTTACCAACCCACACAGGATCAGCCCCTCCAAGCAACCTCCTCCAGGGATGGGAATGGGATTTAGGTGCCAAGGGGTTGTCTCCAGCTCACAGGGTTTGGAGGGTCCCTCGCTTCTGCCTCCCACAAACTCCAGCTCACCCATTTCCTCCTCCTGCAGATGCCACAGAGCAACGTCCTCAGTCTCCACAGAAGGTTTGTTTCAATGAGGAAAAGGAGGAAGAGGAAGGAGAAGCCCTGGATGGCCATGGAGGTCAGGTATCGTCCGATCCCAGGCGTCTCCCAGGAGAAGTAGTTCATCTGATAACTGATATCTGAGCAGGGATTGGAACAGAATCAACACTCAGATCGACCCACACTCTGGGGAGGGACAGATAAGCTTCAGAGGAAGCTGGGAGCCCAAAGCTTTGCCAAGTTCATCTTCAATCCAGCCCACGCTGGCTCCCTGCCCATGCTTCCTTCCAAGGCTTCCCATGGGAGGACTCAGGTCTGGAGGGGATCTGGCAGAAGATGCTCAGGGGAGGCACACTGAGGAGATCAAGTGACTCTTGGGACTGGGGTTTCTCTACTTGCCTATGAAACTTTCCCTACATCACTTTTTCCTCCAAATCATTAGCGAGGAAAAGGTTCCTTCGTGAGATCACTGATGAATGTTAAACACTGCCCAGTTTTGGCTTGAAAATGGTACCTGGAGCTACTGGCCAGGTTGGGTTGGAAGCCCTATGACACTGCCCAGCTCCACCAGCCACCCCACAGAGCCCCCACCAGTGCAGATACAGTGGGATGGTCAAGGATGGGCAGTGAGGACCATCAGAGAGACTCACTGAATGCCTTGCAGATGAAGATGGCTTCAACAGAGGAGGTGCAGAACTGAATGAACTCATAGTTCTGGTAGAAGTCACTGATGCACTGGCCCAAGCAGTAATTGGGTAAGATGAGAAAGACTTTATCCAGGGTTTTGGAGAGATCCACCAAGCCCAGCTCTGAAAGAGGAGGATCAACATGACTGGAATTGACTGGTTGATCATTTCAAGTGCAGAAGGACACCCAACAAGTCCTGTCAGGTTTAATGGGTAAGAATGGAGTGTCATAGAGGTCTGGTGTGGGGACAGCCCTGGGGTGAAAAAGTCTCCTTGAGAGCTGGATCTTTTTTGGTGATGGGGCAGGTACAGAGGGCAGTGACCAACCTGGGATACTCATGATGGTGACAGCAAGGAAGGTGGCTGTGCCTGAGAGGATGTTGAAGATGGTGAGCCGGGTGTAGGCCGTGGCTGCCACCGAGAAGAAGAAGCTGAGGAGGTACATGAGGGGGATGATGGCCCAGCCATAAAGGAGGAAGATCAGCATCACATCCACGAGGTGGCTGTCTTGAGTGAAGGCTTGTACATCAAAGGCTTGGAATATCACCTGGGCCACAGCAATGCAAGGGCAATGCACCTTTGTCTTGACCACAAGCGATGTCTTTGTCTCAACAGCCCAAGCAGCCCATGTCTGTCCCCAACAACCCCTCACACAAGGTTCCTACCAGCAGCTCATGTCTGTCCCCAAGGGAAGGCCTCTTTCTGCAGGCTGGGATGCAGAAGGGCAGGTCTGGGGAATTCCTCACCATGCTCCCATGGACTTGTGATTTTCTAGTGCCCACATGCAAGTGTTGAGGTGCCAGAGGCTGCAGTCAAGGGGCCCAGCTGGTTGGCCACAGCCCAGCTCCCAGCAAGACTGAGGGACAGCTTTCTTGCTGATCCTTTCCATTCACTAAGACAATGCCAGTAGCATCATCCTTTCCCCTGCACCCACACATGTCTCAGCTCTCCCTGAAGAGCAGCACTCACAGCTCCCACCCAAGGAGAGGACAAGCAGGGTGCCAGGGGTGACTCACCAGCATCAGAGCACAAGGGATGAGGAAGTTGATGATGTCCCAGAGCAGGGCAGAAAGCCAAAAGTTGACCACATAGACCCCACTGACAAACTGGACGTGCTTGGCCTTGATGGCTCTCTCACTGACCAGCAGCAGCGCGAAGGTGCTGGCGAGCGAGGCCATGCCATACAGCAGGTTGATGGCAATGGCAAAGCCAGTCTGGCCCCTGCAGAGAGAGGAGAGGACACAGGTTAGGACAGAGACAGCTCAGTGAACCAACACTGAGGCTACCCAGGGACAGTTTCCTGTGGAGGCTCCATCCCCAGCAAGCCAGCATGCAGGGGTAACACTGTGATAAACTCATGCCTCGGTGTGAGGAGCTTCTGCCATGCACAGCCCACCCAGCACTGCACAAACCCCCAGCACACCTTTGTGAGGCCCCACACGTGCCCACTCTGCTGCAGGCGAGGGTCAGAGACCCTGTGTAGAGAAGTGTACACCCATGGTAACCCTGAAGGAGGCTGAGAGGAGACAGGAGCACTCTGACACTCCCTGACAGGAGGTTGTAATGAGATGTGGATCTCGTCCCCAGGCACCAATGACAGGAC
>WBNH01009365.1:76444-105601 GCA_013401255.1 Urocolius indicus | reverse complement strand
TTCTCCTCTCTTACAGTTTTAAAGGGCTTGTGACCCATCAGAATTTGGTAAGGCAGCTCTTTGTTCAGCATAACACCAGCCAAAGCTCCCAAATCTCTTTTCCCTCTTAACAGCAAAAGCTGTAGAAGAACATCACACACATTAGAAGCTGAAGAAGCTCATGCAAGCCTTACTGTAACTGTTGGTTGAGTTCTCAGTTCTTTGAGGTGCTCAGCTGAACACACACGTTTTCTGTTACAAGACAAGAAGGAGTTTTAGTTAGCAGAGAGCAGGAGCACCTGAGTTCTTTGCAAACTAGAGGCTAGGAGACTTTTTTTTTGTGCAAACTGCAGAGGGCCTCATGGAAATGCCTAAGGACAGGGAGGGCTCACCCAGCACTGACAGCCCCGGGTAAAACAGACAGGGCTGCTCAGCTCAGGGGAGGAAACTGAAGTTGGCTTCATCCACTTCCAACCAGAAACATGACAAACAGAAAACACACCCAGCTGAAAGCAGCAGTGTAGGGCAATGATAGAAAGCACAACACCAGCCCTTTTCAGATCCCCTTCCCCCTGCCCCATCCCGTGTCTTTACCTCCTTCCCCTCGGCGGTGCAGCCAGTCCCTCAGTGATGGCTCCTGCTGCTTGTCTCACCTCAGGGCAGGACTCCTCACCATTCCCCTGCTCCAGAGGGTCCCTCACATGCTGCATCCCCACATGATCTGCTCCAATGTGCGCCCGTCCTGAGGCTGCAGTTCCTTCCCGCATCCTCTGGCTCGGGGTCTGCAACACTCACCTCCTCTGGCACGGTGTCTTCCCAGAGCTGCTGGCAGCTGAGTCCTGCCATAGCCCTCCGTGGGTGCAAGGGAGCAGGCTGAGGCGTGGGTCTGGTGCTTCTCCTGCCTCACTCTGTCCCAGGCTGCGGTGAGGCAGAGCTGGCTCTGGGCTGCAAAGCTGCCACCTCCTGGTGCTGGCTGCGGGTGAAGCTGCGCCAGCAAAGGCTGATCCCGCCGTGTTGGTCACCCCACGGGCAACTGATGCTGCTCTGAGGGGAAAAACAGCTTTGTCATGAGCTTGGGATGAAAATGAACACGGGAGCTGGGACTCATCAACGGCTCTGCTGCAAACAGCTGCCTCGGGCAAGTCTGCTGTCTCCTTGCCTCAGTTTCCCCAGACAGGAGAGGCTGTTTACCCATTGGGAGCTGGGGAACAGGCTGGTTTGGCATTAGGAGGATGAAAAGCACCGCTCACAGCCAGGGTGGCTGCAGCCTGGGATGTCCCAGCAGCGAGAGCCTGAGCAATAGGTGACTGGTGGGGGTTGGATGGACCCCAAAAGGCATCATCCTGCTGGTGCCTCAAATCCTGGGCTTCTCTTCCTGGCCTGGGAGCCCCTGGCAGGGGATGGATGTACCCGTGGAAAGGGGGCTAAAATTATCCCCTGGGTGAATCAGAGGGGCTGGGGGTGTGTGTGCCTGTACCTCAGCTGCGGTGCCACGTCAGGGGAGGGGAGTGTAGGCCTGAAGGACGCAGCTGCCTCCTCGCCACGTCCGCTCCGCTTGCTGCTCCTCTCCTCCTTCTGATCTTGCCTCATTATCTCCTGAGTCATCGCTCCCACCTCCGCCGCAGCCACAGCCGCCCGCAGCCAACCCCCCGCGCAGGGACAGCTCCCCATCCATCTCATCCCATCCCATCCCATCCCATCCCATCCCATCCCGGCTGGGGCTGGGGGCTGCCCCAGTGGCGAGGGGACCCGGGGGGACACTTTCCTGCTCTTGCTTTGAGGGAGGAAAGAGGGGAGCAGCGCTGCAGAGTCTCCTCCCGACACGTGCTGCCGGATGCCCAGATGGACGGAGGGGTTTGCTGGTGCTCGTCTCGCAGCCATGCTCTCAGGCTGGGAATCAGGCTGCGAACTGCTTTCCGAGCCCTGCCACAGGGTGGGAGCTGGGGATGGAGCTGGGCTGCTTGCCGCAGACGAGCTGCTCCCCGAATAGACGGGGAAGCGGCTGCCGGCATCTCTGGAGGTGCTTTGGTGTGGTGCTTTGAGCCTGGGGGCTGCTGCACACCCCTCCTCTCTGAAGCTGCTGCGATAAAGCAGAGCCAGGGCTGGCTCCCATTTTTTGCTGCTGGGATGACGGGAGACACAGCTGTGAGCTGAGCAGAAACTCGGAGGAGGTGGCTGTCTCTCTCTCTCTCTCTCTCTCCTCGTGCCCCTTGGCAGCCTCTTCCCAGCGTTAATCCAATTAATCCCAGTTTGGAGTTTGCCAGGTTGGCTCCCTCAGCCTTTGCTCTGCTCAGCCTGCAGTGAGCAGCGCTGCTGCGGGGCTGTGGCAGCCCCCAGCTCTCTCTCTCACCTGCCTCTTGTCAGAAGGTGTTTAAACTCCTGGCTCTTGAAACATCGCCGTGGCTCTGCTCCGGCTTGGCACAACTGACAGCAGGACGGAGCTGCAGTGGCTCAGAGCCAGGATCCACCTCATGGACCATTTCAGAGCCCCCCTCTACCCATTGTGTTAACCTGTCAGGGCTCTTCTTCCAGCCCTCTCTGCTTTGTGCTTCACCTCCCCTGCTAATATCCAGGGCAGGAGTTGTGGAGAGAAGCCGGGTGGGCGGCCGTGCTGTCTCCCATCTGCTTCCCCTCCTGTTTCTCCCTGGCTGGCGGGGCAGGGGCACCCTCCATCCCCTCCTCGTCCCCGAGGCTGTCGAGGGGCAGGAGCTGCTGTGTCCGTGAGATGATCAGGATCTTCTATCTGCACAGGGAGATATTCTTTATGCAGTACATGGAAATAGCCTCCAGTTGCCCCAGGGGAGGTTGAGGCTGGAGCTGAGGCAGAACTGTTTCCCTGAGAGGGGTGGCAGCCCCTGTGCCAGGCTGCCCAGGGAGCTGGGGCAGTGCCCAGCCCTGGAGGGATCCCAAAGCCGTGGAGCTGAGGTGCTGAGGGCTATGGGGCAATGCTGGGCTGGGCAGGGTGAGGGGAGGTTGGACTCCAAAGGCTTTTCCTGATCCTCTGAGGAGCCGTGAGGGTCCCGCCGCAGCATCCAGCTGTGCTGGCAGGCGCTGGGAAGGCCTCAGCACCCGCCAGCAGCCTCCAAACAGACTCCCCTTGTGCCGTGAGGCCGTCGGGCAGCTCTGACCCTCAGCTTGGAGCAGGGAACAAGGGTGGCTGTGTGCGCCTGGCCCCGCGCCCCGACATGCATTCCTGCTGCAGGCAGGGCTTTCCGGCACGGGATGGGGGGGAGAGCTGCCTACTGTAAGGGGCTTGTTGTGGGTTTGCTGCCGTGGGCTGGAGTTTTTCTCCCTTTCTTTTCCCTTTATTACCAGCCTCTGGGTGTCTTTTTAAGCAATTAATCTGGGTCGTGACACTCGCTGAGCAGATCCGAGAGCCCGGGGCTCATTAGCACACAGCCCGCTGTCGCTGGAGAGATGCTCGCGGCAGCTCCACGGCTCTGCCTGATTGTTATTCCAGGCGAGTCAGGGGCTGCGGCAGCAGGAGAATCCCCTCGGCAGAGACCCCCACCACGCTGCTGTGGGCAGAGGGGCACGAGTTGGGCACCCAAAGTCCCCTTCTACCCTGGCAGCGTGGCTGGAGCAGCCAGGGATGCTGTGTGGGCACCGAGGTGCCAGGTGACGGGCAGGCAGTGCAGTGCTGCAGGGCTCAAGGACTTTTGAGGGTCTCAGACTCTCCTCTTCGGCTTTGTCTTGACTTTCTTCTCTTAGCCATCAGCTGCTCATCACCAGGAATGGCATTCGGTCAGTGCTGCCGAGGCCCTGCCAGCTGAACACATGGGCTGGTGCTGCTCCTCTTCCCTCTCCTGATGGGGGAAACTGAGGCAGGACACCTCACCTGGCCCCAATCCACCCACCCTGCCCCTGCCAGAAAGAGGAGAACCATCTCTCCCTGGCCAAAGCTGGGAGTCGTGGCCATCTCATGGCTGTTCCCTCTGTGTGTTTGTGTGGTTTTTGCTCTTGGCTTTCCCAACACCCCTTGACCGGGAGCCGCACCTGAGCTTCTTGTCCTGGCCACTCAGGTTTTCGCCCTGAGCCTTGAGCCTTGGTCCCCCTCGTGCCACTGACCTCCTTGTGTGTCTCAGGCCCCTCCACGGGGACAGGGACCGGGGACATCCCGGAAGCTCCCCGTGCCTGGCGGGCTGCAGCACAGCATATGTGCTGGGATCTGCTCCCTGCCTGCTGTTTATCCGCTTCCTTCGAGTTAACTTATGTTTCCATCGCTGCCCATCTGTCTCCTTCTCTTCCTCACTTCCCTCCCTTCCTCATGTGCTGGCAGGCGAGGGGTCCCCATCCCTATGAGCTCTAAGTGCCCCTCCCGGGTTGGGGGGGGGGGGGGGGAACTACAGGCTCTTCACCTCCCTCCACTGCTCCCACAAGGCTGGATTCCTGCCAGGGCATTTCTTTGGAGGGGGGAGTGATCCTGGTTTAGCTGTGCCTGAGGCTGTGGTGCATCAAGCTCTGACAGTTCCCTCCATCCACCATTAACTCCAGCAGCAGATTTGGCCAGAGCATCCCCCCTCTCCCGTTCAACCTGAAGCCGCTGGAGCTGCGTCAGTGCCGGCAGCCCCCTCACAGCCTCCGCTTCCCTTCCTCCCTCCCCTCCCTGGGCTCAGTAGCGTTCCCAGCCCTTCCACACAGGATTTGCACTGCAGATTTCCCTGCCTTGCCTTCCCTTCCCTTCCCAGCCCAGAGGGAAGCCCGGCTCACTCCCCGCCGGCAGCTCTCCCACCCGGAGCCCGGCTATTAGGAATACCCGGGGCTGCTTCGGGAAACACAAAGGCATCGAGTGCCAGAGCCAACGTGCACCTGCTTCTCTTGCTGCTTCAGAAAGCCCTTGTGACTGCTGCCTCCCACTTCTCCAGCTTTTATTTATAGTCTGTCTTGCTCGCGCTGGGCTTTTCTGGTGGGTTTTTTTTTTTCTTCCCCTCCTTTCTTTCTTTTTCTTTCCCCAGCACAGCTGAGCTGAGCTGAGCTGCCGAGTGCAAACGCTGCCCAGAGCCTTCTCCACTGGAAGAAGAATTGGATCCCCACCGGGAGCAGCCCAAAGCCTCGTCACTGTGCTCCTGGAGAGCACTGCTCCCCCCAGCCAGTGTCTCTGGGGGATGTGCAGCACGGTGCTGCTGGCAGCCCTGATCCACCTTCGGGACCTCGTTAGGTGCTGTTGGCATGAAGGGCATCGCTCTTGGCCGTGGCACTGGGGTCTTGGGGATCCTGCAAAGGACAGTCCAAGCCCAAAGGAGGATCAGTTTATTGGCACCAGTGACTTGGAGGTTGGGAAACTGAGTCCCAGCAAGCTCATGTCACTGATGGCCCTTCAGGGAGGTGCTCAGTGCCAGGCAGAGGTGAGGCAGGCACTTGCCTCTTCACCCAAGGCCTGACCCAATGGATGTCACCGTGCTCAGAGCCACTGCCTGATACACAGAAGAGTGTGCAGAGCTCAGCCAGGGGTCACTGGCATCACCCACCCTGGTTGGCAGCCATGTGGGTGTCGTGGGAAGCTCCGGGGTTGTCCTGGTCAATGGGACACCAAAAGCTCCTCTTTTTTGTGCAGAAACCTTGTGCTCACCCCGACTTCCTTCTCCTCTGTCTCCTCCCGGGGAGGAGGTGTCGAGGGGACATGGCAAAGGGGAAAAGGGGAGGAGAGAGGGGCTCGTGGACCGAAATAACTGCCAAAAAAAAAATGAAAAAGCAAATCAAATCACAAGGCGAGAGGCTTTGCCATCTGCTGCGTGGGTGCCAGAGAGGAGCACCCGCCAGCCTGGGTACCGCCGGCCCCGAGTGTCCTGGCCACGCAGGGAGGGATGGAGGGAGGGAGGGATGGATGGATGGATGGATGGAAGGAGGGAAGGAGGGATGGATGGAAGGAGGGAAGGAGGGATGGATGGAAGGAGGGAAGGAGGGATGGATGGAAGGAGGGAAGGAGGGATGGATGGAAGGAGGGAAGGAGGGATGGATGGAAGGAGGGAAGGAGGGATGGATGGAAGGAGGGAAGGAGGGATGGATGGAAGGAGGGAAGGAGGGATGGATGGAAGGAGGGAAGGAGGGATGGATGGAAGGAGGGAAGGAGGGATGGATGGAAGGAGGGAAGGAGGGATGGATGGAGGGAGGGATGGGAAGGATGGACACAGGGCGGGATGCGCCTGCTCCAACATCCCGCGGCTCTTGTCCCAGCGGGGTTGATGCGAGGAACGCATATCATCTGAGCTCAAACCCTTCACCCCTCCGGCGGGAAGGATTTAAAAGCAGGTTGCAAACAGAGCACCTTCTTTCTTTTGCCAGAGGAGCCGCGTTTCCATGGCACCCAGCGGGGAAGGGGTTTCTCCTGATGCTCCGCGGGGTCGGCGAGGGGAGCCTGGGGTGTCCCTCCAAGCATGAGCATCCAGCTGTCACCCAGCTGTGGCCAGAGGGGACACCGCAGCGTGTCCCCGACGCATCCCGTGCGGGGCAAGGGGGCTGCGGCGGTGGCGGTGGCAGGAACACAGTGTCCCCGGCCAGCACCGTGCCGGGGAGGGACACAAAAGCGCGATTACTCACTCACTCACTCACTCACTCACTCAGTGCCGGGGAGGAGCGGCTCAGCGCGTTACTCAGCTCCGCCGGCAACCGGCTCTATTCACGCATCAACCTGCGGGACCGGAGAGGAGAAGGAGGAGGAGGAGGGATGGGGGATGAGGAAGGGAAGGCTCATTTTTTCCCATCGAGTGCCGACAGCTCACCTCCCCTCTCCGGCCCCATTCTTTTCCCCTTTTACCCCAGGGGACATCATCCGGGGAGGGATGCTGGGGCAGAGGCGATGCTGGTGCTTTCGGTTGGGTCTCCACCGGGGCTAGCAGGAGGTGAATAACGCAAGAGGGAGAGGCAGCAGGGCTGGGTTGCCAGGGGTTGTGGCCCCCAGCACTCCGCAGGACTGGTCCCGGGGGTGGCAGGCAGAGGGGGACAGCGAGCATCAGGCTCTGGCTTTCTGCTTCTCCATGTGCTTCCCCAGCGAGCACGAGCCAGAGAGGAGGGATTTCAGTGATGCTGGTGGTCTGCACTGCAGCCTCCTGCCCCACACATCTCACGTGGCTCCCCAAAGGATGTCCCCAAGCCCATGTCCCTGCCCTGTGCTTGGCTGGGCTCAGAGCACGACTGGGGCTGTGGGCTTTCCCCCAGTATGGTGGGTATAGGCATTAAGCCCTGTGGGATTTTCTGGTTCACACATCACACATCCCCTCCCCCAAGGTTTGCTCCTGGCTTAGAGGTCTTTTAAGGAGCTCTTGGTGAAGCTGCTGCTGCTGGGATGGATGGCAGGGCTCTGGAGAGGGGAGGCAGGGCTGAAGGATGAGCTGCTAGCGGATTTGCAGCCATGGATGCTGCTGCTTAATGGAGGGAGGTAATCAAAGTGGGTTCAAGTGGGGAAGGGGATTGTAAGTGGGGGAGCACATCACTGGCCTGGGTTGGGATCATGGAAGCTGCCATGGATGAGGAGGATGAAGGAGGACAGCATCCCTGAGGGGACACCTGCCAGCAGGGTGGGATGTGGGTGGGGAATGATGCAGGAGTGACAACAGCCCTGACTGCAGCACCTCCACGTGCCATGCAGTGCCGCTCTCTTATTGATGAGTTTAGCCTGGGCAGGGAGGGAACCCCATCCATTTTAGAGCCCATGCTGGGTAGCTCTGCAGCCACTGTCACTCCTGCACAGCATCCATCACGCTCAGCATCTCGGAGCCACTCTCGTGCCCCGGGTATGGCAGTGGCTCAGCATCACCCACGTCACTTGGCTACTTATCTCACAGCAGTCACAAATACCCACTGGCATCTGTGTGGCCCACTGCTCTAATCCCCTCACAGTGCTGCTCCTGTGAAGAGTTACCCAAGCAGAGACCCGTGTCGGGAGGAGATTCGGCACAAAACCAATTAGGACTTTTCCAGGCGAAGTGCCTGTTAATTGCCTCTGCCCTTGCAAACTCATCCAGCATGGATGCTGTTGTTCAGCTCTGCTTTAGGTGCAGCCTTGGGAGGTTTGAGGGGGCTTTGTTTGATGGGGTGATGAGGAAGGGGCTGTGTTACCCCGATCTGAAATGTGGGTTGTGTGGAGCAAAGAGCGTGGGCTGTCCCTGGAGCTAACCTGCGTGCATGGGGTGTGTGCAGGGAGCTTTCCCTGAGGGGTTTCTGATGGGTCATGGCTATGCCCCACAGCAAGCTCCAGCCCCCACTCTCTTCCTGTTCTCAGCAGGAATTCTTTTCTTCTTTGAGCTCTGCTAAAGAGGGCTGAAATTCTGGATGCTCTGCCTCAACTCCCTGCTCCTGCTCCCACCCATCTACCTCAAAAGTGTGATGGAAGGAGCACTATGCCATGTCCTGCTCTCATGGTTTAACCCCAGCCAGCACTTTCCCCTCACCCAGCGTGCCCTAAAAACTATCCTGACTCCCCCCACCACCACCTCTCCAGGACATTGATTTTACTGCCTTCATCCTACTTTTACCTCTTCCCCTTAGCGTTCTAACCCGGCTGGTGTTGGCGGATTCCTGCTCTTATTTCTGAGTCTGCATCACTCTTCATCTGGCATTTTGCATCATTGAAGGACTTTAAAATTAAGTGCAAAAAAAAAAATTATATATATATATATATATAGTTAAAATAGACTTGACTTTTTCAATGCTGCCTAAAAATAAGCAGGCTCTGGGGGCTGGAGCTGCAAATGGGGGGAGCAGCGGGTGGCTGGAGCCGGGCTGCTTTCTCACAGGGGTGCTCAGCCCTCCTTAATTTCAGCAGCAAAGCCTTCTATTGTGTTTTTACCTTAAAAAAAAAAAAAAGGGAACATCCCTCCCAAAGGGAAGCCAAGCGTGGTGCACCATGGAAGACACCCTCTCAGCTCTGAGGCTTGTCCTCATCCGAGGTTTTGCCCGGGGATGCCTGGGAAAAGGGTGAATCAGCCACTCTCTGAGCACAAGGCTGAATGAGCTCCCTGATTTCCCCCTTCCTCTGGGGTTTGGCTGGGGTGCATGGACGCGTAATCTCTTTTAGACGCCCTCAGGCAACCAGCCAGGAGTCTCTTGGTCCTCTGGGAGCAGCATCTCGTGCCCTGCCTTGCTGTTCAGGTGATAAAATGCGGGTGATGGGAATGGATTTTGGGGAGGAAAGGTGTGTCAGGCAACACTGCTGCAGGGAAGGGATTGCTCTGCCTTCCTCTTTTCCCAAAGGATATTCAGTTTTGAGGGATTTTCCCAGCTGACCAAGGATATAGAGTCATATTCCCTGCCATGGCTTGCACTCTGGTGGACGGTCCCCTCTCAGCCTTCTCCAGGCTCAACAGCCCCAGATCCCTCAGCCTTTCCTCATCACAGACATTCCAGTCCCCTCAGCATCTTGGTAGCCCTTTGGAAGGCCTGGCTGTGGGGATCAGCAAGGTGCTGGCAGGTCCTCCTGGGTGTTTCCCACAGCCCATCCTGCCTTGGCTGTAGGCTACAGGGCTGCTCTGGCTGTGCCTGGTGCTGCATGGCCCCATCTTTGCAGCACCACTGAGCAGATGCCTGTACATTCCCATGCCTTTGCATCTCTACAGGGAGCTGAGAACTTAAAAGAAAACTCTTTATAGTCATCTGCTCTGCTGCTTTCCTCCCCTTTTGCTGGTGAGGAGTTGTGCCTGGGTGGCGAGAGTGGAAACGCCAAGTGCAGGTGGAGGTATAACAGGGATGGGGAAATGAGCTGAGGGTTTGTGCTCTTGGAACCATGGCAGGGCAGCCCTTGGAGCGACAAGCCTGGAGCAGGGCTGGAGTACAGAGTGATGTCCCCACAGAGGCTGTGCCATCCTCACAAAGCCCTTGTGAGCCGTGGCTGACGCAGCCCTGGAGCACTGACCAAAGCTGCAGCGCAGGAGGGAAGAGGCATTTCTTTGCTGCGACAGCTTTGCAACAGATTCTTTGGCGGAGCTGACTGCAAACTGCAATCCTAAAGTGTCGGCCCGGCTCCTTTTTCCAGCCTGGGAATGTGAGAAACAAATTTGTTTGGGTTATAAAAACATATTAAAAAGCAACACATTTTGTTTTGCAATATACATGCTTCTGGGTGCCAATTTCCTCCTGGTTTTTTTTTCTTTAAATGAGTGCCATTCTAATCCCTTTCCGACAAAGATGTTCCTTAATCACTTTGGGTTTTTTTGGTGGAGGTAATTGCTGGGGAGATGTTGGGAAGCAGCAGGCAGGGAGCTGTCAGTCACACAGACGGGCTGCATCTCACCCAGGTACTGGGGGAAAGGATGGGAAGCTCCTGGGTATCTCTAGCCCTAAAAGAGATCCAGCCCTGGGTATCTGATGCCTGACACCACCAGTGAGGGAACTGAGGTGTCTGGAACAGCACAGGAAAGTGGCTTTTTGCTCAGTGTATGTGCCCAGATGGTTGACATCTTGATGCACATGCCTCGATGTGTATCGTTCTCTAGTATTTTGCTGACTGCTCCTTAGCTCTTCTCCAGATTCTGGGCTATGAGTGTCTGGCTTTGAGGTGCATCTCATGTGTACCAAGAGCTTTCTTTACCTCGGGATGAGGGGATGGCAACCTCCTGCTCTGGAACCAGCCAGCAGTTGGGACCTCCAGGGGTGTGTTTCCCTGGTGAGGGACCCCTGGGAGCTGCAAGCGTTTGCCCCACACCTCCTGGTCTCTGGCAGGTCCTCTAAACACCCACCCAATGACAGAAGCTGAAGAGGGAATAAAGCAACCCTTTACGCACCATAGAATTGTTTGGACCTTTAAGATCAACAAGTCCCAGCCCCCTCCTCAGCCTGCCCAGCCCAGCACTACCCCACGGTCCTCAGCACCTCAGCTCCACGGCATTGGGATCCCTCCAGGGCAGGGCACTGCCCCAGCTCCCTGGGCAGCCTGGCACAGGGGCTGACACCCCTCTCAGGGAAACAGTTCTGCCTCAGCTCCAATCTAAACTTTCCCTGGGGCAACTTGAGACTATTTCTTCTTGTCCTGTCACTCAGGAGCAGAGAGTGACCCCCCAGCTCCCTGCAGCCTCCTGTCAGGGAGTGTCAGAGTGCTCCTGTCTCCCCTCAGCCTCCTCTTCTCCAGACTGAACAGCCCCAGCTCTCTCATCTTCCCATCATATCTGTGCTCCAGCCCCTTCCCCAGCTTTGCTGCCCATCTCTGGACATGCTCCAGTCCTTCAGTGTCTTTCTCGAAGTGAGGAGACCGAACCTGAACACAGCACTCCAGGTGTGGCCTCAGCAGAGCCGAGCACAGGTGAGGCAGCTTCCCTTCGTGGTAACCATTTTGGGGTAAATTTCCACCAGCCCTCTCTCAGTGCTGGCACAGGCAGCATTGCAGCTTGATGGAAACCATCCCACCAGGCACTGCATTAAAATATCCATCTGTTTCCCAAGCAGTGTCTCTCCTCCTGCCTTCCTCAGTACCGGGGGTTAAGACAGGAGGTTGGCATCACTTCTGCTCTTGAGCTCTTCATTTGCTTTAAGGAGCTGCTTTTCCCCATCACCTCTCCATGCCAGTGTGTGCCTGTCTCTCTCTGTCCCCCTCCGTTCTTGTGGCCCATCTCGGAGCCTCTCAATCTCTGGTGCCACCGCAAATTGAGAGGATCAGAGATTGTTTTGCCAAGTTGGTGTCAGCTGCTGTTCGAGGCAAATGCCTGCAGGTTAATGAGTTACTTTTGAATGACATGGATTTTGATTGGTAATTAAAACACTCCATTTGAGCAGGTTACCGCAGAACCTTCACAAACGTGAGGACTCTTATGTCTTTGCTTCCCCTCGTGTTTTCCTTTGGGGTTCCAATTTAAATAACCTCCTTATTAAACTGTTGGCTCTTAAACACAACCAGAAGCTAGAAACACAGCAAGGCCCCCGAGCTGCCCTCCCCATCCCCACACCTCTCCATCGGATCTGTGCCTTTGTGTTGGTTTTCTCCCCAGCAGCTTCTTGAGGCACTTGATGGAGCTGGTGCAATCCTGGCTCTTTGATTCCCTGGCTTTGCCCCATCAAGTTTTCTCTTACCTCATGCAAAATTAATATGCTGCTTTGAGCCCAAATGTGGCCAGAGCAGTTTGCTTGGGATGGGTTTGTTATGGGGGCTGGGATGGGATGTGGTAGGTGGTTTTCTGCCACTCGATAATAGGAGGAGCCTTTGGAGGTGGCTTCACCCTGGGTAAACCCACCTGGACATGCCCTTCAGCTGCAGTGGGACTGGGGGGAGCAGTTTGTTTTCACTCACAGTGTTTCTGTGTGATACATGCATTTGCAACGCAGGAACAATAGCCAACCTGCCGAGCAAAACAGGAGCTGTTCCCAAAGTTGTTGGCATTTTGCTTTTTTGCCAAAGGTCTGGAGAGGCAGGTAAACAGCCATTAACTCTGAGCTGCAGCAAAGAGGTGGCTTATTCCTGGGAGTCAGAGAGGAGCCTGGGGTTGGAGGAAATTCCCCTCTGAGCATCCAGATTGCAGCAACAGCAGCAGCCTCTGCTTTGGTGTTTGAATGGTGGGGGTTGGAAGGGACCTCTAGAGCTCATCCAGCCCAACCCTCTGCTAAAGCAGGTTCCCTTTGATCAGGGGGCACAGGAACGTGTTCAGGTGGGTTTGGATATCTCAGGGAAGGAGCCTCCTCACCCTTCCTGGGCAGCCTGGGCTAGGGCTCCCTCACCTCAGCACCAAAGGGGTTTTCTGGACACTACAGAAAGAAGTGTCACCACATCCTTCTCACAGTCACCCTTTAGGTGACGTATTAATACTAATGAGAACCCTCCTCAGTCTTCTCCAGGCTAAACAGCCTCAGACCACACAGCCTAAGAAAGATGCCCCATCATCTGGACTGCTGGATTCTCTCTAGCTGTCCTCTGTCTCTTTGGAGCTGGGGACCCCAGACCTGGATGCATTTTGCTTTCAAAGCCAAGAGGATTGTTTTGTTTTGCTTGGGGAAACTGAGGCAGGGGGCTTTGGTCTCTGTACATGAATATCTACAACTAGCCCTGGTTTGCCCCAGCATGGCCAAATCCTACCCTGGAGTGGCTTTGCACCTCAGGCACCACACTGGTTGTCAGGATTCTGTTGAATGGGGAGGTAATTTCCCAGAGGTGCCTGAAGTTGCCTTAATACAAGCTGTCAAGATGACATACTGATGCGCTGGGCTCCCTCCCCTTCCTTCTCCTGTGACAATTTTGTCAAAGCTGCCTTTTGAGAAGCTGTTTTGACGAGGTGCTAATGGCTCCTTCCTCATCAGGATTGGATGTCCCCCAAACGCAGGGGAAAGGAAGCTGCTGCCTTCCCTGATAATTAAGAAAAGGGATAATAAGGAGTTGAAAGGAGAGCAGCGGGGGGTGGGTGCTGCCGGCTATGTGATGCTCACAGGTAGCAGCGGGTTGAGGTCAATCAGCTTTTTTTTTGGGTGAGGGGGAGGCATTTGGAGCACTGCAGAGGGTTTGCTGGGGCTGCTCCTGCAAGCCAGGGACCTGCCTCGGCTCGTCTTAATAAGATGCAAGGTTAAAAATAAGAATCAATAAACGCCAGATTATCGAGATGGGATTAATATACATATTAAACACCCCCTCGCCCCCCCCATAAATAACGACCCGGCGTCGCCCAGCTAATGAGATTGGGAGCCTCAGCAATCAAGGGCAGAGGATTAGAGATGATCAGAATAAATCCCAAATGATGAGCAACGTTGCCAAAGTGTATCCTTGGAAGACCCCACAGGCAGGGACCTGGCTAGGGGGTGTTTGCTCAGGGTTCCCTCTGCCCTGCCTGGAGGTAGGGATGCTTATACCTGGCTGCAGGTTTGGGCAGAGGCTTGGTGTCAGAGCCCGAAACCCTGTGACCCTCCACTTTTGCACATCATGGTCAAACCCCACCTGTCCTACAGCATCCCATGAGTCCCCACCTCAGGCTCTGAGGCTGAATCAGGGCCATTGGTGTGTTTCCTAAAGCCTGTTTGGCCACAGCCCTTGGGCAGCCCCAAGCATCTTCTCCCACAGCCACCCATGGTCTCCAGCTGTGCTCTCCCTTCCCAGCTCCCAAATTAATCCCCGTGAGTGTTTTTAATGCCTCTGCATGTCTCTAAGCTCTTCCATACCCAGAAGCCAAATGCTCCTTGTAGGATTCAGATGGCTCCCCCGTGGATTAGATGGGATGGCTGCAAATTCCTTGTAATTTCCCCATGTGGGGGTCTATTATCTGCTGCTGGGAGGAGGGGGCTCAGGGGCAGCACCACCACCCTCTAGTTCCCATCTGTGTGATGCTGGGCTGGGGGGAAGGTTTAGCCCTGATCACTTGTTGGGGCTCTGATTCAATTATTCCCTGCTGCAGCCTTGGTTCTTCCTCTGGAGGAGGACAGATCCTCCCCATCCCATGTAGGGCTCGACTGCTTCCCCAGGTGAGCTCTACCTGTCCCCAGATTAGCTGGTCCAGCAGCTACCTGAGCTATGACATATCACTGCTGCTTAATGCAGGTGACTGGGACTCAGCCCTGGTTACAGGCTGCATTTGCTGATTCAGCAGGTCAAGAGAAAATCCTCTTCGTTTACAGATGAGAGCTGGAGCTGTGCAGAGGAAGAGGAGATTTTGGGGAGGGAAATCCTTCAGTGCTGGGGATTTCTGGCTAATAGGGGCTGTGTGATCCAGGAGCTTGATCCTTGCTGCTGGTTATCTCGTATCCAGAGGCTGGAGAACAAGTGAGCTGGTGCTTTTCAGGTCCTCAAAGGGTAAGGTTTGCCCTGTGCATATCATATGGGATGGAGAGCATCAAGTGAAGGGCAGCCTTGTGCATCCCATGTCTCCCCATCCGTGCTGGCATCCCCCACCTCCCCGAGGCTGCCACCGCCTTCCCGGGGTGGGAAGCCCGGGTTTGTCTTTCTGATGCCTCAATCAATGGCATCGATTGGGCTGGAGTAAAGAATCGATGCTAATTTGGTTGGAGGGCCCAGCACGGGGTGTGCGAGGAGTAATTAGAGCAGCAGAGGTGTTGGGGGGCTGGAGGCTACAGGGTTGGGGAGCTGGGACAGCCACTGGAGCCCATTGCCTGGGGAGGGAGGGAGGGAGGGATGGACAGTGAGGAGGGTGATGGGCAGGCTCCTGCTTCCCTTTGGCACCCCTTACCCCTGCCTAGACTGGCAAGAGCAAGGGGGCTCACACTGCTAAGGGCTGTCCCCTGATGCCAGGCAGTTTCCTAATGTGCTTTCTCTCTCTTTCACCACTGGCAGCACTTCCAGCCCCAGGAAACGATTTTCCTCACATCGAGTGCTGAGAAAGTGTCTGCAAAGAGGGGACTCCCTGCACTCCCCAAAGAGCAAGTGATGGGGAATCCAGGAGGGAGTTAGGTCTTGCTACAAATGGGGAAAAAATAGGAAAAAAGTATTCCTTGCAGCCTGATGAAACAGCATCAACCCCTCCTCCCCCCNCCCCCCCCCCCCCCCCCCCCCCCCCAAGGTGGGCTGCACAAGCTTCCCTGGCTTCCCCTTGCCCTTCCAGTCTCTCTGCAACTTGCTGGCAAGTCCCTGTCACATCGAAGCAGCTCTGCCTTCACAGGGGGCTGTGATGAAATAGCCTTTCTGCTCTTCCTCAGCAAGAATTATGGGGCCATCTGGATCTCAAAGAGCAGCCACAGCTTCATTGGAAGCTGTTCCTTGCAGAAGGAAGGAGTGGGCTCGTGCCCGACAGCCACCCCCAGCTCTACCCTCACACTGTGAGGATGCTGAGGAACTGCATCCCGTCCGAGCCTTGGGGGATATCTGCACACAGCTGGGCTTGGAAGAAGGCTGGGGGTGGCTTTTAGGGCTGGGTGGGTGGAAGGGAAGGGAAAGGAGGATGTAAACTTGGGGAAAAGGTCAGGCGTGCTATAAATAAGTGGCATCCTGGGAAAGAAATGTCAGTGTGTGGCAGCAGCGACACAGCAGTTCCCGAGATGGAGAGGGAAAGGATCAGAATCCACAGGAATCAGGGTCAGGGCACCAGTGGAGGGGGCTATCCCTGAATGTGGTGGGTCAGAGCGTGGCTGTTGTGCTGCCTGGGTTGTTATTGGGGATGCTGTTGCAGCAAGGTTGGGGCACAAGCCAGTCACAAGCTGCTCGTGCTCTTGGTACTCAAAAGTTATTCTGCTGCTGTCTGATGGGGTGGGGAAAACTGGCTGCAGCTGAGGATTTCCAGCTGCTCCACTCCCAGGATGATGAGGAGTAGATGGGAGAGGGGAGGAGGTG
The DNA here is from genome assembly GCA_013401255.1 of Urocolius indicus. Taxonomy (NCBI): domain Eukaryota; kingdom Metazoa; phylum Chordata; class Aves; order Coliiformes; family Coliidae; genus Urocolius; species Urocolius indicus. Next base: position 89,442 of record WBNH01009365.1, on the reverse strand, counting down.
GGAGCTTTTTGTGGTCCTCCTGCCTGAGCTGGGAGATAGTGAGTCAGGAGGATGATGAGGGTGGAGTGGGTGAGCATCCAAGGGGTTTTGCTTTTGGGGGTAGGGGAGAGTCAGCAAAGCAGGGTGCTGCCCACACTCCCAACCCTTCTCTGGGACATCCCCTGGGGCTGTACCTCCCTTCTAGAGGAGCAAAGCCTGTGCTTCCCCCTGTTCCCCCCACCCCACCCCCTCGGGGACTGATTGCACATTTGTCCCTAAAGTGGTCTGACTCGCTGCCTAATCATCCTCCCCGGCAGCCCTGTGAATGCAGGGCTGATTGCTGCCTGGGGAGGGGAGCAGGGAGGGGGGGAAGCCGACTCAGGGCCAAGCCCAGCTGCAGGGAAGCGCTGCTCCAGGGACAGGCTGGCTCCTCACAGGGCTTTCAGCAGCGAGCTGAGAACGAGCCAACTCGGCTCTCTCTAGTTTGCACCGGTCTGGGTTGAAGGGGACGGTGTTGGGAGCTGCAGATGTGGTGCAGAGCCCTGGAGAGGGTTGTCATCTCTCCCCTGAGAGATGGTGACCGTGTGCCCCATGTCCTTGGAGAGCTGTAAAAGGGGGACCTGGGCGGGGGGGGAGTCCCTGGACCTGATTGATGATCTGTGTCTGGGGATTTCCTCCCCCAGGACTGCAGTGTTACCTTCATCTCCTGAGCCCTCAGGTCCCTCCTGAGCCAGGAAAGGTTTTGGACTGTTGTAGTGACATCCAGGGCTTGGGGGGCACAGGGTGCTTGAGCCAGGAGCCTCCACTGGGGCTGAGCCACCAGCCCTGGGCATTCTCGAGCCCTTCACTGTGGCATCTGGGCTGCCGCTGGAAGGGTCCCATGGAAAGGCCACGGCTCGTGTGCAGAGCAGCTGGGAGGGCTGTTACAGGTAGTTGTTTGGTGGGAGGTGAGGATTCACCCAGCTGCCGTGGGGCAGGGAGCAGTGTGGGGGTAGGACTGGGGCTGGAGGAGCAGTTTGGGCTCTGCATGCTTCCCCTCTCCATGCACCACACAGTTTGGTTTTGAGAGTGCAACTTGGAACTGATCCCTCAGGGGATGATCTCTTGTGTATTCAGTCCTTGGGGGCCATCCTGAGCCCTCAACGAGCCCCTGCCAGGGATGCTCAGTTTGAAAGAGGAGAAGCTCAGTGGCTGGAGCAGGGAGGTGTCTGATCCCCTCTGAACAAAGGCGGCTCTGAGCCTCCCCTGCCTCTTGGCACGGTACAAGAGAGCCCTTCTCTCCGGCAGAAAAAGCCCTTTCCAAGCCCGGCGTTCCTCTCCCCCCACCTCCATCCCCCGTCTCGGGAGGGCTGCAGCTCCCTTGGCTGGAGCCCAGCCTCACACCTGCCTGCCCGTGCCCTTCCCGGGACACTGCGGACTCCAGATGCAGAGGGGACCCCGACAAGCTTGTCCCCTCCTGCAGCACGTATCCCTGGGGCTGGGATTTTGGAGTGGGGAGGGGGGGAACAGTGTTTACAGGGCAGAGGGGTCCTGTGGTCCCTCACGTAGGGCTGGGGTGAGCACTGGGCAGCCCAGCACACCCGGCTGCAGAGGGAAAGGGCTCCTACCTCTGGTAATTACCCGGTGAGGTTGATGCCACATGATTCAGGGACGTCAGCAGAGTGTGTCACAGCCGATGACACGCTGCATGTGCAGGGGCTGGAAAGGATGCCAGGGCGAGAGGTTGGAGCACTGGGATGGCAGCGTCTGCCTCCTGCCCGACCTTCAGTGAGTCACCTCCCCTCCCCTCCCCAGTTGGCCAGAGCACGTTTGGAGTGGTCCAGCCCGTCCTCTCACCCTCTATGGGAGCAGGTCTTAAGCATGGCAGGCTGCTGGTGAAGNCTTTACTCACGGTGATGACAGCGTGGATGACAAGTTCCCCCAGCCCCCAGGAGCACGTGCTGTGCCCATACTCCCCGCACTGGGAGGTGTGTTCCCAGTGCCAGAGAGGCCCAGTGAGTAATGGGGTGGGCGGCAGTGCCGGGGTGCAGCTGGGGGGGGTGGGCTGGAGGGGGCTGCAGTTGATGGTACCGAGCAGAACACACTCTGGAATCCTTTTTTAGGGTTAGAGGAGGACTGTTGCCAGCTCCAGGAGTGCTGAGGGGGGGACGTGCCCCACTGTGGAGCAGTGTGTGGGATACAGTACCAGAGAGGGGGCAGACAGACAGAGACAGGTTACTGGGGAGGGCAGCAATGCCTTGCTGTCCCTTGCTTGGGGGAGCAAACCTCAGCCCACAGTGCCCTGAGGTGGCTGCTGTGGGTCCAGGGTCTCCCATAGAGCCTGAGCTGTTTTTTGCCCCAAAGCCAAGGTCCTGCAGAGCAGCACTGCGAGACTGAGCCTGTCAGTTTGGCTTCCCGGGCTGGTGCTGGGATGGGGATGCCAACACCCCAGAGAGACATATTTTGGCTGGAGAAGTAGGTGATGAGATAAGGATGGGGTATCGCGTTACCAGAGTCGGATCCTTCTTTGAGGTTAATAAGACAAGACAGACAATTGCTGCTGCTTGATCCAGGGAGTGCTGTGTGAGTGAGTCTATTAGTGGGCTGATGAGTAATCAGCTACGTTGGAGACCTGCTAACGGGAAGGGGGAAAAAAGAAAGTTGTGAGGGTGACTCAACTGACCCCTCTGCACACAAGTTAGTGTGTCTTTGCTGAAATGCCACAGGTGGATGGTTCCACGGTGGGCACGAGGAGAAGAGGAAGGCATGGCAAGGATATTCCCCCTCGCTTGCCAGCCCGGAGTCACGCGCCCGGCGATGAGACACCGGCACCGGGAGAGGGGACAGGGAGGGGACGTGCCTAACCCCTGCTTGGCGTGAGCTGAGCCCATCTGCCTGCCTGTCCTTCGCCTGACTCCACGCAGGCACTTTGCTGCTTTCCTCCCCCCACTTTCCGTGCTTGCTGTGCACGCAGCGATGCTGCAGGCTGGCTCAGCATTTCCATGCCCAGCTCCCACGTTCCCTGCTTGTCCCTGCCCTGAACTTCCCAGTTGCAGTGGCAGGGATGGGGTAGGCTGTCTTCTCAAAGGTCCCTGCCCGGAGCAGGGGAGGGTGAGTGAGTGAGTGAACAGCTGGGTGATGTGGGATGCCGTGAGACAGCAGAGTCCCACTTTCCCGATGTGGGCCGTTGCCTCTCCAAGTGCAGGAGGCAGCTCTCCCGGGAGATCAGGTGTTGTGAGACTCGTGACTCCACCATGCAAATGCTGGAGGCTGTGAATAATCATGTACTTGTGCAGGGAGACTCAGCCCCGTGTGGGCTGGAGCATCCCTTGGCCAGGCTGGATGCAGCCAAGTCCGGATCTCGTGCTCTCCTGGATGGGAAAGAGGGGAATGGGAAGAGAGAAGCCCCGTTTTCAGGTCAGCCCCTCTCCAGCAGCAAGCATTTTTGCTGCCCTGTATGAAGGCTGAAGCAGGACCTCGCTGCTCCTGAGGGCTGCAAAGCTCTGCACTTGTAGCTCGTTCCTGCTTTTCTCATACCAATCCTCCTCAAGCTGAAGTCTCTGCCCCTGATCCTCGGTGCCAAATCCCAGGGCTGCATCTCTCCCAGATATGTGTGACAGAGACAGCTACATCCCCCAAGGCTCTTGCTCTTGTGCTGAGCTGAGGACTCCCACCTCATCTGTCAGAGTTTTCCAAAACCCAAAAAAAAACCAAACCCACCCCAAAGTGAGACATTTAAATCTCTCTTGTTAAGGCAAAGTGATAAATGTATGGCTGGGCAGCTGTTGAGCTGTGAGGGGTGGGCTGTGCTCCCCATGGCTGCGTGGTGGGGGTGGAGGCCAATGGGTCCTGGCCTCCAATGGTTGATTTTCCTCTGTCTGTCATCTTTTGAGGCCAGAAAGACAGCTATGGCTCAGGCCAGCAAAAAGCTGCTGCTAGAGGTGCTCCCACTTGGAAAGAGAAAGGATTCACCTGTGGGGTGGAAAGGTGCCAGCCACGGAGCCGTCTGCTATCCCATGGGAGCTGCATTGCTGTTGCCAGAGGGTTCCAGGGCACAAGCCCATGGCTTGTACGGCTCCAGCTTGGTCTGTGGTAGCTCCCATCACAGCAGGGAGGGCTCCCACGTGGTGGGCAGGAGGTGGCCGTGGCCGAGGCGTGGGGTGCTCAGTGCTTTGCCTCGCTGGCTGTTGCCTTCGCCCGCTCCCGGCTCTGCCACCACAGGCTGACGTGAGAGTACACGGAGTGCCCTGCTCATGTAAATAAACCCAGCTATAAATAGAGGAGGAGAGAAGTGTGAAAACAGTGGGGAATGGATTTCATGAAGCCAGCAAATTAGTCTGGAGAAACAAGGGTGTGAACCAGCAGCAGTGCTCCAACCCAAGCCCATATTTCCAGTTTCTTCAGCCTGGGCAGGTTCACGCCGTGTGCGTGGGGCTTTGTCCTCTCCATCCACCACAGGCTCCTGATGCCCCCGAGGTTGGGCTGTCTGAGAGTAGGTGTCATCAATGCCCTTTCTTGTATTCTTTTTTTTCCTCTTTGGAACAGTGGCAAAGCCCATCCAGAGACATGAAGGTGATGTGGACTCCAGCTGGACTGGAATATAGCCACTCCGTCCGTCTGGGTGAGGCTGGAAGGAGCTTTGCTGCTCTTGGGCTTGCTCCCCTCACAGAGAGTAGGTGATGGCTGGGATGTTTTGGATGCTTTGAAGCTGGGAGGATGAAAGTATTTTGGGTGCTGGCCAAGGAGCTCTGCCCTCCTGGGCTGCTGCGCACCTGATTCTCACGAAATCGGGCTGCACCGACCCAGCTCAGAGAGCAGACCCAACGTAAGGGTCATCCTTGGCTCTGCCAACCCACCTTGCAGATTTGCAAGCTTTCACTTTAGACCTCAGGACTAAGAGCTGAGTCAGACTTTTATGAGGTCTTGGATTTTGCTGGGGAAGCAAACTGCTGTGAAGCTCGTGTGAGCTGGGGCCGGGCTGGGGGATGCTCTCTGCCAGGTCTCATGCTGTCCACTGTCCCGTGCCATGCCAATGCCTGACCCTTCATGGGTAAAATCGTGGGTGGGAGGTGTGGGATGCTCCTGACACTCCTCAAATGCTTGCATCCTCTACAAGAGTTGGGGTTTTTTTGCCTCTTTCCAGGACGTGCATGGGAAGAAGAAGTGGGAAGAGAAGCAGCTGCTCAAACATCTCCCCAAATACTCTCCCAACGCAGTGAGCGAGGGTAAGACAGTGAGTGCTGGGGACAAAACGGCACGGCCCTCCCCTCTCTGTGCCCTCCTGGGCTGCCTGTCATCTCAGGGGAAGTTCAGTGGCCCGTTTCTCGTGCTGGCACACTCCTTAGGGGTGAACAGGCTGTTTGCCCATCTGGCATCACCAGAGGTCTTTGGAGGGAGGAGAGGTGGGCTGAGCTGGGGGAGCACAGGAGGACTTTCTAATTCCTACCTATTTTCCGTTGGAGTGGCTCCCAGTTTTGTCTCTTCAAAGAGAAGGGTGTGTGCTCAGCAGGGCCCAGGGCTGTGCCAGGGAAATGGTGTGGGGGACAGGGTGACACGGCGTTGTCACAGGGTTCTGGGCCTTAGGGATGGAGGCAAGTGGCGCAGAGCAGGAGGACGTGACCCAAGTTGTGCAAGGTGGCAGGAGGAGGTGGTACAGATGGTGCAAAGTGTGGCAGTGGCACCGAGCTGGTTCTGGGTGCCAAGTAAACGTGACACCAAAGTGTGTCAGGTGCTGAGGAGATGGCAGAGCTGTGCAGGGTCCTGGCAGAGGTGATGGGGGCCAGTGGCACGGCTGATGCAGGGTGCTGGTGTGATGACCCTGAACCTCTGCAGAGGACACAGACGGTGGGAGATGCGTTACCCTGAGCTGACGTGTGGTACAAGGTTGTGGTGGCATCAAGCAGGAGGCAGGGATGTGACCCCAGGAGGGCACAGCTGAAGCTGGTTGGGGCAATGCGGAGCTGGTGCATGGCGCAGGCGGCTCAGCCTGTGGTAAGGAGGTGGGCGCAAAACAGCACCGGGGTGTCAGAGAGGTGATGTTTGGCAGCAGCGGCAGGTGGCAGAGGGGACAGTGAGGCAACACTGTGCCGGGGCAGGGGAACACACACCTGAGGACAAGAAGACGATGCTGTGCCAGCGCAGGGGGCACAGCTGGGAGTGGGCAGGGAGCGTGAGGGGGGTATATCTGGAGACAGCGAGCTGATGCGCCAGTGCAACGGGGCACATCTGGAGCCAGTGAGCTGATGCACCAGTGCAAGGGGGCACATCTGGAGAGAGGGAGCTGATGCACCAGTGCAACGGGGCACATCTGGAGACGGGGAGGTGACGCGCCAGTGCAAGGGGGCACATCTGAAGACAGTGAGCTGATGCGCCAGTGCAAGGGGACACATCTGAAGACAGTGAGCTGATGCGCCAGTGCAAGGGGACACATCTGGAGACAGGGAGGTGATGCACCAGTGCAAGGGGGCACATCTGGAGACAGTGAGCTGATGCACCAGTGCAAGGGGACACATCTGGAGACAGGGAGGTGACGCACCAGTGCAAGGGGGCACATCTGGAGACAGTGAGCTGATGCACCAGTGCAAGGGGACACATCTGGAGACAGGGAGGTGACGCATCAGTGCAAGGGGACACATCTGGAGACGGGGAGGTGACGCACCAGTGCAAGGGGGCACATCTAGAGACGGGGAGGTGATGCACCAGTGCAAGGGGACACATCTGAAGACAGTGAGCTGATGCGCCAGTGCAAGGGGACACATCTGGAGACAGGGAGGTGATGCACCAGTGCAACGGGGCACATCTGGAGACGGGGAGGTGACGCACCAGTGCAAGGGGACACATCTGGAGACGGGGAGGTGACACCGCGCCGGTGCGGGGAGCGTGGAGGGGGGTAAGGGGGCAGGCAGGTGCGTGCGGGCCGGTGGCCGGCGGCGGGGCCGGAGGTGCCCCGGTTGGCGGTTGGCGCTCCCGGCAGTGCGCATGATACTGCGGCGCCGGGGCCGGGGCTGGGGCTCGTTCGGGCTCCCGCTCGGGCTGCTGCTGCTGCTCCCGCCGCCGCCTCCCGCCGCCGCCGCGCGCGCTCCCGCGCCCCCGCGCGCCTCAACCAACCCACCCACCTTGCAAACGGGCCCGGCCCCGCCGCGTCCCGGCCAATCAGCGCCCGCTCCGGCGGGGCGCGGCCAATGGGAGGCGGGCGGGGGCGGTGCCGGAGCCGCTAAAGGCCGCAGGCTTAGGCTGCGCCCCGGCGCCGCGCGGCTGCGGGCAGGTGGCGGCGGCGGCGGCAGCGGGATGCTGCTGGTGCTGATGATGCTGATGATGGTGATGGTGATGGGAGCGATGATGATGGGCGCAGCGGCAACGGGCAGCGGCCGCCGGCCCTGAGCCTCCCTTCTCCTCCCGGCTCCCGGGGGGGACCCGAGCGCAGCCCTGCCGTGCCGTGCCGTGCCGTGCCGTGCCCCAAATAGCCGGGCGGCCCGGCGGGCAGAAGATGATGCTGCGCACCGGAGGCCGGTAGAATACTATGATTTGGTATGTGGCCGCTTTGGTAGCAAGTGTGCTCGGCGCCCGCGGGCTGCCCGTGCAAGGTGAGTGAGTGATTGCGGCGGCGGTGGGGCCGTTCCTGCCCGGGATAGACCCCCCCCCCCCCCCCCCCCGCGGGGGGTCGGGGTGACCGCGCACGGGTCGGGATGGAGGATGCTGCGAGAGGCGCATCCCGGAGCTGGCGGTGGGCAAGGGGCTGTGTATGTGTGTGTGTGTGTGTGTGTGTGTTTGTGTGCGGGGAGGGGTCGGGATGCGGCGCGTTGCGGCTCCGGAGTGCGGGCTTTGGCATCCTCGCCGGTACCCACAGCGCTGCCCGTGAGCCCCGGCGCGGCTGCTGCAGTTTCTTCGAGGGAAGGGAGGGGGGTACCCGGCTCGTTTTTCCTTCGGAAAGGTTTGGTTTTTTGATGGCTGTGACCTCCCGGAGGGCAGCGGCTGTGTGAGTGGGGAAGTTGAGGAGGCAGGAGCTTGCCGGTATCTTTTTTTTTCTCAGCCGGTATCTTTTTTTTTTCTCAGCCGGTATCTTTTTTTTTCTCAGCCGGTATCTTTATTTTCTCAGCCGGTATCTTTTTTCCCCTCCCTGGTTTCTGGCTGTGAAGCCCTTGCTGCTGACAGTGCAGCCCCCAACCGAAACCAGACCGCGGGGGGCAAGAGAAGGGCAAAAGCGTTTCTCGCTCCCCGGGTTCTTTTTTTCTTTTCTCCCCAGCAGGCAGCGTTTGCCCTTCCCTGCCAAGGGTAGCCCGGCTGAGCAAGGAGAAATGCAGAAAGGGATTCGCTGCTTTCCCCTGCAGTGTCCCGGCCGTGCCCGTGCGCTCCAGGCTGCGGGTTTGGGGGTGACTTTGCTTCCCCCCACTGCCCTTCTCCTCCTCTCCGCCCCCCCCCCCACCTTCACTGCAGGCTGGCTGCTGCACCAAGGGTAAACTGAGGCACAGGGTTGTCCAAGGTCAGGAGGGAGACAGGGACAGGGAATAACCCTGATTTTTCCTGCTCTGGCTTCTTTCCCTTCAGCTGCCAGCCCCCTCCTTCCCATCCTCAGCCATCCCTGCAGGTAGAAGGGGAGCTGCCGGCTGCTGGTGCTGCAGCACCAGCAGCCGGCAGCTCCCCTTCTACCTGCAGGGATGGCTGAGGATGGGCAGGAGGGGGCTGGCAGCTGAAGGGGAAGAAGCCAGAGCAGGAAAAATCAGGGTTATCCCCTGCCCCTGTCCCCCCCCTGCCCTTCCCCCCCCCCCCGCCCCCCCCCCACCTTCACTGCCGGCTGGCTGCTGCACCAAGGGTAAACTGCGGCACAGGGTTGTCCGAGGTCAGGAGGGAGACAGGGACAGGGAATAACCCTGCTTTTTCCTGCTCTCGCTTCTTTCCCTTCAGCTGCCCGCCCCCTCCTTCCCATCCTCAGCCAGCCCTGCAGGTAGAAGGGGAGCTGCCGGCTGCTGGTGCTGCAGCACCAGCAGCCGGCAGCTCCCCTTCTACCTGCAGGGATGGCTGAGGATGGGCAGGAGGGGGCTGGCAGCTGAAGGGGAAGAAGCCAGAGCAGGAAAAATCAGGGTTATCCCCTGCCCCTGTCCCCCCCCTGCCCTTCCCCCCCCCCCCGCCCCCCCCCCACCTTCACTGCCGGCTGGCTGCTGCACCAAGGGTAAACTGCGGCACAGGGTTGTCCGAGGTCAGGAGGGAGACAGGGACAGGGAATAACCCTGCTTTTTCCTGCTCTCGCTTCTTTCCCTTCAGCTGCCCGCCCCCTCCTTCCCATCCTCAGCCAGCCCTGCAGGTAGAAGGGGAGCTGCCTGCTGCTGCTGCTGCAGCACCATCTCCCATCTCTGCTACCGGTATCTCGCTAGACAAGGAGTGCTCCCTGCACCCTGGTGATCCTTGGCCAGTCAGGATGGGACCCGTGGGGGTTCTCCATCCCTGCCCGTGGGGATGCAGTAGCCACCAGCAGCAAGCGATACCCGAGTGGGCAGCCAGCGCATCTTCCCTCCCCCCCCACTGCACAGGGGGGGAAACACCGTGGCTGGGCGTGCTGGGAGTGGGGCACCTTGGCACGCAGCCTTGCTGCATCACAGCACTCCTCAGGTGTGCAGGGGCACATCTGCACCCTGCCGCTGTCCGCTGGCATCCCTGCAGGGGGGAAAAAGGGAGGGTGTCAGGATAGAGCCCCTCATGCAGTGGCCGGGCTGCCGCCTGCCTTGAAGCGCATCCTGCGGCGTGGCCAAGCAGGGATGGGAGTGGGGGAGGTTTGCAGCAGCAGTTTTTGGGGGGGCTCCTCTGCCCGGGAGAGGCGGCTTGGGAACTCAGGAAGACCCTGGAACCGTTTGGGATGGCGTTCCCTGGGTGGGTGGCTGGGTGGGTGGGTGAGGGGGACCCCGGGCGCGGGGGTGCCGTGCGTACGGAGCGGCGTGTACGTGATGAATGAGCGCGCTGTGAGTAATGCGGGGGTGGGTACCAGCCTGCCTGGACCCCCCCACCACCACCCGCGGGAGGGCTGCGTGGGGGTGATGGGCACCCTGGCCCTNAACGGCTTGGGGATTTTGGGGCTTTTTCTGCTGGGCTTTCTCCTTATGCCGTTGCCTTCCTCCTCCTCCTCCTCCTCCTCCTCCTTGAATGAGATGCAGCTGCGCTGACCCTGGGCAGCCCTCTTGCCTGGCCTGGCTCTCCTGGGGCTTTCCAAGCGTTAATCGGCTCAGGGAGGGAAGGAGGGTGCGTTATCCCCTCTTAGGGCGTGGGGGGAGGAGAGACAGGACTTGAACCACGCCGGGCATGGGTGTAGGGAGGAGGGATCTGGCCTCTTGGCATTCCCGTGACGCCGACGGGCATTTCCTCCCTCTTCCCACGAGCGAGCAGCGATGCAGCGCTGCGCCGGGATGCTGATGGGGTGCGGCACAGGCATGGGGTGCTCAAGGCAGGATTTGGCTTTGCCAGCCCCGGGAGAGGGCTCCTGTGGAAGAGGTTTTCCCCCCCCCTTGGACACCATGGTGTGGTGACCTTGATGGTGGGAGCAGCTCGCCGTGGCGGTGCTGGTGCTGCATCCCCTACTCGCTTCTGGAACAGGGTTGGTGCCTCTTCAGCCGTGGAGAGGTTTGGACCGGGACCTGCCGGCTTTGGCTCCACTCTCCTCTGGCAAGGGAATGGTTTGGCACCGGGTGCAGCCAAGGGATTTGGCCCAACTCCCATTTCCATCCTTCCCTGGGGGATGTTTTTGCTCCTCTAGACCTGTTGGAGGGGAGCACGAGGGTTGTTGTGCACAGCTCTGTGCTTGGCTCGCCGGAGGGCTTTTGCCGTGACGGTATCCCGGCTCGGTTGCCTTTCAACTTGGAAGATGCAGCTTTTGCCGATGATGGGTGAACCCTGCAAGTTCCTCTCCGGAGCTGCAGCAGGATGGGTTTAGCTCACTTTCACCTCCAATCCTCTGCCTTTGGAGGTCGTGGCTTCAGGCTGGACTAGAAGCCCTGCTGATGAAGCAGCGGGTTCAGCCCCGTGCCGTGCCAACGGAAGGAGTCCTTGCCTCTCTGCCTTCCCCTGCAGTAGGCATCTCTGGAGCTGGGGGCCCTGAGCAACCAGCTGGCCTTTGGAAAAACAACTCCTTTCCTCCTGCTTCGCAGTGGAGAGGCTGGCGTTGGTGGGAGGGCTGCCTGAGCCAGGAACAGCGTGATTCAGGAGCTGCTGGCGGGCAGCTCAGAGCGCTGCCTGCGTCCCAGACGGATGCTCTGCACCTCTCCCGCGGCAAGGGCAACGCCGTGTGTAACGTCTGGGTGCAGTGGCTTAGGTGGCACGGCGCCCTGGCGTTGCTCTCGGGGTGCAGGAGGTCTCCTGTGGAAGTGGTTTTCTGCTGCAGCCTCTCATCACAGCTGCTTCGCTCGGCGCTGTGGCACGGGGAGGATGCAGGTAGCTTGCTGGTCGTTGCTGGGAGATGATGGTTCCTTGTGAGACAGCTGCTGTGTGGCACGTGAGGATGCTCTGTGCTGGCCTGTGGTGTTTAGAGGGAGGAGGTGCCACAGACCTCTGGGTGGGATTGAAGTGACCCTAGAGAAGCTGTTTCCTTGCACGCTGCATCTCTCTGAGCACCAGCCTGCGCTAACACACGTGCTCACCGAGCTGCCACCCAGCTGGACAGGATCTCACCTGTGTCATCCTGGAGAGGGGAGACCCCACCGTGTGGGTGTGGGGCTGCCGTGGGGCACGTGCGCTCCTGCCTGCGTGGGGATGATGCTGGTAGTCCCACAGGACACCCCTCATCCCTGGGGATGGGGTTCGAAGTCCCCACCTCTCTGAGAGCGGGGCACTGGTAGCTAATCCTGCTCCTCCAGTGGCCCCACACGACCTTGAGGCCCGTCACTTGACCTGCGCGTCGCCCTCCATCCATCTGGAAAATCGGGTTTAAAACGCAGGAATCTACGTTCAGAGCCCAGATGCTGCTTTCCAGCTGGAGGAGGGGAGAGGAGGAGGGCAAGGCAGGGCTGTGCTCCCAGCCCCTGGGGCTGCCCCATGCCAGGGGACAAGAGGATGCTGTCAGGGGGACTGTGGGTACCTGCAGGTGGGCAGGGGGTGGACCACGCAGTGGAGGGAGATGGGGATGGGGATGCAGCCCTCATCAAGTTGTTGAGGGGAGTGGGGTGTGGGGCAGGAGACTCCCCCAGCAGCCTGGGTCCCTGCTGTGGGTTGGCCCCATCCCCCCCATCCCCACCCCATGCTGCGGTCGCTGCCTTCCTCTGTGTGACATGCTGGTGGCCTTGCCCTGGCCGTATCCCGCCTCAGCAGATGTGAGTGGGATGTGTCAGAGCCTATCTCGTCTCCGCTCGGCAGGGAGGAGAGGTTCCCCAGGCTCGGAGCCCTGTGCCTGCTCCCTCAGCTGTCCCCACAGGGTGGGGGGGACAGGGATGAGGATGAGCGCCTGGGGTGGCAGGTCAGGATGGGACCCTCTCTCTGACCCCAGGGCACGGGTGTCTGTGGGGCAGGGCAGCCTCCCTGGGGCCGGGCAGCTTCCCTGCTCTCTTCACCATCATCCCTTGGCTGAGGGACTGGTGTTTATCCCCACTGGTGCAGCACTGTTTCATCTGGAAACCTTTTCTGCTGCATCCACATCCTTCTGGGGAAGCACCTGCAGGCAGGGTCGTGCTTCAGCGGGTGCACCTAAGGCGCTTTATCTCCCCCCCAGCTTCTCCCAGTCCCCTGTCACCTTATGCCTTTGCTCTCGAGGCAGGAGGGACTGGATGCCCAGCCTCAGGCGAGGGGTCTTCCCAAGCCTCGGCATCCCCATGGCGGGGAGCCCCGGTGGTGGCACCGTCTCTGCGCGGCAGCAACAGCAGCAGCAGCCTTCCTCTCCTCTCCCTTTGGGATGCTGTTCAACTCCACCTCCGCATCTTGTATTCTTGCCTCCTGGCACACGGCGTGCTTTTATTTTTCCTGGATCTGCTTGGATGACGAAGCCTGTTGATTACTTATTTTTCCTTTGAGGCATCCCCCCCCCCCACCAGCTCCCTCTCCAAGGTCGGGGTTTGGGGTTCGCCGTCCCC
>WBNH01009365.1:0-76053 GCA_013401255.1 Urocolius indicus | reverse complement strand
GGCAGCTTCTATCCGGTCAGTGACCACGAGGACCAGCCTGCGTCCTCGGGCCAAATGGGCACTGACATCTATGAGATGGATGCAGCAAATGGCGCTTATTGCGCGGTTACTTCGGTTTATATACCCTCCTCCTATCACGATCGCGCGCATGCTCGGGGAGGTCCCTACGTCTTTCCGTACATCGCGAGATCTTCCGAGCGCCGATCCCTACACCAGCCCTGCAGCGCAGCCCCGCTGCCCTGAAGAGATGCAGTGGGATTGGGATGAATCCTTGAAGCTGTTTGCTGGGGGAGGGCTGACACTGTCCCCACCGAGCTGACAGGTTGCGAAAGCCTGAGCTTCATCGGCAATGCAGCGATGACAAGGGATGGAGAGGTGCAAGAGCATGGGCAGCGGGGTGCAAAGTGAGGGGCACGTGTGTGTGTGTGCATATTGCACGTGTGTGCACTGCAGTCCCCCTACTCAGATGGGGTCAGGCAGGTCCGTGGCGATGCGGGACCCCCGTAGTGGGGGGGTTGGGTGCCTGCAGCGGGTGTGCCGTGCAACGTCAGCTCCTCACAGGTGGTTGGTGGCTTTGTGCCCCATCATTGCTGTCCCTCCTGCCAGCAGCCAGNGCAGGAGGGACTGGATGCCCAGCCTCAGGCGAGGGGTCTTCCCAAGCCTCGGCATCCCCATGGCGGGGAGCCCCGGTGGTGGCACCGTCTCTGCGCGGCAGCAACAGCAGCAGCAGCCTTCCTCTCCTCTCCCTTTGGGATGCTGTTCAACTCCACCTCCGCATCTTGTATTCTTGCCTCCTGGCACACGGCGTGCTTTTATTTTTCCTGGATCTGCTTGGATGACGAAGCCTGTTGATTACTTATTTTTCCTTTGAGGCATCCTCCCCCCCCCACCAGCTCCCTCTCCAAGGTCGGGGTTTGGGGTTCGCCGTCCCCATCGCGGCTCCCCCGGCGTTGACCCCGTTTCCAAACCACAGGTTTAAGCCTCGAATCCCCTCGTCAGCTTGGCTGGGAAAAACCAAGTGAGTTTAAAAATACCCTGTCTGTTTGTGCTCTGTTTCTTCTGGCGTCTGCGGATTGTTTTCAAGCATTTCGCCACAAATGTGGGGGTGAGACGCGCTCCTTTGAATCGAGAGCTGCGGGCTCCGGCGCGCTCGCCTGTGCCTTCGGCGGCCAGCGCTCCAAAGGAAAAGCCCAACTAGGGCTGGCAGCTCAGGGTTAGCGGCTTGGGAAGTTGGGGGGAGACCCAAAGAGGAAGGAGGGCTGCAAAACATCTCCGTGCTGCTTTCTTGATGTCTTTGGGAGCGGGGATGAGAGGGCAAGGGGGGGGCCGGTGGCGGGGCGGGTGGCAGCTGGGGAGAGCCGGGGGCCGGTTTGGCACCGTGGCTGGCAGTTGGCCGTGCGTGTGGGGAGGTGATGCTCAGCCGTGCGTGCGATTCCCCACCGGCCTTACCATCAGACACCGGGTGCTGTCAGCTGCCAGCCCTGACCTATTTTCCTCTACCCGGGCGGTCCTGGCCACGCGTGGGTCCGGCTCAGCCAGTGACCTGTTCCCAACCCAAGGGACGTCACCCGTCGGTTTGCTGGGGAGCCAGTCAGGGGCTGCTGGTGTTGGGCTGAGGCTGTGACTCCCTGGTGCCCATCCCTGGAGTGTCTGGGTGGCATCTCGGGTGGCATGCTTCTGCAGCAGGCCAAGCAGCAGCATCCCAGGCTGCGTTGGGCATTCGAGGAGCTGAAAACCAACATCCCACCTTGGTACTCGAGGAGCTGGTGGGCTAGGGCAGGTAGGGGACTTGGAAAAGGGCTGGGGTGCTGCCCTTTCTGTCTGTCCTCTGCTGCCAGGGGAAAGCAGGACAGCCCCTGGCAGGGTGGTGAGGTGCTGGGGTCCTGCTTCACTCGGGCGAGGTGTCCGGGGAAGCGCATGTCCTTGGATGCTCTTGAGCAGCACGTGNTGAGGGGCACGTGTGTGTGTGTGCATATTGCACGTGTGTGCACTGCAGTCCCCCTACTCAGATGGGGTCAGGCAGGTCCGTGGCGATGCGGGACCCCCGTAGTGGGGGGGTTGGGTGCCTGCAGCGGGTGTGCCGTGCAACGTCAGCTCCTCACAGGTGGTTGGTGGCTTTGTGCCCCATCATTGCTGTCCCTCCTGCCAGCAGCCAGCCCTGGTGCCTGGTTAAACAACCCCTAGCCAGCCTTGGTGCCCGGCTTGCTGGTGCTGCAGACACCAAGGACGTGCTGCTGCGTGGCTAACGGGCTTTGCCCCTCTGCAGTGATGCACCTTGCAGTGAGGAAGGCGTTTTGGCTGCTGCCAGAGCCGACTCTGCCCGTTCTCCTTCCCGTGGGAGCACTCGGCTGGTGATCCCGTGGTGGTGGGGCTGGGGAGGGGGGTGCCGCCACGGCACAGGCCTTATGCCGGTATCCGGTGCCAAAAATAGCCGGTGATGCTCGGCTCCCGCGGCTGGGAAGCGGTGATGTCACTCGCCGCCAATCACTGGCGGCCCCGAGGAGCAGCGCGGAGGAGTGGGAACGTGCTTCCCCGAGCATCCATCCTTCCCCCAGCATCTTTCCTTCCCTAAGCATTCCCCTGCGGCTGGGTGTGCCGGGAAAAGGTGGTGATTGGGGGGGGGGACACACACACACCGTTCCCTGAGGGGAAGGGAGATGTGAGGCTGAACCCTCCGCCTGCAGTTTTGGGGAACACCCTCTGGACTACCCCCCCCACCCCCCCAGCCCTGGGTGTTTTCCCTCTCCCTTTCTGAAAGCCGTGCTGAGGATGCAGCTTTGCCGCCGGTGGCGAGAGCGGGATGATGATGATGATGATGATGACAGGCAGCAGCTGAGCCGGGGCACGGCCAGGGTGGAGCAGTGCCTTGGTTTGAAGCTCAGACCAAAGCCCTCTGTAATTACCCCAGGCTGGAGGAGCGCGAGGTGCCAGACTCGATGCACAGGTTGCAGCCAGGTTCCAGGCCTGGGGCTCTTGGGGATGCCCGAGGATGGGCAGGCTTGGCTGGAGCACTGCTCTGGGATGGGGAAAACCCAAGACCTGGAAAACCAGGCTGGCACACTAGAGCTGTCGGTTGGTGGTCCCTGCACACTCAATCCTGCTTGCTGGAGGATACAGGGGCACAAGTGGGGTTGCAAAAGCAGCCCTTTTCCCCCACTGCAGGGATGTGGGGCAGCCCCGATGGTGCTTCTAGGTGGGGAGAAGTTCTCAATTTTCTCTGTGTAGCATCTTCTGATGATAGCAGGGGGTCCTCAACCTCCTTCCCCCCGCCACGGGGTCACTGGACATCACTCTTGCCTTGGTGCAGGGGGTGGGGAGCTATCCTGGAGCAGTGGATGCTCAGTGGCCACCATCCTGAGTCCTGTGGTGGCTGGAGCTGGGTGGAAGGGCTTGTGGAGCACCCCTTTTGGTTTTGAGATGGTGGGGGGATCCATCCCTTGGCTGATGCCCTGAGCGGCTGGGGATGAGTGTCATCTCTCCTGGGATGGTGGGGGGAGGTCTCAGTCCTCAGGCTGTCGCTGCTGCGTGGTGCAGTGTTGGGAGCAGCCACCGTTCTTTCCTTCCTTTCTTCCTTCCCTCTCCTCTCAGGTGCCCTCGGCTCGAGGGAGGAGCCCGAGTTCGTGACCGCTCGCGCTGGCGAGAGCGTGATCCTGGGATGCGACGTGATCCACCCGCTGACGGGGCAGCCCCCTCCCTATGTCGTGGAGTGGTTCAAGTTCGGCGTCCCCATCCCCATCTTCATCAAGTTTGGGTTTTACCCTCCCCATGTCGACCCAGAATATGCCGGTGAGTCCCGGGGAATGTGTGCCGGGGCCCGGCCGCGGCGCAGCCTGTGCCGAGCGGCTCCGCTCCGCTCGCTTTCCCCAGCAGAGACCGTGCAGGCTCTGCCTCTTGTTGCTCGCTTTCCACCCAGTTGGTTTTAATTAAGCAGCAGTGCTAGGAAGCCAGCTGGGCTGCGTGGGACGGGAGCAAGCGAGGCAGAGAAACCCGGGGTGACGCGTGGTGGCAGTGGCTGCTGTTCCCGCGCCGTGGGCCTGGAGTCAGGGAGGTGGGGAGAGATGCTGGGATGCAGTGGGGATGGAGCTGGAGCCGATGTGCTGGGCAGAGGTGGCAGATTGGAGCTGTAGAGCCCGCGTTGGCTGCTTGCCAACGTGCCGCCTGGCTCACGTGGCCGGTGGCTTCTGGTGGAGTGTCTGGGTGGAACAGGCCCGTTTCCATGTGCAGTTTCCCTGGCTCCCCAGGCTCTGCGAGGCTTCCTCCACCCCCAAATTGCACCCCTGGGAAATGCTGCAGCAGGGAGGATGCCAGCACCTGAGCCTGGGCTGAGCTCCCCTCCCCCCACCCCTGCTTAAACTCAGCTCACGAATGAGTGATGCCAGAAGGCAACAGCCACTCCACTGAGGTGGAGGTTTGGGTTGTTTTGATGCTGGTCTGGTTTTGTGGGTTATGCACAGGGTGAGCCGAGGGCTGCCCTGCTTTCTGGGAGACTCTCAGGCCAGGGAAAAGCTTTAGGGCACAGCCTGCTCGCTTGCTGTATCGCCGCCAGCCCCTGGCTGGGAGCATAAGGCCAGTGTCACTGCGGGCAGATGCCACTCGAGGCCCCTTGCCTGGCCGTGGCAGCTTGCTCTGCCCTCCCCAGACGGCACCGTGCCACGAGGTTCAACCAGCCCCAGAACTGGGGATGCTGGGGCTGTACCGGGCTGGGGTATCCTCAGAGGGGGCTGGTTCGGTGGTTTGGGGGGCTATCACACAGTGCTGGGTGGGGGGAGGCCACCCCAAGCGATGGCTGTGTTCTTCCTCGCAGGCCGGGCCAGCCTGCACGACAAAGCCTCGCTGCGCATTGAGCAGGTCCGCTCCGAGGACCAGGGCTGGTACGAGTGCAAAGTGCTCATGCTGGACCAGCAGTACGACACCTTCCACAACGGCAGCTGGGTCCACCTCACGGTCAACGGTGAGCTGGGCCACGGGGCTGCCCCATCCCTGGGTGGGAGGGGAGGGCTCCTGTGGGACCAGTAAGGGTCTGTCTCCTTTGGGCACGTGCCTCTTGATGAGAAAGAAGGTCTTTGGGTGTCTTCTGGTGAGCTGTTTGTGTCTTAGTCTACATCTGCATCCTGGATGTCTCAAGACGGTTGATATCTGTGTCTTGGATGTCTCAAGACAGCTGAAGCAAGCATGAGTTAAGCCTGTAAAAGGATGGCAGCAACCACGTGCATCACCAAGATGGGTTTTTTCCTTTGCCTTTCTGACTGATGCTGGACCTTGGTGGCATCAGCACCTCACAGCCAAGTGAACCCACAGCCACCCAGCCAGGGTGTGACTTGAGAAAGGGGCAAAGTTTTAATAGGGATTGTGCAGTTTAATTATACAGAGCTGGTTTGAAGGAGAGACATCAAGGAACGGGGCTGGGAGCCAACCTCCTCTGTAACAAACAGATCAGGAAAATCAAATCTTTGTTTTCATGAGATTCAGATTTACTCAAATGACTTTTTCGTTTTATTATAGGCTGGGTATTAAACTAATTAGCAAATTGTCGCTCTCCACATCAGGAGAGAGCTTTATTTTTAGCCCAGGAGCAGGGCTGTGCCTCTCTCCTGCTGCAGGAGGGTAGCTGGAGAGGAGATGTGGGCACTGGCAGCTCCAGGCTGGTCTTGCCTGACCTTGAGCAATTAAGTTAACCTTTCAGGGGGGATGGCTGAGCTGCAGCGGGGAGCAGAACCACCTAATTGAGCCCAATTAGTGAGCAGGAGCTTTGCAAGTGGGGCTGTGCAGCACGCCAAGCCTTGCTGCTGCCTCCTTTCTACCTGTCTGCTAACAAGCTCAAGAGGGCTGGGGAAGGAAGGTGATGAGAGGAGGAGGAGGATGGTGACTGCTTCACTTCCAGCGCTGCAAACCACCAGCTTGGAAGCGGCTATGGGTGCCCCAGGTGCTCTGTCCCACGCCAGGCTCAGCCTCCTTTGTGAAATGGGGCATTTTGGGGTTTTATGCAGCATTGAGGCACGCAGGGGTTTTAATAACAAAATGACCATAATCCTCCTGGCCTGAGGAATTGCTTTCAAGAGGAAGGCAGTGGCTTTAGTGGCTCTTTCCCCCAGCGCATTACCACACCTCATTTTCTTCTGGGGGAGGGGAGAAATAAAAAAAATCATCTGAGGAGAAACAATTCTGTTTTTTTTTTCCCTTTGTCTTTGCCTGTTTTTTTTCCCCACTCTGAGCAGATTAAATTGCCAACCTGTCTTCCTCGAAAGTGGGGCTTTTAACAACTGCTGGTAATTAGGGGCGGGCTGTAATCCTGCCAAGCCTCTTTAATCAGGAAGGAGCCTTTTTGGATCTGCACTGCGGTGTTTTCCCATGTTTTGACAATAGCAAGTTAATGTGCAGCGAGGGGGGGAGGCCACGGAGCTGGCAGGGAGGAGAGGGGGCAGGGCTGGGGTGCAGCGTGGGTGTGCAATCACTGTCCTCCTCCATCCCTGTGGTCCCCTTCTCCTTTGGGCTGCTCCCATCGCTGGGGATGTGTGGTGTGTGTGCGCCTTGTTTGCAGGCAGCAGCCTGCCCTGGTTCCTATGGCCCTCCCCCAGACCCCACAGCAGCCCTGGGTGAAACGGTGGTCTTCCCCCTTCCCTGTAGCTCCCCCCACCTTCACGGAGACGCCGCCGCAGTACGTAGAGGCGAAGGAAGGCAGCAGCGTCACCCTGACCTGCATGGCGTTCGGGAACCCCAAGCCCATCGTCACCTGGCTGAAAGAGGGAGACCTTTTGGGTGCCAATGGCAAGTACCAGGTAGGTGGGGGCTCCTGGGCATCCCACCAGCGGGGGGGGTATTGATGGGACCATGGTGGCGGCAGCATCTCCATGCCTGGAGCCAGACGTGCTTTGTCAGCACTTCTTCCACCCCCATCTCTCTGCTGAGATGTCCATTTCCACCCCCTGTCTCTCTGCTGAGCAGCAGCCTCCAATGCTGCCTGCCTTTGGGTGCAGGCTGCAGACTCCCTTGGCATTTAGAGCAGCTCCTTTCCCCGCTGTTCCTTGGGGACTCTCGTCCTCAGCTGGGTCCTGGAGGTGAGATGAGGGCTGCAGCCTGGGGATGCGATGTGCCCGAGCAGGGATGTGTGCTGTGGAGCTGGAGCAAGGGGAGGGATTTGAGCAGGGAAGGCTTTGCACCCCTCCAAGGACCCTTTTTGCATCCCAGAGGCTTTCGGGTAGAGATTCCCCCCTGAGCTGTAATTGGTAAATCAGGCATAGGAATCAGCGCAGGCACTAATGAGAGTAATTAGGAATCATTTGTTACTAATTGAAATAGAAGGATGAGGCAGAATGAGATGGTGGGGGGAGAAGCTTGGCTGGGAGCAGGGCTCCCTGTGTGTGGTGGGGCTGCTGCCCTGGGAGTGATGGTCTCTTGCTTTTCCTTCTTCCCAAGAAGGAATTTGGCTGCTCCTGAGTTAGTCCCATGAGGACCACAGTGGCTGAGCTGGGGTCTCCCCATTGTACCCCTCCTCAGGAGTGGAACAGGTCCCTCGGGAGCAGGAGAGATGCTGTGGCAGGGCACCCTGCTCCTTGCCACGGTGCTGATGGCATCAGTGTGCTTGGTAGGAGTGGTTTGGAGCCTGCTGCCTGCCAGCCTTTCTGTGAGAGCTGAAAATCTTGTGAAGGGTTATTTACTTATTTTATTTATGCTTTTTTTTTTCCCTTCCCCTTGATGCTGAGCAGAAATGTGTGTGTTGGTTTATTAATACCCGACGCCTTGCAGAGCAGGGAAACCCGTTTCTCATCCGTCCCTGAAAGCAGAGGCAGCTTTCTGCCGTGGGAAGGGAAGGGAAGGAGTTGAGCTGGGAGTGGGGTACACCCTCCCCAGGGGGCATCCCTGCTCAGGCTCCAGGGCCTCCTCTTGTCCTCAGGTGAGTGACGGGAGCCTGACGGTGCTGTCGGTGAGCCGGGAGGACAGGGGTGCCTACACCTGCCGGGCCTACAGCATCCAGGGAGAGGCTGTGCACACCACACGCCTGCTCGTGCAAGGTGAGATCAGCCACCCCAACCCCTCCAGCTCTTCCTCAGCCCTGGCATCTCTGCAGGGGTGGGATGGGGGGCTTCATGGGCCACAGGACTGCCACAGTGCCAGCCCAAGCCGGCATCGAAGCCCCGTGCAGCCACTTGCTCACTCCCCCTCTCCACGCCATCCTACAGGGATGGGGAGGGGAGCCAAGACTCACGGATTAAGATAAGAACAAGTATAATAACTAAACTACAATAAAGGGTAAGAAGAATAAAATAGTAATGAAGAGAAACAAAGCCCAAGAAAAAGATGAGTGATGCCCAATGCAATTGCTCACCACCCCGCTGACTGATGCCTGAGCATAGACCTGCCCCTCCTGGCCAACCCTCCCTGCTTTGTGTACTGGGTATGCAATAGCCCCTTGGCTACTTGAGGTCAGTCCTCCTGGCTGTGTTCCCTCCCAGCTTCCTGTGCACAGCTGCCCCGTGGCTCTGCATCCCTGTTTGTAGGACAGAAGCGTGCAGTTAATTGGGGCAGCAGCACGGTGGCCGTGCTGGGGAGGCAGCTCGGTTTTGTGGGGGGAGAAGATTGAGGCTGTCACAAAAGCGCCTCGTCACAGCGGCCATGCGTGGCAGGCCTGGGCTCCTCGCTGCCTCTTGTATGAAATAAATCTTTAATTAGGTCAGCAGCTACCGGCAGAGAGGAGCACGGGGTGTCCTCTGCTCTGCTTGTGCTGCGGCGGTGAGCTGGGGACGCTCGCTGACAGCAATTTGCTGTTTTCCCCCTGGATTGTTCCTGTGGGTGATGCAATCCTGGAAACGTGCTTGGTGTGGAGGGAGGTGGGAGCTTGGGTGCCCTGGGAGAAGCAGAGCAGTGCACCAAAGCTGCAGAGAGCAGGGGAAAGGGTTGGGGTTAACTGTGATCCTCAAGGTCAGCCCCGTGATCCTGTCATCCGTGCCCTGGAGCCCACTGAGCAACCCCAGGTCAACTGTGTTGGGACGGAGCTGAGCCTGAGCAACTATTTTAGGGAAACCTGTAGTGGTGAAGCTGATGTTTCTCTCTTTCCCCCTTCCAGGACCTCCCTTCATCGTTTCCCCTCCAGAGAACATCACGGTCAACATCTCCCAGGATGCGCTCTTCACCTGCCAGGCCGAGGCGTACCCGGGGAACCTCACCTACCTGTGGTACTGGGAGGAGGAGAACGTCTACTTCAAGAAGTGAGTTGGCAGCTGGCATGGAAGCCACATCTTCCTCCTCTTCCTCTGACTCTCTCCCAAAGGTCGTGCTGAGGCTTCTCCTCACGATCCTCCTGTCTCCCTCTGTCGCAGCGACCTGAAGCTGAGGGTGCGCATCCTGATCGACGGGACGTTGATCATTTTCCGTGTCAAGCCAGAGGATGCTGGAAAATACACCTGCATCCCCAGCAACAGCCTGGGCCGCTCGCCATCAGCCTCTGCCTACCTGACAGTGCAGTGTGAGTGTGGGCAGTGGGGCCCCCAAGCTGGGGGAAGGGGCTTGGGGTTGGTAACACCTGACCCTGTGGCAGCTCCACGGGCTCTGCCCATCCCGGTGTGGTACTTGGAGACTTGGCTTGATGTGCCAAGTGAGCGCACAGTCATCCTCAGCAGAAGGCTGAGAGCATCCTCACGTGTGCTTATAGGGTGTGGACAAGAAGAAAGCAGATATCCTGAGCATCTTGAGCAAGTGGTTTTTGATTAGAGCGTCTGTCCTCATTGGCTGCACCGTTGTCAGGCCAAGAAACACCCGATGGTGGGGACTCTTGGGTCTCAACTACCCGCTTTGATGATTGTAGTGTATCTTAGGGGGGCTCGTTCTGTTTTGCCACGAGCTCGGTAGCTTTGTGTGTCGCGTTTCTGAGGCGGTAACTGATCTAAACAGGCAGAGGAGAAGGGGTTGTAGCAGGGGAGGGTTGCTTCCCACGCTTGTTCTCTGTGGCTCCCCAGGTGGTAATGGGGAGTGTGCCACCAGCATCCTGTGGCACTCCACGGTAATGGCCTCAATTGCTGCTGCTTGCAATGGCAATATTGCTGTGAAAGAACTGCAGCGGGGTTTATTTGCTAATGAAAGACAGGCTGGAGCAAAGTGGGGCTCGGTTTTGAAGGCTGCCTTAGAGCTGCTGCCTGCAACTGGCGTTGGTTAGCGTGAAACGCCGTGCCGGCCGGGAGGTCTGATCCTTTCCCTCTGGGGATGAAGGGGCAAGGAGGATGGATGTGACTGGTGCTGGGCCCAGGCAGAGGCACGATTCAGGCCTTGGATGCGCTCGGCTGGGTGGCTCTTGGGAAAGCATTACAGCTTCAGGGCATTAAATGTGCCCTGCTGCTAATCCAGGGCCGCTCGTCAGGGCTGATAGCTGTTAAAAATAGCTCTAATGGCAGGAAAAACGGCCTTTGGACAAGCTGCAGTTCAGATGGCTTTTGGCACAAGCAAGCGTGCTTGGCTTTTTTTGTGCCACAGACCCCTTTCCTCCAGAGCAAATCTCATCTGTTCCAGGGCTGATGCCTCGGGAGAGAGGCTTCGGACAGGGACAGGGCTCTGGGTCATCAGCGAGCTGGGCTGGCCCTCAGCCAGTGACCTAGTAGTGAAAGGCTCGATCCCATTACCCTCTCCCGCGCTGCTGGAGCCCTTGATTACATTTCCTAAGAGGGGGGGGCTAAAGCCCTCTCCATATGCAGCAGTGGGCAATCTGGGTTACGGTGCCGCTGCCAGAGATACGCGGTCCTGGGGTTACGATTCGGCAAGGGAGGGAGCAACGCTCCCAAACTCCATAGCCTTTGCACTGAGAGAGCAGCGAGGAGAGGGGAAACCCTCATCCTCCATCCCTTCCTCTGAAACACCTCCCCTCCACCCTCAGCTTGGCATTTTGGAGGAGAGGGGAAACCCTCATCCTCCATCCCTTCCTCTGAAACACCTCCCCTCCACCCTCAGCTTGGCATTTTGGCAGCACCAGGGATGCTGCGCCCTAAAAAAAACCCCGCCTGGTCCCTTCTCGCAGCGTAAGCCCCGTCGGGATTCTCCCGTAACCTCGTGTCTAGACGAGATTGTGGAAATACTCTTCTTATTAAAAGTAACTTCTCTCCCCTCCTTTTCTTAAAAAGCTTCTTATTAAAGAAAGTCTAGCTCCTCTCCAACCCACTCGCACTTAATTAAAAAGCTCTTAGAAGCACTGTTAATGACACATCCTAGACTGGAGGATTGCGAGACGCCTCGCTGCGTGGGTGGT
This sequence comes from Urocolius indicus, assembly GCA_013401255.1. Taxonomy (NCBI): domain Eukaryota; kingdom Metazoa; phylum Chordata; class Aves; order Coliiformes; family Coliidae; genus Urocolius; species Urocolius indicus. The sequence continues at coordinate 64,826 of WBNH01009365.1, read as the reverse complement.
GCAGCACGGGGAAGGGAGTGGGGTTTGGGTGAGGGGGGTAGGTGCTTTTTATTTTTAAGCATTTTTACATCCTGTTGGAAAGGGTGTGGAGGTGGTTTGATGCTTAAGGGCTGACCCAGCCTCACCCCGAGGCTTGAGCTGTGAGTATGAGCAGACAGGGGGCAAAGGGCTCGCTGCTGCCCGGCCACGGGTCCCTTCTCCCATCTCCCACAAATCGTGGTTGGGGTGGTTTTAAGGCTCAGGTGTTGAAATGGCTTTTGTTGCTGGGGTGTTTTGGAATCTCCTTCTCTGGAGGTCTTCAAAACCCGCCTGGATGTGTTCCTGCGTGACCTGATCTAGGTGAGACCTGCTTTGGCAGGGGGGATGGACTGGATGATCTCTAAAGGTCCCTTCCAACCCCACCCATGCTGTGACTCTGTGTTTCTGTGGGTGTGAAACCAGGCAGGGGGAGGCTCGCTGAGTGTGTACTGTACCTTGCACATGTCCTGCAGTGTGATGGAGCAGCAGCTTGGGCTTCACCAGAGTGCAGGTTGGTGTGGATGTGGGAGAAGAAACATTAAATACACCTGCTTAAATGCAACCTGTAACGAGGCTCAGGACCACCCTGAGTTCCCAGACATGCCAGATATTGCAGCACATTTGTGTGTGGCAAGCCTGGAATGAACCCACAGGAGCCCAAGTGGCCTTACAATAGCAATGTAGATGAAGCCAGGTGTTTGGGGGAAGAGATGGGCTGTTTGCTCATGCTGACGGGGTGCTGCTGCTCCCCCCAGATCCTGCCCGTGTGGTGAACATGCCCCCCGTCATCTACGTTCCCATCGGGATCCACGGATACATCCGCTGCCCGGTCGAGGCAGAGCCCCCGGTCACGCTGGTCAAGTGGAACAAGGACGGCCGGCCCCTGCGAATCGAGAAGGTATGAAACCTCCTGGGAGGGCCCCGGTGGGACACAGAGGGGTTCAGACCTTCTTGTCCTCTGTGAGCATCACAGGCAGCCTGTGGGTGCAGCCCACTTGACTGGGCTGAAACTACTTTTCCTTATCAGCTGTGGGCAGAGGAGCTCGGGCTGTCTGCATCTCCCAGACCTGCTTCCCTTCTAAAGTCACCTCCTCGTGACCCTGGCTTTGTTGAGTTTTCCTTCCAGTGGCAACTGGTGGTTAAAAGACCCTTTTAACAAGCCTGTCTTCCTGTAATCGTGGCTTGATAACAGTCTGAGCGAGGATACGAGCCATTAAATATTTCAAGAGGATCTCTCAGGATTTGAGATGATTTTCTGAAATATTAACGATCCAAAGCTTTAATTCCATCTGAACCTGTTGCTGCTGTGGCTTCCTGGTCCTTGGTGCTCTCAGCCCCTCGAGTGGAGTTGTCTCCTTGATGCCACAGGGATGAGTTTTTTCCTTAGGGTGTGAGAGATTCTGGTGTTAGTTCTTCTGGGCTGCTTGAAGAAGCCTTGGCTGTGTGTAGGGAGGAGAGCAGCTGCAAGATGAGCCTGCATGTCACTGGGTGCTGTCATCTTGCCTATGTTGCCTCTCTCTGCAGGCGAGGAGATGCTGGGGATTGAGTTGGGTATGTCCCACGGATGTGACAGCTGCCCTGGGCATAGGTGGGGAAGCTTGGCTGAGTGGTGGGTGTAGGATAAATCAGCTTCCTCTTCTTTACTGATGCAGTATGCTGGCTGGAACCTGCTGGAAGACGGGTCGATCCGGATAGAGGAGGCAACCGAAGATGCTCTCGGCACTTACACCTGTGTGCCTTATAACGCCCTGGGTACGATGGGCCAGTCTCCCCCTGCCCGACTGGTACTGAAGGTAACTGCCCTGTTCAATCCTTGCTCCGCTGCCAGCGTGTTTGCTACGAGTAGCCTACGTGTTCTCGTGCCAAGAAGAGCTGCTGGGGCTGTGCTGGGTGCTGGAGCCTCAGGCCAGGCAGTGTGAATGTGTGTGTGCTCCCTTGGAGGTGTCTCACACAGCCTTTAGGCTTTTTTAACGTGGATTTCACAGTGTGTGTAGTGCTCGTTCTGCCTCCTTGTTCCAGCACAGCACTGCAGGGGTGGATGAGGTGGGGGTTTTATTTCCCATGCCACTTATTTGGTTGTTAATTCTGTGCAGAAGCTCAGGGTTTATGTTGCTTTCCTGAGCACTTCTCCATGAAGACAACTGAAGGAGGGCTCTGTGCCCCCAAACTGGTTTTCCACCTCCTTTACTCACTGTAGCAAAAACCTATTGCCCTTTGCTCTGAGCTTTGTCTCTCCCTTACCTGCCCTGAGAAGGATGATTGTGTGCCCTCACAAGCACACTTCCCTCGAGCAGCAAGGTGTGCATCTGTGTGCTTCTCACCAGGAAAGGCAAACCCTGAGTGCACCCTTCCTTGGTGCAGCTGGAAATACCCCACTGGAGCAGCGGCACGGGTTTGGGCACAGCCTGGGTTGCACTTGGTGTGTGATGAATTGCAAGGCTTTGGCCCAGGGTAGTTTGGGGAAACCAGTCCTTGGAATTACCATTTTGCCAACAAAACACTGAGCCCTGCTGACCTGCCAGTGGGTTGGCTTTAATAAAGGGATGATTTGAGCTCTAGAGGTGGCTCTGTGTGCTCTTGCTGCCTGCAGAGCCCGAGGCGTGCTGGGCTCCCAGTGCAGTTGCCAGCGTGCCTGGGGTGGGAGCTGCTGCCTCTTCCTTCCCTCAGCATCCCCATTCCTGTGCTGGGGAGCGATGGTGATTCATGGTCTCTCGGTGAGGTTCACATGCTAACGCTTTGTGTACCACAGACGCACACACATCTGCCAAGATGGCTGAAATCAGATTGATTGTGATGATGTGACGTGGGTGGGTTTCTTTTTTTCCTGTTTACCTACTTAAAAACTCAAAGAAGATGCTCTGTTGCAGCGGCTTTTGAGAGAAAACTTCCCTCTGGGTGTATAATTTGGTGTACCACAGAGCCTCCTTAGCCCACACTCTCCTCTGTGGCCCTCCTTGCAGTGCCTCAATCTTACCCCATCCGGTGATTCATTTGTTTTGGCAAAGGTTTGGTGGGTGGGAGTCCACGTGGGTTGATGCTCCTTGCCTTTTCCCTTGGCTGCAGGACCCCCCCTATTTCACGGTGCTACCAGGCTGGGAGTACAGACAGGAGGCAGGGAGGGAGCTGTTGATTCCTTGCGCTGCTGCCGGAGACCCCTTTCCCATCATCGCCTGGAGAAAGGTACCCGGCCTGCCAGACAAATCTGCAGTGCCTTTGGCTTTTGGTGAATATTGCAGACAGAGAAGCCACACTCTGTCCCGGTAAGAACAAACTGCAGGTACAGCTGCTTCGCTTTGGGCTGAGCCACTGCCGTCCTGTCCCGCAGGTGGGTGGGGGAAGCCCGGCTCGGGGCCGCCGAGTCCGTTAATCCCATGAAAAACCTCACGGCAGCGTCTGCAAAGCTGAGTGCTGTGCCCCCCCCTCCTCTTCCTCACCCACAGGACAGCCTCCTCCTTGTCTGCCTCCCATGGCAGGGAGTCTCTCGGCTGTGTTTTGGCAAGGGGCCGGAATGATCAGCGGCTGCTTTGCCACCCCGTGACTTCAAAGACCCTGAGAAGAAGCTGTTTTAATGATGCTGGACTGGATAGAATGATTTCAGGATGCCTCTTTCTGTAAAGCAGGGTGGGGTCTGGTGTGGTGGCACAGCCTGGGAGCAACCAAGGCTTTCCAGTCCTCCTCCAGCCTTCCCTTTGCTTCCATCCTTCACTGCTCCTGTAGGAAAGCCGCCGTGCGGGGGACCTCTGGGGTTCTTTGTCCTCCTGTCAGGATCTTCTCTCCAAGCCTCCTGTCCCCTACTTAGTGCTCCTGAGAGTGAGTGGAGTGGCTGTGTGGGCACGTCCTCAGTCCTTGTGGTGTGGGATGCTGGATCTCTTTGAGTTCCTTTCACCAGCAGGAGGAGGACCACAGCTGACACAGATTGCAACTGACCTACCTAAAGCTCGTTTGCCACTTAGTCTTTTTCTCTATCTCATTCTTCTTTCTTCCCCCTCACCATTCTTATCCAGGTTTCTTTTCAACCTCTCTTGTGCCTTCTGGTGGCATGTCATGACTCTGGGCTTATCCTCCCCTGACTCCAGCTGGGACTGGCTCGGGCTGGGTTCGGTTTCCCAGGAGCAGACACAAGCTCCATTGCTCAGCCCACCAGTGCTGGCCAGTCTCTTGAAGGACTCCTGAAGACTTGGCCTTGGCACTGTTTTGGGCCCCCGCTGCGCCAGCCCGCTTCCTCTGGTCATCCTGACATCAGGTCGGCGCAGAGCCCTCTGTGAAGAGCAGCTGAAGATGACTCAGCACGACGTGGGACTTGCACGTCGTGTCTGATGGGCACAGACACGAGCTGTTACAAGATCCATCTTCCTGCTCAGCTTGAGAGCCTCCCCAGCACCCTCCACTCACGCCATCCTCCCGCATCCCCGTTGGGGCCCTTTGCTGCCCAAACTGATGTGAAGGCTCTGGCTTCTCCTCCACCTCTGCCTGAGGCCGAGGGGCACTTTGGGCACCTCCTGAGGCCCTGGGAGGGTGTTTTGCTGGGGTTGCACCTTCCTCCGTGGCCATTTCAGCTTTGGGGTGCCGGAGGTCGAGCTCGAGCGCCGTGGGGTTCTCCTCTGATGTGTGAGTGCTGAGCTTTCAGCCTCCCTGACACGCTCCCTCTCGCGTTGCCCCGCCAGGTCCTCTCGAAAACGGGGGAAGCGGCTGCCTTGCCGCGACCGGAGAGACCGGATCCCTCGCTGGTGGCCGGCGGGATCCCCTGGGCCGTGCAGGTAGCTTAGTGACCCCGCTGCCGCCTCGCCCTGCGCCGCAACCCGCTGCTGAGTCGTGTTTCTTTCTCTCTTTGCCTGGCTTTTTTTCCCCCTGCCCCTACCCCCACCGACCCCAACCCCCTGCTCCTTGCCCAAGGTAGGGAAGCCCAGCAGGAGCAAGCACAACACGCTGCCCGGCGGCACCCTGCAGATCCGCTCCCTCGGCAAGGACGACCACGGCGAGTGGGAGTGTGTCGCCACCAACATTGTCGCGAGCATTACTGCCAGCACCCACCTCACCGTCGTAGGTACGGGCAGGGGGGGAACCCCCGTGGCTCCTTGTGGGGATGGCTGGTAGGGTGAGGGGGATCCTTAGGGGAGAGTCTCCCAGGCAGTGTGTTGGCCAAGGCAGGAGATGGGGATGCTTGCCATGAGAAGCAGCGATTCTTGTCAGCGTTGTTTTACTGGTGGAGCTGCCTTTTTCTGCACTGTTGCTCTGGCTGCCTGTGTGCACAGCTGTCGTGCTGCTATTTCTAGCTGAAATTCCAGGTGGCTTTTGCTTGGTGCAAGAGGAGTCCCCTGGAATCGTGGCTAGAAGCAGAAACACACACACAGAGTCACACATAGAATGGTGGGGGTTGGAAGGGCCCTGCAGAGCTCACCCAGCCCAACCCTCTGCTAAAGCAGGTTCCCCTCTCTCAGGGGGCACAGGAACGAGTCCAGGTGGGGTTGGAAACCTCCCAAGAAGGAGCCTCCACACCCTCCCTGGGCAGCCTGGGCCAGGGCTCCCTCACCTCAGCACCAAAGGAGTTTCTCCCTGTGTTCCAGTGGACCTTCTTGTGTTCTAGCTTGGGCCCATTACCTTGTCCTGTCACTGGGCACCGCAGAACAAAGACAGACCCCATCCTCTCAACACCCACCCTTTAGGTATTTCTAAGTGTTGATGAGGTCTCCCCTCAGCCTTCTCCAGGCTGAACAGCCCCTTTCCTCATCACAGAGATTCTCCAGTCCCCTCAGCATCTTGGTAGCCCTCTGCACTGGCCTCTGTCCAGCAGTTCCCTGTCTCTTGAACCAGAGAGCCCCGAACTGGACACAGGACTCTCTGGGGCGGAGTAGAGGAGCAGGAGAACCTCAGCCCACACTCTTCTTGATGCTCCCCTTGCCTTTGCTGGCCAGCGTGTGTTCTTGCTCCCCTTTAACCCTTCCCTGTCCCTGCAGGCACAAGCCCTCACGCCCCGACCAGCGTGCACGTCGTGGTGGCCATGACCTCTGCCAACGTGTCCTGGGAGCCCGGCTACGACGGTGGATACGAGCAGACTTTCTCAGTTTGGTACGGCCCTCTGTGAGTCATCCCGGCATGCTTTGCTCTCTGCTTCTTTTCCTTCCTAGCCGACCTGAGCTTCGAGCAGCTGGGGGTGGGGAAGAGGAGGAGGAGGATGGTGGGGAGGGCGACGTGCCTGTCTCTGTGCCCGTGGGCATTACAGGGCTTGAGCACCCGTTTGGGTGCCTCGGAGTGATGGGTGGCGGTGGGATGATGTAGTTTGCTGTGTGTTTCCTCTCCCTTCTGTGCTAGCCAGTAGCTCAGCCTGCCCCAGCAGGTTTCACTCTGCTGATGTTACGAGGGAGACGCTTTTGCATTCGTGTAACTTTGCCTCTGGCATCTAATTTTGAGATAAACTGTTTACGAAGCTTAACAGCTAAGGGAGAGGATGGAAAATGCAACCTTTATAGAGCACGTCCTGGAAGAGCTGTGACTAAGCAGAAATGATCTCTCCCTGCTCTGTGGCTCCCTGGAGGTGGTTAAGCCCTGGCTGTGAGCTCATGATCAGGCACTGTGAGATTCTGGATGGGTCTGGGGCCTCGTGGAGCTGTAGTCCCATCCTTTCTGTGTCAGCCTGCACTACCTGGCACCCAAAGCCAGTGGGTGCATCCAGCCTTCCCCTGAGGCAAGGGAGGGCAAGATATAGCTGCAGTGAGTTTCCTCTGGACTCTGTGCTTGCTCTTGTCTTCCTGTTCTGAAGAGCTGTCCTTGGAAACGTGGAGGGGATGATGCTTTCCCTTCCCAGGCCTGGGTTGGGATTCTTCATCCTTTTGTCTCTCAGTCCTTCTTTGCCTTAATTTGCCCTGATGGAGACTGTTGATAGAGTGGAGATAGGGTAGATGCTGCCTGTAATGATTTGTGCTCTGCTCCACAGGGCTGGGCTGGACAGTCTCTTGAGAGATGGGAAAGAAAGAGGAATGGAGGGAGCAGAGGGGAAAAAGGAGGGAGCAGTGCTGAGCTTGCTCTGATGAAACTGTCCTTGGGAAGGAGTGGTTAAACCTCTCTGCTCTGGAGACATGTGGCTCACTTTTTGGAGGGGACCTGGCAGCAGCTGCTGCCAGGTTTGTGTCTCCTCGAGGCTCTTCCTGAGTCCACTGGGGAGAACAGCCAGCAGCAGGGAAGGTGTTTGCACCAACCTTGCCTTGGGGGACTTGGGGCAGGGAGGCACAGACCCAGACCCACTTGCCCTGACTGTAGGGTGTGAGCCTTGGGGGCTGTGCTGTTCCTGGGCATTTTCCTGTCTGCTGTGGCTGTAGGATGACGAAGCAGAACATGACTTCCCCTGGGGAGTTCAGGCTGACCTCCTGCTTCTGTGATTACTGATGCTGGAAATGCCCAGGGCCACTGCAGCATCTTACCTGCACGTGGGCTCTGCCTCAGCGAGGGTGATCTCCCATCCTGGGGGGGAAAAGAGTGCTGCATTTACCCCTCTTCTCAGCCCCATGCTGTTGTGTGCCTGCTCACAGCAGCACTGTCGGGGGAGGGCTGTGAAGGCAAAGGGGGTTAAATCTTGCAGGAAAACCCCCTGGTTGGCCTTTGCTGTGCTGGTGGGGGGATCTGAGAGCTGCAGTGCCACCTGGAGCTGCGGGCCAGCGGCTCTCCCGTGCAGGCACGCTGCACATGCATGGCTCTCTGCCCACTTGCTTCTTCCCATAGCTTGCTGCTGCTTCTCCTGCCTCACCTTTTGCTCCCTTTACAGTGGCATTATTTATCTTTGCTCCATTTTTTTTTTTATTTAACTTCCTACTTGGTAGAAGTGGCCACAGATCTGTCCGTTTCCCTATGCAGAATAGATCCTTCCCAGATCCTCTGCAGACACCACCAACACCTGCAGCTGAGGGCTGTCACGCCTTAGAGCATCTCCCTAACATGAGCACTGATAGTCTCGATGGCATTGTGGCGCATTGGGCTGTGGAGCTCCTTCACTGTGGTGCTTCTTGGCAGGGTTCTAGCTCGTGGAAGTGACTGTGTGCTCAGGTGTGCTGAGGACATGCTGGGATGGCTCTGGGAGAGTGTTTTCACCCTGGCTTTGTGGGTTAGACCTCAGCAGAAAGGCTGTGTCCTGTGCTCCCTGCTGTACTGGCAAACCCAGAGTTATGGCCTGGGCTGTGCTCGCAGCCTCTGACTTGTGCAAATACGGCAAAGAAAGGTGATTTAGTGAAATGCCTCCTGTGGGATTGCACGTACAGGGCTACAGCGGAGGGAAAACTTGGCTCTAGCTGTGAGAGCTGTCGAGGTATAAACGGGAAAAGGGCCCAGATGGGGCTTGGCTCCAGCTGTCCCCTTTGCAGTACTCTCCAGAGCAAAAATATGCCAGCTTCTACTTCAGCCCATGGGAATCTGATGGAGATACCCTCAGAGCGATGCCATGGGCACTGCAGTTGTCCCTGGCCCTGCTCAGAGGGTGCAGGTGGTGCGTGGCAGAGGAGAGGGCTGGCGGCAGTGCCCATCTGAGCTGGGGGATGCTGGTGTGGCACAATGGGATGGTGCCTTGTGCCTGGCAGCCCTCATGTGCTCCGTCCCCGAGCCAGCTCTTGGGTGGCGAGTGGCTGCCCACGTCCATCCACATCGCTGCTGCCAAACCAAACCATCACTCGGGAAAGCTCCATTCTCGCTTGAGAAGTTAATGCTGCCTCTTCGTCTTCCACCTTCCCTGAGGATGCTCCCTCCTCTCTCTCTTGGCAGGATGAAAAGAGCCCAGTTTGGCCCCCACGACTGGCTATCTCTCCCCGTGCCAGCTGGTTCCAGCTGGCTGGTGGTGGATACCTTGGAACCAGAGACTGCATACCAGTTCAGTGTCTTGGCTCAGAACAAGCTGGGTACCAGCTCCTTCAGTGAGGTGGTCACTGTGAACACTCTAGGTAGGTCCTCCATGGGCACAGAGGAGGAGGGGGAAGGGATTCGGGAGCTTTTGGGGGGAGAAGTGGCCCTTTATCTACTGGGGACAGAGATGGTGATCAGCAGTAGCAGCACCCAGCCATGTAGAAAATAGTTTGTGGATGGTTCTGGGCGAGGCTTGTGGACTTTGCTAGATGCATGAGGCTCTTGGAAGCTTGTCCTAAGAGGCAGCGTGGGAGAGCTGTACTGTACCAGTCACCTGTCAGATCTTCCTCGAGTTCATCTGGGGTTGGGAAGTATTAATAGAGCACAACATCACTCGCACATTGTGCAGCTCAGAGCAAGAGAACCACACAAGAAGCCTCTCGCTGGTACTTTAAGCCGTCTCGGGTAGATGCAGGAGGGAGCAGGAGGTTTTCTAACCCCGTGCCCCTTTTCTTGGAGTCACTGCATGGTTAGTCCCTTGCTTTTTGGGAAGCCACTTTAGTACCTGTGAGAGAAGGAGATAAGGACCTGCCGCTGCCATGGTGGCACGCAAGATGGACAACATCTTCTCAAAGGTACCCCTTGTCCCATCTGCTCTCTCTCCAGCATTCCCTGTAACAACTCCAGAACCTCTGGTGTTGGTTACCCCACCGAGGTGCCTAACAGCCAACCGGACACAGCAAGGCGTCCTCCTGTCGTGGCTTCCTCCTGCCAACCACAGCTTCCCCATCGACCGCTACATCATGGAGTTCCGCGTGGCGGAGAGGTGGGAGATCTTGGACGACGGCATCCTGGGCACCGAGAGCGAGTTCTTCGCCAAGGACTTGTCCCAGGTGAACAGGGGCTTCCCAACGCCCTGCCTCTGGCCTTGTGCTGTCTGCTGCAGCGATCTGGGGAAGCTTCGGGTCAGAAGGTGCTGAGAGGGACCTGATGGATGTGTTTGATGTTTCAGGACACCTGGTACGAGTTCCGAGTCCTGGCGGTCATGCAGGATCTCATCAGCGAACCCAGCAACGTTGCTGGCGTGTCCAGCACAGGTAAGGGCTGGTTCCTTCTCCTACCCCCAGCTATAGGAGCGTCTCTGCTTCACCAGGTGCTTAAGCTCACGCCCAGGTCGTGCATCAGTACCTCAGTCCTTCCCACGCAGCACATCTCTGCAGGATGCTCTGAGAACAAAGCTGTGACCAGGCACTGCGCTGCTTGGCAATGGGAACGAAAGGTGTAGAGAGGGAAACGTAGCACTGCAGTGCAGAGTCCCAGGGGAACAGCAATGCTTTGCAACTGCAGACTGCAACTCTCTGCAGCTCACACACGTACCCTGAGCCCCGCTTCAGCTTGGAGGATGCTCCTCTAGCAAGGGACAAGCAAGGACAGTGGTTGTGATGGGAAAGGGAGAGATGGGGATGCTGGGAGGATCCTGCTTGTGTTTTCTGGCTCCCTGGGAGAAGCTGAGGAGCCACCCAGCTCTGCTGTGTGCAGGAATGCAGCAGTCTCTCTCTGCCCCCAAGTGGTGCCTGCTGGCTGTGGAGAACAGAACCTACTCTCTTTCTTCTCTCACATCCTTTTATGACCAGCGTTTTGGCAGCTGCCCTCACAGCCCCAGAGCGGTGACTCCCAGGAACCCTGGTGCCTGCGGGGTTTGCATCTGCAAATGGTTAGCAAAGGGGTGTCAGGAGGGATTGCAACCCTATTTTCCTTGAAAAGCTGGCATGAAGCGTTGAGAAAGAGAGTCAAATGCTTTCTGCTGCTTGTAGCTCCCACTGCAGCAGGGTACAGGGCCGGGAGACAACTGCAGGTTTGACACCTCTGTGTGTGTATTTGTACATAAAGGTGTATTTGTGCGGTGTGGAGGGTGTCCATCAGCTAAGGCAGAAGTGATTATCTGGTGGGAGGTCTCTAAATGCCTTGGCAGTGGCCTGCAGCAGCACTGGCTGCTCTCCCCAGGCGGGCTGGCTTGGAAGCAGGGTCTTGGCTTAAAGATTATCACTCTTGATTCCAGTTGCCTTCACACTGTGGTGGGTCTGTGGGGAAGGCAGCAGGCAGGAGGTGCGTGCGTGACACCTAATTGTGCTTTTTCTTCTCCCCCACCCTTCCACAGACGTATTCCCTCAGCCTGACCTGACAGATGAGGGTCTAGCCCGCCCAGTGCTGGCTGGCATCGTTGCCACCATCTGCTTCCTGGCTGCTGCCATCCTCTTCAGCACACTCGCCGCCTGCTTCGTCAACAAGCAACGCAAACGCAAGCTCAAGCGCAAGAAAGGTGAGCTTGTCCCTCGTGTGTTTAGTTTTTTCCACCCCCCCCCCCTTTCCCTCCTTTCTCCCCTGCACCTCCTCGTCTGTCCTCCCTTGGCTGTGTCGTGGTGGTAACCTTCTTCCCTGTCTGTCTCTTCTTCCGTCCGTGCGCGTCCTCAGGTGAAGCCCTGACTTCCTCCCTCGGCTGAGCCTGAAAGCACCCGTGGTCGGGAGCGGGAGAGGCAGGGTGGGTGAAGAGGCAACACAGAAACTAGCCTGGGATTTCCGAGGGAGCTCTCTCGTGTGGTGATAAACTCCTAGAGCTTGGGGGTTTAGGGCTGGGGTGTCCTCTGGGCCAGAGATGCAGGATGGGAAACCACTCACCTCCTCGAGGTTCCCCCCATGGGCAGTGCCCGATGGCAGCACTAGGCTTAGAGGAGAAACCCCGCAAAGGAGACCCCACTGCTCTGCTTCCCAAAAGCTGGGGCTGCAGCTGCTGTGCAGGAGCAGCCCATAGGGAAAAGGGCGGCTGGGGAGCTGGAAAGGGCAGGGGAATCGGCTCCTCCTCCTCCTCCTCTCTCGGGCAGGACCCTGTGACGGGAGCTGTGTGTTGTCAGCAACCATTAAAGCACTGGAGCAATGAAACCTTGGCCTCTTGTGGAGTGTCTTTTGTTGTCTTGATGTTGAGTTGGTCTTGTCCCTGTCGTGTTGCGTCTCCTCAGCCTTCTCTCTTCTTTCCCCTTTTTATTCTCTTCCAGACCCTCCTCTCTCGATAACCCACTGCAGGAAGAGTTTGGAGTCCCCGTAAGTATCTCAGCTGTGGCACCAGCCTGTGGGTCTCCAAGGTGCCTCCTTCCTACACTTGTCACAAGGCTCACATGGAAGTGTCTGACCGTGGTTGGTTGCTTCTGACGAGTTGTTTTGGGTGTTCCCTCAACTTGTGGGAACAGAACAGTTCACAAGAGACAAAGGGGCTTTGGAGGAGAAAGCAGCAGGGACAAACACAGCGAACTTGAAGCTCAGAGATGACTCCGTTGGATCCGTGGACAGTAACTAAAGCTGGAGTTTGACTGGTGGGACGGCTTGAAGGTGTTCCTTAGGAGAAGGATTAGCCTGCTGCAAGCTCGGTGTAGTTTGAGTCGTTCTCTCTTGGCTCTGTCTTTTCTTGGGAAATTCAGAGAGTCTTACACCTGTGTCTTTTCCCACGAAGAGCTGCCCTGCTGCAGCCTCTTTCCACAACGTGCCCAAAGGTGGTGGATCGTGGTGCTGCAGTAGCCAAAGCTCCTTGAGCAGAACCCGTCAAAAGCACGTGTAGCTGCTAAATGGTGGGAGCATCTTCCTGAAGTGAGCACAAGAGTCTGAGAAGGTTGCAGAATGTCCTGGTGCTGGTGCATCTTGATCTTGCTTTTATTTTTTGCTTCATTCACTGCACTGAAATAACCTGCACTGTCTCTGTTGGATCTGCAGCCTTTTGCTTTTCAATCCTGTTTGTCTGAGGCTCTCTGGATAGGAATGAGTGAGCTATGCTGATGTTGTCTGCTTTTTGAGGCTCTCAGCCTCGAGTGTTGAGAGTGGGAGAATATGCTGGTCTGAAATGATTTGTCAGCATCTCCGAGTGAGATGCTGAGCTCTGAGGAAGGGGACGTTTGCCTGATGTCCCCCGCTCTCGGAGGCTCTCCTGGGTGTGGATAGCTCAGGCGAACGTAGGAAGGCTTTGAAGTGAGCTCTGGACCCGCCTTTTGTCCCACTGGGGCTGCGAAGCTTGTTGCCAGGCATTGGTGTGAGCTGCGTGCCCTGGAGGGGGACGCTGAGCGTCCCGAGGGGTGATGTGTGCTGCTGCTGGTCTTCTGGCCCGTGCCAGGGCTGGGTGAGACTATGCCATCCTGATTTCCCCCGGCGGTTCCTCTTTCGAGAGCCAGTAGCGCTTGGTTTTCTGGATCTGGCCAGTAGGCTCTGGGCGACAAGACCTCCTTTCTCCTCCGGGTGACCGTCCCCTCTCTCTCGGTTTTTCTCCCCCTGTGGTCCAGGTTGTCTTCCGGCAAGGTGAGTCCTGAGAGCATCCGCACGCTCCGTCCCCCCTCGGAGTCCTCTGACGACCAGGGCCCGCAGGCCAAGCGGATGCTGAGCCCCACCAAGGAGAAGGAGCTTTCTCTTTACAAGAAGACCAAGCGAGCCATCAGCAGCAAGAAGTACAGCGTCTCCAAGGCGGAGGCCGAAGCCGAGGCCACCACCCCCATCGAGCTCATCAGCCGCGGGCCGGATGGCCGCTTCGTCATGGACCCGGCGGAGATGGAGCCCTCGCTGAAGACACGGCGCATCGAGGGCTTCCCCTTCGTGGAGGAGACGGACATGTACCCCGAGTTCAGGCAGTCGGACGAGGAGAACGATGATCCCGTCGTCCCCGCCTCCGTCACCGCTCTGAAAGCCCAGCTCACCCCTCTCTCCTCCAGCCAGGAGTCCTACCTTCAGCCACCAGCATACAGCCCCCGATTCCACCGGGCGCTGGAGGGTCCCGGAGCCCTGCAGGCCACCGGCCAGGCTCGCCCGCCGGCCCCTCGGGCTTTCCACCACCAGTTCTACGGTTACCTCAGCAGCAGCAGCCCCGGGGAGGTGGACCCGCCGCCCTTCTACATGCCAGAAGTCAGCCCGCTGAGCTCGGTCATGTCCTCCCCGCCGCTGCCCCCCGAGGGGCCCTTCGGACACCCCACCATCCCCGAGGAGAACGGGGAGAACGCCTCCAACAGCACGCTGCCCCTGGCCCAGACCCCCACGGGGGGCCGGTCCCCCGAGCCCTGGGGTAGGGCAGAGTTCCCCTTCGGCGGCCTGGAGCCGGCCCCCGCGCCGTTCCCCCACCAGCTCCAGCCCTGCGAGGCATCCGAGGGCTCCCAGCCCACGGGCTGCCTTCCTCGGGGACCGCCTCCTTCCTCCCTCCAGGTGGTCCCCGCGTCCTACCCGGGCATCTTGCCCCTGGAGGCACCAAAGAGCTGGACCGGCAAGTCACCCGGCAGGGGCCAACCCTCTGTGCCCACCACCACCAAGTGGCAGGACAAACCTATGCAACCCATGGGATGTCAAGGGCAGCTAAGACATACCAGCCAAGGTATGGGCATACCCGTGTTGCCTTACCACGAACCGTCCGAGCCCGTCTGCCCCAGCGGCACAAGCACATTCGGCCTGGACACCAGGTGGTACGAGCCCCAACCCCGACCTCGGCCAAGCCCTCGGCAGGTCAGGAGGGCCGAGCCCAGTTTACATCAGGTGGTGCTACAACCTTCGAGGCTTTCTCCTCTGACCCAAAGCCCCCTCAGCTCCCGCAACAGCTCCCCGGAGCTGACCGCCCGCGCCCGCCCGCGCCCGGGCCTCATCCAGCAGGCAGAGGTGTCGGAGATCACCCTGCAGCCCCCAGCCGCGGTCAGCTTCTCGCGCAAGTCCACGCCGCCCTCGTCGACGGGATCCCCCGCGCCCAGCAGCCGGGGAGACAGCCCCAGCTACCGACCTGCCAGCGCCTTCACTTCCCTGGCCACTGCCTACTCCGCCTCCCAGGGCTCCTCCTTGCCCGTGGACACCATGGATGTTTTCGGAGACATCCCCTCTCCCAGGACAGCCGGCGAGGAGATTCTCCAACCGGAGCCGACATCCACCACCACGGTAGCCGCCACGGGGTAAGTGCGTGAGCCTCGTGGTGCCCTCCCCTCGCCCCGATCCACCTTCTCCCCGGTCCGTCCCACCCCCCAGCTCCTGGCTTCCCCCACCTTGCCTCACCCACTCCCTCCCCTGCCATCACCATCCCCAACTCGTAGGGTCTCTCTGGGCGTGCTGCAGCATCCCTTTTGGAGACGGTGTCCCGCGGGCTTTGCTTAGGCAGAGGCCCCGGTGCCGCGGGTTGCATGGCCGCTGCCCATACAGCTGGCTTGTAGTCAGGCAGCCTTCCCAGCTCCCTTACGGTGACCCGAGAGCGCTGTGGCTCGGGCTACCTGGCCTCGCCTAGGTAAGTGTCCTGGTATCACTTGGCAGTTGTTTCCTCTTTTAGCTGCTGGCTCTTGGCTTTCTTCGAACGTTAGGGCCGCCGCCGCCGCTCCTCTGTCTTCCTCCTCTTCCTTCCCGCGGAGCCTAGAGAGCTTTAATGCATGACAGAAACAGCTATCACGGTCACCGCCCCCACCTGCAAAAGGGATGCTGCAGCCCCAGGACGCGGGCAGGGAGAGACCGAGGACATTAGCCACACCAAGAGCAGCATGTCAGGAGAGGAGGAAAAAATAGAGATAAAACTAAGCCCACCCAGCGGAGATCGGGAGGCTGCCGGCACGCTCAGATCCTGCCCCAAAGAGGGATGTTGGCTGCACTAGACAGTAGCGGCTGGTTTTCCAGGTACCAGGGTTGCTCCAGGCAAACAGCGTCTCTCTCTTTCTCTCCTTCCCTCTCTCTCTCTCTCTCTGTATTTCTCCTCTCTCCCTCCGTGTCTCACAGCACCTTAGACCCCGTAGCCGTGCTTTCGTCCCATCCTTTCGTCTCGCTTCATTTCGGCTTGGTGTGTGGCGGGGTCGAATCCCCCTTCTCCCCCCGGTCTCCGGCAGAGAGGAGCCGGGGGGGCCAGGATGTGTGGCCCCAAGGAGCCGGCACTGTGCCTGGAGGATGCTTTTGGAGCCGAGGCACGTGTGTGTGTGTATGTGTGTGTGTGTGTGTCGGGGATGGGGAGGGGGAGGCAGCGTTTCACCCCCGCCAGCGCCCTCCGCATTTCACTCCAGCCCTCTGGTACCTGGAAGCGTTTATGGCCTTAGAAAAACCCCTGCTGGGGTTGGGGGGTGCGCAGGTGGGAAGGAAAAAGAGGGCTCAGGGGAGGGGAGAAGAGGAGCTTGAACGAGGAGCCCGAAACAGCTGCTGCGTTGCAACACGGGCCACGGAGAGATGCAGTCAGGCCCGTTAGCCATAGGCCAGGGGCACCCCGAGGAGAGCCAGCTCCAGGGCAGATCCGTCTCAGAGCAGCACTGTTGTCCGTGCTTTTATACGCAGTGTTACCCATCCGCTTCGTTGATTATTCGTTTCCCGTTTTCTTCTTCTTTTCCTTTCTCTTCTGTTTCTTTCCCCCTTTTTCTTCTCCGGCCTCCTCGTTGTTTTTTTTTTTTTTTTGGTTGTGTTCCGGTTTGGTTTCTTTCCCTCTCTTTGTTCCTTTTTTTGGAGTCGTTGACGTGCTGATGTGTTGTTGCGGAGCTCGGCTCCTTGCGGGTGTTGATAACTGCTTTGTTTTTGATTAATCTCAGCTATCTGGGCAGTGTTGTCGAGACAAGCTTCTCCTCAGCTCAATAGGTAAGGGTGATCCATGTCCGAAAGGATGGTGTGGGTGCTGTTGGAGGGTGGCCGGGAGCGGGGCATGAGAGGGGACACGGAAGGGGCTTTTCCAATACCATCTCTTCCTTTAAAGGGGAATAAGGAATCCGAAATCACTAGGAAACACCTCTGGACGCACAGTCTCTGTGGCTTTTGGGTTTCCCCATCGCGTTGGGCTCTGGGATGAGCCGAGCCGCCGTCTCTCTCGTGGCCATTTTTCCTTTCTTGGAGGCCGGCACGCTCGGCCACAGCAGAGCTTGTGTGGCCTGAGGGTTGTGTGGTGTTGAGGAGGGGTTGTCCTGGATGATCCAAACCAGGAGGTGGTCGTGGCCACTCGCTGGAGCCAGGTAAAACAGCCACATCTCTGTGGCAGTCAGCTGCAGACAGTGCTGATGGAGCGAGGCTCCGAAAGTCATTCTCCGGTTGCAGTCCAGGACGTGGAGCATTTTGTTCCCATCAGTCCCTGGATCTGTTTTCTCTATCCCAAGCCCTGGGAGAGGAGAGAGTTCTTGCTTTCTAGATGGACTGTATTGTCAGCAGCAGCATAACTACAGTTCCAGGCTGCTGCTGAGGTGTTTTGTCATTCCCCTCGCAGTAAAGAAATACTCTGTGGAGAAACCTTTAGGACTTCTTCTGACCCAGCTGTAATTAAACAGCCCTTAAGCAGATCTTGGAAGACTCTCCCAGCACCTCTCGGGCTGCCTTCATGGGCCCAGTTTCCTATATGGCCATGGGCATCCCTGGAACTGGAATGGAACAGCTGGGAAGTGGTTTTGAGAACTTGGAAGTCGAGAATGTCACTAAAGCAGCTAAAGCAAGAGCTGATAATAGTCACTCCTGACCCCCAAGGGCTGGGAGCGCTGACCTGTTAAGCTGTCAGCCACTCTGGTTATGAAAGGAGAGGTAGGATTGCAGGTGGAACCGTTCCTAAAGCCTGGCCATGCCCAAGCTTTCTTAGGATGAGTCTTACAAAAGCTTCGCTGCCTTAGATGGGAAGAATCAAGGTCCTGGCTGATGTTCTTCTAACAGCCTGGCTGGACTTGAGCCTCAAGAGAGAGATGAGATGCCTCAAGAAATCAGGCAGATGTTTCCAGGAGAGGGGGATTCTAATGGATGTGGAGGGTTGTCCTGGGGTGGGGAGAGCAGGAGAGGTGAGGAAGGAGTGTTAGGTCATGGCAGTGGGAGAAGGTACAGGCTGAGTGCTCCATGGAGGAGCCAGCCAGCCTCTTGGCACAGCAAAACCCTTCCAGTTCAAGCCTTGCAGTCTCCAAAGCTTTTGAGTGCTTGGCCACCTTCTTCTGTTTTCCTGTGCTGATGTCAGAGCAGGCAGTCCTGCGAGGAGCAAAGCTCCTTGCTGAGATCTGGGAGAAATGGGAAGCCCTCAGCGAGGACGTGGCTGTGTCCCCAGGCTCATGTCTGAGTTCAGTGTGGCTCTTGCAGAGATCCTGACTGGCTCGTGGCTCCGGTGCTGCATGCCACAGGCTGATGGGGTGTTAGGGGCAGAGTGATATTGCCCGGCAGGACTCTTGCTGAGGAGCAGCTGTGCGTCCTACTCAGAGACACTGCCACGGGTTGCAGTTGCAGGAGTGACTCCCAGAGTCGTTATCTCCAAAAACAGGGGAAGGCAGGAGAATAAATCTCCCTTTAATAAGCGAGGAATCCTGTAAAGAGCCCAGCCGAGTAATTTCTTGATGATTTGGGGTCGTAAAATTGTCAGTGCATGCGGAGCGCTGGGATTTTCACACCAGAGCTGCCAGATTTCTGCACTGCAGCCACAGCAGCTGAGAGCAGGAGAGGCAGAGAGGCAGTTTGTGGGCTAAGCAGCATGGTGGCTTTGGCTGGGTGAAGGTCAGGGGGGGTCAATAATGCCGTCACCAAGTCAGCAGTTTCCCCAGTCTTCTTCTCTTTGGGTGCAGTGATGCATCATCTCACGGGGGAGGTGTCAAGGGGGATGCTGTCGTCTCCCTGGCAGAGAGAAACCCAAAAACCACAGACAAGGCACCAAGCTCTCATGCCCCTTGGCACTGCCGCTTGCCCCGGGTGGCCGCTGCGGCCCCGCCGCTTGCCGGGAGTCCCGGGGCTTGGCCGTGGCGTAGCGTTGAGTGACAAAGGGACATCGGGAGGAGGAGCAGTCCCTCGCTCCCAGCTTGAAAGAAAACAGCTTCCCCTTTAAAGACTGTCCATGTGCTGACCCTCTGCATGTGTTCCATGCCTCCTCCCGCTTGGAGAAGTTGTGAGTCCGCTTGTCTGAGTGCGTTTTTCTTTTTCCTTTTCTTTCTTAATTCTTATTATTTCTTTCTTTTCAGTCTCTTTAGTTTACTTATATATATTTTTCTCACTCCCGTTTTTTTCGTTTATCTTCCTCTCTTCCCCTGCCTCTTCCCCATGACTGTATCCTCCCTCCCCCCTCCACCTCTCCTCTTCCTCTCCAGTCCGGCCCCTTTTCCCTCGCCCTCTTTCCTCCCCGCTCCTCTCCTGGCAGCGTGGTCAAGCCCGTTGTGTAGGTGAGTCGTGGTGTCTGCAGAGCTGTAGGAGGGGGAGGTCCCCTTCTCCAGTGTGCTCCCCACTGTCAGCAAGCCCTTTTCTCCTTCTCCTCCTGCGCTGTGGTGCGGAGCCGTTGGGGCAGGGGGCCGTCGCCGCCGTTTCTCTGGGCACGTCAGGCGCTGTGGAGGATCCCGGGCGATGGTGTTCTGGGATGGAGGCAGCAGCCTCAGAGCACAGGGGGAGTTCCCGGCGTGCAGGACGTCTCGTGGGACCGTGCAGGACCTTGGGCTCGGGATGGAGGAGGAAGAAGGGTTGAAGGACACGATGGGCTCTGGTCCGAGCGGATGTTCAAACCCGGCCCAAGTGGATGCTCCAACATGTCCAAACTGTTCCTGGATGTCAGTGTCTTGACTCAAGGAGAGAAGGAGTGAGGGAACGTTGTCTTGAGACCTCTGTGAGGGGGGAAATACATGGATCATGCCCTTCAGTCTCCCGGATCCTTCATTTATGTGGGTTCCTCCTTTTGGGTGGAAAGAGATTAACGATGCCTTCGTGGGCCTTCTCCCTTATGCCTTTGCTTCCTGTGTGGAAAGGCATTTCCAGAAGAACATCTGTGGAGTTGGGACAGTTCTTCTCCCCTGGCTGCTTTCTCCTGTCCTGAGGCTCTCTGAGGTTCCTCAGTACCTTTGTGTCCTCGGCAGTACTGCTCTGTCCCTGCAGCTTCGACCCTTTTTCATTCAGAAGGGTTGTCCTTTGGAGACGTGAGGGGAAAACAGCTGCTCCTCTGGGTGTCTGTGGTGCCTGGCAGAAGGCTCGTGTCAGGAATTCACCTGTGCTTCTTGAAGCTGCTTTGCTTGGCTCTACGCTGAAGCCTCTAGAAGTTCACCTGTCTTCCCAAACCTCTCGTCTGTTGGGCCCTCAAGATGTCTCTCGTGCTGGGGCAGCTGCCCGAAGTGTCGGCTCTGGGGGCAGGAAGAGGCTTTTGGCCGAGCTTGAAGTGACAACTGATTTGAAAGAATCAGAGCCCTTTGAGGAAACAAAGGGTGGGTAGAGCAGATAAAATCTGTCTGGTGAGTAGCATCGTTTCCTCCTCCTCCCTCCTCCGTATCTCTTGCTTGCCAGAGGTCAGGCAACGTTTACGGTGACACGGGTTCAGTGCGCTCGCTGCTCGTGTTTGTGTGTGTATAAATGCAAGTCCAATTATGGAGAAGCAGTGGAAATGAGCTGCAGGCAATTTCCTCATAATCCTGTGTGTAAATCTGTCTAATTTTGTCAACATGCCACAGTAGCATCTTCTTAGAAGGAAAAAAAAAAACCCAAACAAATAATGGGAAGAGCAAGAGCCTTTTGTAAGTTGAGCTGTAATGATACTGAGGTTGTCTGGGTGGTGGGAGCAGGCAGATGCTGGTGGGCAAGGGTGGTGGCACACGTGAGCTCCGTGGCAGATGGCCTGGCACTGCAGCAGTTGAGGTCACTGTTAACCAAGTACCTGCATGAATGTGGTGCTGTGTGGCTCATACAAGGGTGGCTGCAAATGGGAAAGGCCCCTTCTTGATCATTCAAGCAGGAATTACTGTGGGGAACCATGGAATCCCAGAGTGGTTGGGGTTGGAAGGGCCCTGCAGAGCTCACCCAGCCCAACCCCCTGCTAAAGCAGGTTCCCCTCGCTCAAGGGGCACAGGAATGTGTCCAGCTGGGTTTGGAAACCTCCTGAGAAGGAGCCTCCACACCCTCCCTGGGCAGCCTGGGCCAGGGCTTCCTCACCTCAGCACCAAACAAGTTTCTCCTTCTGCTCCAGTGGAACTTTTTGTGTCAGCTTGTCCTCATCAGAGACATGCTCCGATCTCCTCAGCATCTTGGTGACCGTCCACTGGACTCTCTAGAAGANGAAACAAAGGGTGGGTAGAGCAGATAAAATCTGTCTGGTGAGTAGCATCGTTTCCTCCTCCTCCCTCCTCCGTATCTCTTGCTTGCCAGAGGTCAGGCAACGTTTACGGTGACACGGGTTCAGTGCGCTCGCTGCTCGTGTTTGTGTGTGTATAAATGCAAGTCCAATTATGGAGAAGCAGTGGAAATGAGCTGCAGGCAATTTCCTCATAATCCTGTGTGTAAATCTGTCTAATTTTGTCAACATGCCACAGTAGCATCTTCTTAGAAGGAAAAAAAAAAACCCAAACAAATAATGGGAAGAGCAAGAGCCTTTTGTAAGTTGAGCTGTAATGATACTGAGGTTGTCTGGGTGGTGGGAGCAGGCAGATGCTGGTGGGCAAGGGTGGTGGCACACGTGAGCTCCGTGGCAGATGGCCTGGCACTGCAGCAGTTGAGGTCACTGTTAACCAAGTACCTGCATGAATGTGGTGCTGTGTGGCTCATACAAGGGTGGCTGCAAATGGGAAAGGCCCCTTCTTGATCATTCAAGCAGGAATTACTGTGGGGAACCATGGAATCCCAGAGTGGTTGGGGTTGGAAGGGCCCTGCAGAGCTCACCCAGCCCAACCCCCTGCTCAAGCAGGTTCCCCTCGCTCAGGGGGCACAGGAATGTGTCCAGCTGGGTTTGGAAACCTCCTGAGAAGGAGCCTCCACACCCTCCCTGGGCAGCCTGGGCCAGGGCTTCCTCACCTCAGCACCAAACAAGTTTCTCCTTCTGCTCCAGTGGAACTTTTTGTGTCAGCTTGTCCTCATCAGAGACATGCTCCGATCTCCTCAGCATCTTGGTGACCGTCCACTGGACTCTCTAGAAGATCTCCATCACTGTTGAACTGAGGAGCCCAGAACTGGACACAGGACTCCTGATGAGGCCTCACCAGACTAGAGAAGAAGTCCCATGCTGTTGGCCATTCACGAGGAAGACGTGTGAGCACTGTAACTGTACAGGCTTGGAGACGTCACCTCTCCCACGAGGGAAAGCTCCCTTGGATCCAGCAGCAGCATTACCAGCTTGTCTAATGAGTTGCTTCATCTTTGGCGGGTGTGCTGCTCAGCAGAGAGCTGGAAACAGAGGCTCTGCAGGTGCATCCACGCCTCGAAGTCTCTGCCATGGGAAACATGAAAAGGGGGCTGCTCTGCGCCCGGTGTTTGGGCGTCTGTTGCGTCTGCTGCGCCCCAGCTGCTTCAGCAATTCATGCTGCACTGTTCCTGGTGCTCTCCAGTGCTGCTAGCGGAACTGAGCAGCTTCCCAATCACACACATCTTCAGAGACAGCTCTTCCTGCTCCCCAAAGGGAACAATCCCTGGGGGAGCTCTTTGCCTGCGCCACTCCAGCTGAAGTGTGGTCTCTGTCTGGCAGCTGCTCGGGAGCTCAGGGATGAAGCGTTGCTGCTGCGCTGTGCTCTGTGCCGCGGGGGCACACGTGGGAGCTCAACAGACTGGGGTGTCTTCAGTGCTGGAGAGGCTCCACCTGAAACCCAAGGGAGAGGAGAAGCTCCAAACTCACAGCAGATGGATGTGCTCTCGTACTGTGGCTCTGCCCTGGAGCTGCTGTGCTACCTCCTTTCCTTCTGCTCCCACTGGCAGTGCTTTTGCAATCCGGATGCCTCACACCTTCCTGACAGACCAGGGATGAGTTCAGCCGTGGCTTTTTGGTGACTGATGCTGCCTCCTTGTGACTGTGAGGATGTGGCTCTTGTATATCTGCTTCTCCTGCTGCTTGGTGAAGAGCTCGTGGGGCTTGCTGCTCCTCACCCCTGTCACAGATGCCTGAAGATGCGGGAGTCCTGTCCTCTGCATGACTGCCTTGGAAAGGTTTGGGTGCTGACCTCTGGTGACCGAGGTGAGAACAGAAGGATGTCACCTCCTCCTTTGAAGAGGAGGACAGGCTTGTTAGAGGCCCACTGGCTTCAATCTCCAGCTTTCCTCACCAGTGTCTGGCCTTGAGCGTTTATTGCAATGAAAGGTGCTTTGTGGCTGCTTCCTCTGTCATCTCGGGGCACCGTGTGTTCAGGTTTCTCTGGGATGACTCAGGTTGATCCCAGGTCATTTTGCTGTGGCCTCTGCTGCCTGGACTCCAGTGTCTTCGGTGACATTTGATGTCGGTGCAGCTTGGGAGGGACATGAAAGTGAAACGGAGTGGGGCTAGGGAAATGGGAAGGCAGCAAGAGTGGGGTGGGGGGTGTGGGGGCGTGATGCTGAGGTTTGTTACAGGTGAGAACTGAACTGACTGCTTTTCCAGGGAGGTTTTCCTCTACTGCTCTACTCTCCTCAGCAGTCATACAGTCTGGATGGGAAAAGCAGGTTCAGGAAAGAAAGCAGAGGAAAGAAACCCAGAGCCTTTTGCAAAGGGAAGACTACTTAACCTTGAGCTGGTTCCTCTAGGAGAGTGCTCACAGGGGCTAAAGCTGGAAAACTGTCACAACTGCTGCCTTTCCTGCAAGAAACACCCTTTGTCCCTTGCACCAACACTTTGTCAGTGTTTTCATTCCCATGTCCTGTTCTGCAGGGCAAGAAAACCCAACTCCCAGCCTCTAGGTGTTGAGTAGCTGCCCCTGTGCTGTTGCATCTGTCGTCACCAAAAGCAGGGGCCCGGCGCCGAGGTCTGCGTTGACGTGTGCCCTTGGTGTCCTTGTCTGACCTGTGTCCTTTTCCTTTTTGGCTGTGGGAGCAGGGCTGGGCAGGATCCTGCCTCCCTGCTGTTCGTGGTGCTGCTGTTGTCCACCCCAGGTGGGTCGTGGTGCCCGTCTCGATGCTGCCGCGTCGCTTCCTCCCATCTCTTCCTCTCTCTCTCTCTCTCTCTCTCTCTATGAGTCCCGAGGGGTTTCCCCACTGCTTCCCACCAGTGCCTTATCGGACATAGGATCTGCCCTGTCCTTTTTGTTTAGCAGTGCTGGCATGGCAGGCAGGTGAGCTGGGCTGCCGGTGGCTCTCCTGCAGGGCCGTGACCGGCGGGACCAGCCGGGCTCGTGGCACGAGGCGCAGCAGACATGGGTGCCCGGCTTCCTCCCCGCCACGCTCCATCTGCCCCTGCCCTGGCCTTCACACCTTTTCCTTTTCCATGGCAGAGCTGCCTGGGGTCGGCTGATTCCCCCGCCGGGGACATCCAGAGGCCTGAGCGTGACTGAGAGCTACTGACGGTGCCTCGTCTGCTTTTTTTTTCCTCCCTAGAAAACGTCCATCTCCGCCCGGGGACGCTGCTGCACCTGAGAGGCTCGAAGCTCTGAAATACCAGCGGATAAAGAAGCCCAAAAAATCATCCAAGGGCTCCTCGAAATCCAGAAAACAATCCAGTGAGTGCCAGAACCTCGTGGTCCCCAACAGCATATCCTCTCTGTCCCATTGTGGGCAGAGCTCAGGCAGATCTGTGATAGAGACCTCCCCAGTGCTGGCACTAAGCCCATGCCCCCCAGAGGCTGCTGAGCTCAGACTGTCCTTCCCCTGCCTAAAAACCTGAGTTCCCCTTCAACGCATCTCCCATACAATCCCAGCGTAGTGGGGGCTGGAAGGACCCTGCAGAGCTCATCCAGCCCAACCCCTGCTGAAGCAGGTTCCCCTGGCTCAGGAGGCACAGGAACGTGTCCAGGTAGGGTTGGAAACCTCCTGAGAAGGAGCCTCCACACCCTCCCTGGGCAGCCTGGGCCAGGGCTCCCTCACCTCAGCACCGAAGGAGTTTCTCCTCGTGTTCCAGTGGAACTAACTTTTCATGTTCCAGCTTGTGCCAGTTACCCTGACGCCCAACATGTTTCCTTCTGCCGACGTGGCTGGGTGTGGGGCCGGGCTTACCCTCAACCCCCTTTCTGCCTGGCTCTGCTCCCAATCTGCCTTCTCTCCCCTCCCTTCCGCAGACGGCTCTGCCTCCCAGGTTCAGCACCTTCCCAGCTCTCAGGTACTGTGGCCTGACGAAGCTGTCTGCCTCCGCAAGAAGAAGAGACACCCTCGTCAGGACCCCTTCGCCCGGCTCTCGGCGCTGAAGGACGACCTCTGCCACCGGCAGCTCCCCGAGGACCAGACAGCCATTCTCAACAGCGTGGACCACGACGACACCGGTGGGCACGCCACGTTGCTTTAGCCTAGTGCCAGCCCGAGGAGGTTGGACAAGGAGAAAGGGGGTGGAGGGAGCCCAACACCCCGCTGCTGGGGGATGGAGGCGACCAGAGTGGGTGGCGGGGGGGGAAATGCCCTTATGCTCCTCGGGCATCCACCAGCTCGTGGTGGGGACAAGGTGGGGGGACCCTTGGGGTAGGTGACGAGGATGGAGAGGATGCCTGGAGCTGTGAGGGATCCTCAGATCTGCTTCTCCTCACACTCCTAAATGGCTTTAGCGGGGTGGGAAGAGGTAGGGGGGGAGGTGGGGATGTTGCAGCTCAGTTTGGGAAAAGCTCTTTAGGCTTAAAAAGCATAGATGGAGCTGTGACATCTGCTTCTGCAGGGTGTGTGGAGGGGAAAGTGTGGAACTGAGCAGCTGGCTCTCCATCGCCGGAAGAAATTAAATGACAGGGTGTAATTAATTGACAAGAAACTAATAGACAGGAGCTGGTAATCCCATGGATCTGATTATGATAAGAACATGACCAAATAATCCCGGGAAAGCTGCAATGGTGAAAAAAAAAAAAAAATCTCCCTGCCTCCCCCTTCCCAGCCTCCTTTTATGTGAAGATAACAGCAACAAAACCATCCGTGACACCTTCCTTATCTATCTCTGAAGGGGAAAAGCAGAACGAGCCTGAGCCTTCGCATCTGTCCGAGATGTGAGGAAATCACCACTGGTCTGTGCAAATGCATTTGAGCTTTGTTAACGTGTACTCAGCACTGCGAGCACGCAGGTATGGGACTGTTTTTCACCCAAGGCTCTTCCTTCCCCCCACCTCCTCTCCCTTCAAATCCTCCGCGTGTCAGCTTCGGTGAGGGTGGGTTTTGAGTAATCCCTCCCGACACCCCGTTCCGTCGCTGGCGAATGTTCTTCAGTGCTGTGTTAGTAACGTTTGTAATCTTTTGTTACCTTTGTTTCGCAACTGGAGAAAAACAAAACCCACCTCACGGGGGAGATGCAGGTGTTGGGAGCGAAGGGGGTTTGGCTGCGTGGTCCCAAAAACCATCCGTCGGCAGATGCTGAGCCCCGGGCGGGAGCCGGCTGGAAAAATCCCCAGCTCTGTGGACGGAGACGGAATGGCTCCTCGGAGCGACCTCACAAAAGCTAAGCCCAGCCTTTTCGTGTCCGTTTCAAACGTGTGGCCACTGGTTTTCACTGTTTTTTCCCCCTTTCCTCCCCACCTGCCCCAGCCCTGGCCGTGCGGGCTGAGACATCCCCTGCGGTTCCATCCTTCCCTTTGCCCCGTCCCGCTCTTCCCCTCTCGGTAACGCTGTTGTAACTCTTCACCAGAGTGTATTTCCTCTTCAAGATACTTTAGGGTAGGTTTGGTGGCTGGTGGTTTTCTGGATTATTGTTGTAGGCCTTTTGGTTTTGTTTGTTGGGTTGGGTTTTATCCTAGCAGGAAAGGCGCAGCCCGCTCTTGAGAGAACAGCCGGGCTGCCTTTCCTGCTCTGCCTCCGCTCTCTGACTTGCGTGGCCTTGGGCAAGCCACACAACCTCTCTGTGCCTCAGTTCTCCCATCTGTAAAATGGGGATAAGTCATATCTGAGCACTTTTGGACAAGCGCTCGGTCGCCTCCAGACTCGCAGTGCTCCGTAAACGCTTGAGTGCTAATACCGAGTGGTTCCCTACCTTAAAAACGCTCTTAAGAGGTTTCTTTAGGGAGGGGGGTTGTTTTCCCCAAGTGGTAAAATCAACCACTCCATCCAGGTTTGCACACTTCTTCCTCTGTGGTCAAGTGCTAAACCCCCCTCCAGCCTACCTGGGAATAAAATACCGAGTATTTCACGTGGATGTTCCATCCTTTGGGGTGGATTCAGGCTGCAGGAGAAGCCCCTGGGGAGAAGCGTAGAGCCCGGAGGCATGGTTCTGTGCCCCAGGCTCTCCGTTTGCATGCGAGACTTTCGTTTATTCCCAGGTAGAATTGCCAAGAGATTCTCTGCAATCTCGCCTTTAATTCTGCTTTTGCCTTGGTTATTGCTCTTGCTGCTGGTCGACCCTCCCAAAAGGGCTGAGGTGTTTGGAGAAAGACGTGATGAGCTCTCAGCTGGAACACGGCGCTCTGACCGCGCCACGCTCCTCGGGGAGCTTTTAGGTCAGAGGCTGTTGATCACTCTGCCTAGAAAACATCTGGGTTTAGAGGTTGTGCTTCCTCTTCCAGCAGGACACTCGGCAACCTGCAGCCACGAAAAGCAGAGCGCGACGCGTCTTTTTCCACCCCCCCCCCGCCCCCAACCCAACCTCCGAGCCCCGACTTGGGTTTCGAACCGCTTGACACAACGAATCCTCTCAAATCAATCCATAACGAGATATTTCTGAGCTTTAACAACTCCCTGTATAGGTGGTCTTCAATCCATCGGCAGGTCTGTGTCAGGAAGGAGGGAGGGTCTCGTGGAAACACCCCCTCTCTTTCCAGCCTGCACCAGGGCTTTTTATTGAGTACGTGACGAGTGACCTGATGTTAACAGCCTCGACTTTACCAGAGCGAGGACTCGCCTTCGCTAACGGTACGGACTGCGAATTCCTTTTTTACTTGGAGTGTGGTTTAGGGGAGAACTCCCTGGAATCCGCTCGGATCCGAAATCGATTTCGGTGCCGCTCCCTCCCCTCGCTGGGCTGCGGGGAAAGCTCTGCCTGGCAAACGTCAGCGGCACGGCGCGGCGTCCCGGGGCTGCTCCCGACGACAATCGGGGCCGGGGGGAGGCTTTGTTGCTGACTTGCTCTTCCTTTCGTTCTCGTTGCCTCGACCTCTCCCACAGAAGGTTGGGTTGGTGTGTTTTTTTTAATTTTCCCCCCTTGTTTTGAGTGCTTTCCAAACTGTTTATGATGCCTGTTACGGGCGAGGCGGTGTCTTCAGGCTCTGGAGGTTGCTACCTCGGGACTGTGTCTTAAGGAGCTCTAGAGGACTCGTGAGCGCAGGGCAGGTTTGTCGGAGCGCCCCGGCTTGCTGGGTCAGTCTTTTGAGAGTTGTTTTCCTTTTGCAGGTGTTTTGAGCTGCTGGGCCCCTCCCTGCTTTTCTCATGGTCTTCGACCTTTAGAGGCTGGAGCCTGCAGCCCTCTCTCTTTCAGCCGTGTTACCTGCCACGCTGCTGGAGTGGGAAATCCCGCCTGGTGGAAGCGGCTCTTCCCTAAAAACCATCCTTAACTCCTTCCCCCGCTTAGACCGAGTGTACCTTCCGATAGACTCGGGCTGTGCTTTGGCAGACGGGCTCGCCTCGCCTCTTGCTTTGGCAACCTCCTCGCTTCTCCCAGCCCTCTGGTTTCCATGCCCTTCCTTCCTCTCCTCCTCCCGCGGACCTGCGACATCGGAGCTGGTGCCAGACGATGCCAAACGCTTCCCCCATTTCCACCCCTGTTTGAACTCCGTTTCCGCTTTGGTGGGTTTTGCAAACACAGCTGCTGCTGCTGCTGCTGCTTCTTTCCTTTCTTTCTTTCTTTTCTTTTCTTTTTTTTTAACTTCTCATTCGTGCTGCAAAAAATATATCTCGATTTTTTTTTATCTTCCTGGGCCACACTCTCTTTGTTTTTGTGAGCTTTGTCTGAGGTTAGACGGCTCCTGCTTTGTCGGGTTCCTCCCGGCGTGCTGCGAGCGGGGTGTGTTTTGTTCCGTCCCTTGGTAAACCCTGGCGCCACGTTGGGGGGGAAAAAAATAAGCCTCTTAATCACAAGAATACTCATCCCTGGGCACCTCTGAGGCATCAGCACGGTGGACACCAGCCAGTGTTCCTTGCTTCTGCCTCTGCCTGCGAGGTGGCCCGCAGAGGGGGATGCTCCAGTGCCGGTTTTGGGGTTGCGGGATTCAGCTGCCCCCAAGCTGTGGGGGGGCAATGCAGAGAGGTAGGTACCAAGAGCCTTGGGGAAGAGGTGGGGGGTGGTTGTGGGGTGCCGTCCCTCACCCCCCTCTCCATCCAACCTGTGCCATCCTGCTGAGGGGAAGAGGCTTTGCTGGGCTGCTGAGCGATTGGCCATGTGTCTTTTAAGGTGACTTGACCGTGTGAAACTGCTTTGCAACGTTGGTGTGAGGGAAAAGGCAAGTGAGTGTAAGTGTGGAGAGAGGGAGTGTCTGGGGCTCGCTTGTGGGAGCTCCTTTTCTCTGCTCAGGCACTTGGAGTGATGGGTTTGTAGGACAGGGGGAGCTGGAGGGTGTCAGGGTCTCTTCCCGGCTCTGCCACAGACTTGTAGTACAAATCTGGGCTGGAGGTACCAGTGTGGTTCGTGGTGTCACCAGATGTGAGTATGAAGGTGGCTCTTGAGCAGAGTGGTCCCTTTGAGCTCCCAAGGTGATGTGGAGCATCTGTGTGAGCTGTTTTTCCCTGGGTAGATGCTGACCGTTGCTGCTGAGTGGTTTGGAGGTTGCTTTTGGTCACTGGTGGGCTCCAGGCTGTTGACGTGGCATTTTGGTTCCTGTTCAGCTGCTTCAGTGGCAGGGCTTAGTCATGTCTCTGGGCATCCAGACACGACCTGGACGTGTTTGACACTTCTTGCTGCTGGTCCCTTTCATTAGAAGTCTGCCTGGTGTTGGCTTCTCCTCCTGCTTGAGGCAGCGATGGAGGTTTTGGAGCTGTCTGAGTTTTGGGTTGTTTTCAGCTGTAGTCCTTGGCTGGGGTGTGTTTTTTCGGCGAGGGCTGGAGCAGCTGCCTGCAGGGATTTCCACGTGTCCCCCACAGGCACGGCAGAGTCTTTGCTTTTTTTTTGTGGAAGGAAACCTTTCCAAGGCACTGTATATACGAGATATAAATACATAGAGAAGTGTAGGACAAAGGTAGGTAGGTAGGTATGCACAAGTCCAGTAGATTTGCATGTCGGGGGGATGTTTGTATTTAGGGGGGAGAGCGTTTAAGAGCCACGGTGGATGGGGTGGGGATTGGGATGGGCAAAGCTGAGAGGGGGAATTGGGAATGGACAGGCAAAGCTGCCTCCCAACCTGCACTGTGTCCCTGCTGCACGCAACCAGGTGGCTTTGGGGGGTTTATTACCCCATCCCGTTTGTGCTTTGCTTCATTCATTGCCTGTGACTCACGGTGATGGCGAGGGACAGGCCCCTCTCCACGTGAGCCATGACATGGGAAAGGGACGTCACGTTGCCTCAGCTCTGGTGCAGCGCACAGAAGCCCTTCTCTGAAGTCCCCTCTAGATGCTGCTCTCGGGTTACTCACACGAAAGCGTTTTGCTTTGCCTCTGTTCTTCCCAGCAAAGCGTGAGTCAGATGGGAGGAGGAGGAGGAGGATGCGTGGGAATCTGTCCCTGGGGCTGAGGAACTTGGTGCTGGCGCTGCCATTCGGTCCCGGCAGCGGCTTCTCAGCCTCAGCACAAGATGTTCTTCGTGGGGGCTTTGGGTTTCTATTTGTTTCAGTCGTTAGCAAGACTTTCCAGGTCTGAAGCTTAGAGGGAATTGGCTCACCCAGTGATGCTGGAGCCTGTGTGGCTGTATTTTGCCGTGCTTTCCAGGAGCCCATTGCTGTGCTGTCTGGGCACAGGGCAACCCTTAAAGCAATCAGGATGTTTACACCCATTTCCCACCTTCAGCTTAGTTTTATTCCCCCTCTTCTGTTGAATATCTTTCCTCCTTTCTAAGCCCATGTTTGCTGGGGAAGAGAGGCTGGGAGATGCAGTTTGTTCTTAGAGGTGATGCTGTAATCATCCAGGGAAGCACGTGAGGGCAAGGTCTGGGGCAGAGCCATATCACTGCTTTGAAGAAGCTAAGCAGCAACTTAGCCTTGAACTTGGCTTCCATCGTTCTGCACAACTCTGTGTGCTCAGGACTGTTGCAGAGCTGCTGGTTTTTGGGAAGAGGCTGGAGGTGGGAGCCTGTTCCCTGCCCCGGGTGCCGTTGTTTCCCCGTTTCCCTCCGTTTTCCTGTGTTTTTTGGCCCGTTGGGTTTATGCTGTCTGAGCTGTCTGGTTGCCAGTAGGCACCTTGCCCTTGCTGGGTGACCTTGGGACACGTGCTGAGGAGCAGCCCCCAATCCCCAGGGCTCTGGCTCTCTTTTGGTTATGTGCATGGATGGACAAAGGACCACATCTAGGGGGGGGGGTAGGGGGGGCAGAGAAACATGGGGCAGATGGGCTGGTCCAGGCTGAAGGGGTTCAGATGTCAAAAGCATGTGCTGTAGTGGTAGTTAAGGGGTTTTATACTGGTTGCAGGTGGGGTGGGACACGTGGTACAGAGGGGTTGGCATCCCTCAGGGAGGAGAGTTTGCCTAGATATGTTTGTTTTACCATCATAAATGACAATTTCTCTCCCCGGGGTGGCAGGGGAGGCTTTTATTCTTTTCCTCTTGAGGTTACAGGAGGACCAAGAGGGCTGCAAAAGGGAAGTGCCCATCTCCTTGGGACAAGGCAGTCCTGTGGTGACTGATAATTAGCAACAACCCCCCTGCGTCCCAGCACTTGTATCAAAGGAAAACCCACACACACAGACTTGAGAAACGAGCCCCAGTATCTCTATCTAAAGAATATTGGTGTCCTGAAACCTGCGTTGTATATAAAACAGATCAGATATATATTGACTTTCTATTTTAGAAGTTGGGGGGGGGGAAAGTGGGGGGGAGGAGGGGAAGTATTTAAAAAGAATTCCTTAGTAAATAGGTGTCAGAAACTTCTGTGCAGCATGAGAGAGGCTGTCAGAGGTGGGGAGAGCCCGAACAGCTGGGAGCAGAGCGAGTATTTTTACATTGTATTTGCGCTTCGGCTTCTCTGCTTCTCCATCCACCTATAAATAGGCAAAAATATATATACAAATCTATATATATATATATAAAAAATTATATATATCTAAGTCACATAGCTGTTTTATTTTTGTAATCCATGCCTAGTGCTGTCTGAGCAATACGGTGGCGAGGGAGAGGAGGGCTGGGCAGCAGCTCCAGGGAGGTGTCTCCATCGCTGCTGTTGGGAAAGGTGTAGGGAAGGGGGAGAAAATAAAGCCAGGGCAGGGATGGAGGGAGCCCAAGTGCCCCGTTTGCTGTGCGTTGGTTGGTTGTTTTCAGAGAAACAAGAGGAGTTGCAGCTCCGAGGGCGCTGTTGTCAGCGGGAAGGGTGAGGTGGTAACCTGGTGAGGCTGGCACAGGATTGGGGGGAGGACACTGTGGGGATGAGCTTCCCCACGCCGCTACCTCCCGGGTGCCGTGGGCCACCCGTCCTCACCGCCCTCAGAAATCCTCAGGGTAGGTGAAGCCCCTCCTGTGGAGCCCCACGGGGTCGCTTGGGAGCTGTTGGGGGATGCCCCAGGGTCCTGGCTCCCAGGGCACCTTCTCTGTAGGCACTTCGATACCTCTACAACGAACAGAAGTTCTCTGACTGTTGGGTTTCCCTGAGGTCAGGGCTGGGGGGGCTGCTCCCTGGCCATGTGCCAGGAGGGGTGCAGGGCTCTCCCTGCAGGTAGAACAGCACCGGCACCAAGCCCTGAGGTGGTGGGAAGGGCCTGGGGATGCTCTGAGGTTTCCCTGCGGCTCATCACGGACCCGCCAGCCCCTCCGCTCCGGTTCCCAGCTTTCAGGCCTGAGTGATGCCAGGGAGCGACGAGCCATCCCCTCCTCTGCCTGCCTTGGGGCAGGACCTGGGCATTGCTTTAGGGCAGTGGTCAGGGTGCCTTCTGTGCCCCTCAGGCTGAGTCCCACGGTCCTTGGCCCGATGGAGGATGCAGATGCTGGTTTGTTGGGCTCACATGTCCCTGCAGCGAGGCAGGGGACAGCAGCACAGGCCCCTGTACAGGACAGAGGTCCCCTCACCCTTTGGTCCCTCGAATGTAACGCCCGGAGCTGCCCCCTGGCAGCGGCACCGTGTCCTCTGTAGGTGTCACCTGTATTTGCCANTGGGGTATTGCTGGGGGGGGGTGGGTTGTGGGGCAGGCAGCTTTCTCCTTTCCCCATCTCCCCTGGAATCACTTACAGGAAAAAAAAAGAAAAGAACCAAAACCAGGAGTTAAAAAAGAGCAATGTTTACAAAGCACACTGTCCAACAGTACCGTTAACCCTCTGGATGCCAAACAGACACAAAGAGCCGCTCCCCGGCTGCCCACGGGGCAAAGAGGAGGCGGCCGCCCCCGGCAGCGTCTTCCCGCTTCCCTGGGCTTGGTTTTGATTTCCTTGCCATGCAGCTGCGCTTCCATCCGCCCTGGCTGCGCGCATGGGGCGGGAGCTTGCTTTTTGGGGCAAAGGGGAGGGTGTGTGTTTGCTTCCTACCCCCTCCCAGGCTCATCCCGCTCGGCTGTGGGGAGGGAGCCCGTCTCTCCGCTCGGGGAGGTTTTGGCTCGGTGGGAGATGCCAGCACAAGCTCCTGCCCCTCCCACGTGCACTTTAAGGCCAAACTTCTCTTCATTCCCTCTGTGGAGCCAGGCAGAGAGCAGGCAGGGGCTTGTTCCTGCAGCCCTCAGAGGGGATGTGGGACCTTCTGGTTGCTTTGCATTTCCCACGTGGGAAAGCCCTATAGAAACCCTCCTGGAATAAAACGGTGCTGGAGGTTTCAGGACCCATCCTTTTGGGCTGCCAGAGATTGTGCCCACGTGCCAGCTCTCAGAAGAGCATCCCTGGATCTCCCAGGTGAGCGACTCCAGCTCTCCCAGGGGATCATCCCAGGCTCTCGAGGGGGTGAGCCCAGACTTTTAAACCCCCTTTGATAGGTTTGTAGAGTCTCTGAACCCTCGTAGCCCTCCATAAGTAGCTCTTGATTGAATTCCCCTCCTAACTCCATAGTGGGTTTTTTTTTTTTCCCCTCCCTTAAAGGCAGGATTTTCTTCCAGACCCCGACAGGTCTCTGGTTGCATGAGACAACTCTTTTGTTTTCCTGAAGGGGAGAATCTCTTGCCTATGGATATCAAGACTTAGACCATCCAACCTCGTTTCTGAATGTCGAGTATTACGATGTGTAACACACATTAGGGTGCTCTTTGGTGCTGTTTCAGTGGTAACCAGTGGAACTGACAATAAAGGAGACTTTAGTGCCGCTGGTTCCATACTCTTTGTTGTGGTGACTTTTATTTTTTTCCTGGTGGTTGGTTTTCTTTTCCTTTGGTTCGGTTGTTATGTTTTTTTTTTTCCCTTACTGAGAAGTGAGTAGTCGTCAGCTGCCAAATCTCTCTGTGGGGGTTGATTTGCCTGATTGGTGCCCTGGGAGCTCTTTTGACTGCTTGCCTGGCTGTGGCCAGCGTTGGGTGGCTGCTGAGAGCCCAGGCAAGGCTTATGGATCAGCTTAAGGTAGGAGTCAGGTGCCTGTGGCTTCTACATGGCGACAACAGCAGTTGGTATGAGCCCAAGTGGCAGCTAGGGGGTTAATCTTTGAACTTTCAGGTATGTTCCTCAAAGAGAAGAGAATAACAAAAAAACCACAATAATAATAAAAAAAAAAAGGAGAAACAAACCACTATTTTTTCAGTAAGCTTTTTTTTTTTTCTCTGTAAAGGATTTACAACTGAATCTGACATGATGGTGCTGTACCAAAGCCTTACACGAAACTTATTCCACGCTCTCTGTAATCTCTCTGTATCTGTATCGTTGCTCTCTCGGCCTCGGTGCTCACCCAAAGGCCCCTAAAATGCCAACAGGAGGAGGACCCACGGGGCCACGTGCTTGCTTAACCTTGGCAGCCCAGGGAGAGCTGCTCTGGGACCGTGGGGAGAGGAAGCCAAATTTCAGCATCGCTTCCCAAGGGCCTTCGCCCCCAAACTCTCCTTCCTCCTGGGTGCTAACCTGCCCTTGGCAGGCAACAGAGACCTCTCCGCGAGTGCTGCCCGCTCCTCCCGGCCGCAGGCAGCCACAGGGCACGCTCAGAGCTCGTCTCCAAGGGGTTAATGATCCCCTGAGCCCTCTCAGTCCCCTCAGTTTTGAGGGGGGGGTTCCACATCTTCCAGTGCTTGGCCAGGGAAAGGCCTTGTCCCTGCCCTTCCCCATCCTCCCTGGGGAGGACCCAGAGCCGGGTCTGCTTTGATCACTAAGCAATAATCCCACTCTGCCAAGAAAGTTGGGGTCCCTTTGGCTCTTGGACTGTTGTCAGTGAATGAGTTAAACGCTCATAAGCCAAGGAACAAACTGGGAAGAGAGGAGAGTTTGAAGCCCTGCCTTACTGGGAGTGGCTGGTGCCTCGGTCTCGTGCCTGTTGGGATTTTAAGGCCCTTGCTGAGTACTGAACGGTTCCTCGCCGGTGACATTGCATGTTCATAGACTTGACTTATTCGCTGGTTGGTTGGGTTTTTGGGTTGGGTGTGTGTGTTGTTTTTTTTTTCCTTCTTCTTCTTTTTGGTTGTTTTTGTGTTTTTCTTTCTGATGTACCCACTCTTAAAGGGATTCTGGCAGCGTTGCAATGTTACATCCAACCAGCCGTGCTGTAGGAGAACGATGGGTATTTTTGGGAATCGATTCACTTGCTCCTCATGTAACATTTACCCTGCTTCAGAAATGGTTTTTTGTATTTTGATATAAATAAACGTTTGCTAAAAAAGAATCAACAAAGAGGAGGCTTGTCAGTGTGGTTCATTTGGGTGGGGAGGAGGTGGGCTGCTCCAGAGATGCCTGCAGAGAGTGTGCTGGGCTTTTCTGACCATGCTGTGCCTCAGGGTGCTTCTTTGCTGGGTGTTTCCAGCCTTCAGTAGCACTTCTTGCTTATCAAAAAGCATCCCTCTGCCCCATAACCAGGTGTCGTAGCGCTGGATGGGCCTGCAACTGGGATTTTTCTCTCTTGGGACTGGTGTTCCCGTTGCTGTGAGAGCCCTGTGTTGGGATATGGGTGCCATGGTGCTGTGACCTAGCCGTGCTTCAGGCTCTGGGTGTTGCCAACAAGGGAGCCTTGTTTTCATTTGATAGCAGGGCAAGGGCTCAGGAGCCACTTCTTTTCTAGGAGATGTCTGCTGTGAAGGTGGGAACAATTTCAGTGATGGAGCAGCACGCACAAAAGGTGAGGCTGAGGCCTGGGAATGCTGATGCCAAGCCAGGGCAGCCTGGGGCTGGGCTTCCCCCTCACCCCCTAACCTTGGCTTGCTGCAGCATGTCCCAGATGGTGCTCACAGACATGCCAACCACTGACACCAAGCTCCAGCTTTCAAGTGGGGACTAGGAGGTAGGAGAGCTCTGACCCATGTGATGGGGCAACAAGCTGGGTCCCTTGCTATCCCCCCCTTGAGACCAGGGACCCTTCGTTTGCTGCCAGAGCTCCCCTTTCTCACCCCTCTCATCCAGACTGAGCTGCTCTCCAGTCTCCTCGCTGCCTTTGAAGCTTTCTGACACCTCTTCAGCGCTGACTCATCTGGATGCAGCTCCTTTGCTAATAAAACCTTTTTCTATGGAGTCTCTGCCTCATCCAAGACTGTGCAGCATGTGTTTTGTGAGGCTCCAACACTCCCAGTTCCCTTGGCTGATGGGGCTGGGGTTCATGCAGGTTTTTAAACCCCACAAGGAGAGCTGGGGGCTTCCTGGGGGTGGGATGGTCTCTCTCCAAGGGTTTAGGAGCCTCTTCTTGTGGACTAGCTCCTTACCAGCCTCTAGCTCCTTCCCCAGCCCTGGTGAGTGCCAAACCTCTGTCGTCAGGGAGGGGATGATGCTGGCAGGGAGAGGAGATGCAGCAAGGTGAGGGCTGGACCACTCACCCCGAGGGAGCCCCTTGCCTGGAAGGCACAGCCCACTGCCTGTCAGGGGATTATTTATCTTGATGCCAAACCTCAGTGGCTCCCCTCAGCCATGACCTGGCTCTGGCCGATGCAGGGCAGCCACTGCTGCTGTGAGGCAGCAGGTTTGGGGACATAGCAATGGGAGTAGCAACCTGTCAGGCTAAAAGGTACCCCGTGCCAAGCTGTGGGGCTCTTTGGGATGCCCCACGCCATCCCCTGCCTGGGAAGGGCTGCTCTCCCTGGCAGGGCTGATCCCCGCTGCGTTTTTATCAGCATTACCATCCAATATATCCCTGGCTGCTGTGTCTTTGCTTTACATTTATCAATATTACCAGCTGATCCTCCAGTCCTCCTCCTCCCTGGGTTTATTAATATTGCCCTGTGATCTGCAGGAAGCAGCCACGCTTTTATATTCCAGCCCCATCCCCGGCTCCTCCAAAGCCCCAACGCCATGTTTAATTAGATTTTCTCCTTGGCTCAGGCAAATACAAATTGAGCTCCTGGTATCTTGTCTCCCATGCTGGAGCTGGTGCCTGGCTCAGGTGGATGGCATCCTCCAGTGCATTAATATGCAGCCTACACAGGGGTTTGCCTGTAAAAGGGTCTGATTTTTTTTTTAATCCCCTTGTTTGGTGTGGATGGCATTTAACCTGGCAGGGAAATAACATGGGTTAGGGTGGCTGGGTTGAGAGCTGCTGATTAGGAAGCGGCTCAGGGTCCCCAAACCAGAAATGGGGCTGCTCTTGGGTTGGTAATGTCGTTTCTCAAGAGTCTTTCTGGGTTTGGTGGGGGCTGGAAGGGCCCTGCAGAGCTCACCCAGCCCCAATGCCTGCTAAAGCAGGTTCCCCTCGCTCAGGGGGCACAGGAACGTGTCCAGGTGGGTTTGGAAACCTCCTGAGAAGGAGCCTCCACACCCTCCCTGGGCAGCCTGGGCCAGGGCTCCCTCACCTCAGCACCAAAGGAGCTTCTCCTTGTGTTCCAGTGGAGCTTCTTGTGTTCCAGCCTGTGTGCATTATCCCCAGGGTCCCCCATTACCAGGCTAGAAATGGGAAGCTGAGCTCAGGGCAGATGCTGCTGAATCCTCTCCTTTCGTTACCCTTTGCTGCTGCTCTTGGGCTGGCTAATGTGATTTCTCCAGGGTCCTTTTGGGTTTGGATTTCTCCAAGCCAGCTGCTGGGCAGGGGGCAGGGGGGCTGCACTGGGCTCTCGTTGTGCTCAGTGACAGCCCTTTCCAGATCAGAGGGAAGGAAAATTGTTTATGCAAAGTTTGTCGGTTCCTCCAGGCACGAAGGGAAGAGCTGATTGTTCTCCAGCTATCTCAAATCTTTTGCCAATTTCCAAGATTAACATTTTTTTCCCTGTGTCTTGCAGACATATTTGGTGGTTTTGCTTTGATTTCCAGCCTTGCTGTCCGGCACATGCTTGATTCATTTCTTTCCCCCCACCCTGCTACAGATTTGTCCCCCTGCCTCAGTCTCACCCTCTGTGTGTTTCTGCTCAGGAACACAGGATGGAATTTGCTGGAAGGATGCTGGCACAGATACTCATGAGGAAGACCAGATACCTATGATGATTCCATGGGGCAAAGACCCTTTCTACCACCCCCCTGCAGCCTGGCAGTCTCACACTTTGTTGTACTACCGGGGTGCAGCATCTGCTCCTTGGGGGCTTTGTTGCCTCTCCTCTCCCAGCCACTGCCTGAGGAGTGTGTTTGCCTGAGTCAATAGAAAACTAATTAAGCTATTTATCTGGGAAAAACAGCCATTCCTGGTAAGCACTGCTGTCAGGATGAAGGAGGAACCAGCACAGGGGCGAGGGAAGGCTGGCTATGAGGGGGGAAGAACCTCAACTGGGGCTAGAGAGTCTGCTGCCAGCCCCTGGGCTGGCTCCCTGCCTGCCACACGCTGCCTGAAACAAGCCCTTGCTGATGCTGAGGTGGCTTCTCCATCTGAATGGAGTTGGTGCTGGTTTATATGAGCAGAGCTGGACCATAGCTCAGGGCAGGGGATCCAGGCTCTTCTTTTCATCTCCTCACCCCAGACTGTCCTCTCTGGGCTGTTTGCAGAGCCTGGCTCTTCAGCTGAGCAGGCTGCACTCTAAATTGACTTTTCTTAGCGAAGCCCTGGGAGGCTTTTCTGAGCCACACAGCCTATTCTTTGGGGCTTTTCTAAGCTTTTAGTAGCTTAAGATGCAACTAAGTTTGCCCTAATCTCTCCTAAAAGCGTGTTGGTTTGCTTGCCCATCTGCTGCATCAAGCTCTGAGCCTGGTGCTGTTGTGTTTGTCTCCAAGATGGGAAAGAAATACCTCTCAAATCCTCCTTTTGAAATACCCAGGTCCTCAGATAAATCCTTCCTTAGAGGGAGGAGATGGGCTTCCCAGGATGGTTTGATGAACAAGGGGGGATGTTACCCTTGGTGGGGTGACACAAATCCCCCTGCTCTCACGAGACCGCAGGACCCATAAAGATCTTTAGCTGGATCATTCCTGAACCCTCCATTCTTCCAGGGTGAGATGGGGACAGGGTAAGTATCAAGGAAACATGTATTTTGTCCAGAAAATAAACAACAGTGAGAGGGCCTGGGGGGTGGTGCAGCTTGTCTTTGCCCCTCTCTGTCCCCAGGTGAGATGGCTG
The DNA here is from genome assembly GCA_013401255.1 of Urocolius indicus. NCBI lineage: Eukaryota > Metazoa > Chordata > Aves > Coliiformes > Coliidae > Urocolius > Urocolius indicus. Next base: position 25,640 of record WBNH01009365.1, on the reverse strand, counting down.
ATGGACACACGCACGGGGTTTCCCCCTTGGAATGAATCTTCAAGCTTTGCAAGAGCTTCACAGTTTCTGGCTGGGGGTTATTTTCAGAGACATCAGTGGAAATGGCTTTTAGCGGGGTGGAAATAAAGCCCTGCCTTGAAGATTTGGAAGTGGGTGTTGGCTGAGGAGGAAGGATCTGTGCTCTGCTGTGGGGCTGGCAGGGTTTTACTCCCCAGAGAGCAAATTTCATGGGCACCTCTGGGCTGAGCTGTGCCTCGGCCTCTCCAACCTCCTCCAGACCTTGAGCTGGGTCACTCTTTGGAAGGCTCCTGCAGTCTGTGGGATCTTCAGACCCCAAAGAGAGGATTTTTTGCAGGCAGGACAGCCAGCGGGAGCTGCCCCATTTGCATATTACTGTTGAGTGTATGAATTATGCAGCCGCCGCCGCACGTCCAGAGGAATCGGCTGCAACATGCAAGTGCTGAGAAGCTTATTTATCTTCGTGTCTTATTGATTTATTCTCCTCTCCCGCTTTTCAAGCTCGGGCAGCTGCAGAGAGGAAAGAGAAAACAGTGCAGGTGGCCAGGACAGTGTGCCTTCCATCCTCCCAGAGCCAAGCAGTCCCTTTGGCTTTCTCTGCTTGCAGGGTGACCTGGATAGTGGGGGAGTGAGTGGGATGGTGATTGTGGGCTGCTGGGAGCAACAGCAACATCCCCAAAGAGTCTTCTGCAGCCAGTTTGGGGAGCTGGGGTCTGCCTGGGTTTGCCAGGCTCAGGTAGGCTTGTTCCAGCATGGCTGGACTGAGGGGAGATGCAGCTCTGGTGCCCTGTGTCAGCAGCCTCAGGCTGTGAGGACACGTCAGCATGTTTGTCCTCACCCGGGAAGAAGCTCACCCATCCATTACTGCATTTTCTCCATTGTCTCTTTGTCCATCCATCTACCCTTTCCACTCATTAACTCCACCATCTGCTCCTTCATTTATCTATTATGCCTGTCAATAAATCATCACTGCCTTCCCCCCTCCCTCCACACCCCTGGGTCCTCACCTCATCCCAGACCCCCAAGGGCCACATCCATGTTTTGGGCTTCAAATTCAGGCTTCATGCACAAGAAAAGCTCCCAAGTTTCTTGGGCCTTCATTTTACCTCTTATGATGGCTCCAAAACACTCAAGGAGCCAGGAAGGGAATGGGACCTGCTCTGTCCCTGTGTGATGGGCTGTGGGTAGCACTCGTATCCACACTCCTCCTGCCTGCCTCCATCAAACCTCCCAGCTTTGCCCGTTCCCCAGGGCAGCAAAGGTTAGCTGAGATCACACAGCCAGCCGGCTGCCCAGACTCCTGCTCCCTGGGGCTAATTATGGAACAACATTAGATAAAAGTCAACATATGTTGTAAAAGGCACTCGGTATCACCGCCTGACAGCTCCTAACAATGTGCTCATGTAACAGCTGTCAGGCTGCAACGCTCGGAAAAATGAGTAATATGTTGATTTATGGATATCAGATCTGCCCTTCCCGTTCCCCAGCAGCAAGGCACAGGTACTGAGGAGGGGCTTGGCTCGGCCTCCTGCTTTCTGCAGTGATGCTGATGCTTCTTTTCCAGATGTGCCTTGCGTCTGCCTGGCTGCTCGTCCCCTGAGCTGCCACGAGCTGCAGGAGCAACCGGCCTCTCTCCGTGGGCTCTGATGGGACTGAAGTTCATTTCTATGCTGATGGGCATGTTTGGTTTCAAATGCAAGCAATAAATATGTGCCAGACCCAATGAGCTCTTTTTTTTTTCTCCCATCCTCCCCCGGATCCTGGGCTCTGGGTGCTCAGACTTCTTCGCTTTGATTAGAATCGGGGAATTGNAGCCGCTCCTCATCCAACCTGGTCTTTAATCCTGCTTCTCTGACCCATAAAGGGTCAGTCCCTAAACTGTGGCAACGTCCCAGGGTTCTGTATTTTGGGATAAAATGCAGAGTGAGTAGGGCTTGGGCAAACTTTGTAGTGTAGGAGGCATGGTGAACTGATGGAAGGGGGCATATATCTCCAAATCTGGCCCCCTGCTGCTCTCCTCCAGCTTTTGGGGTGAGGCTCTTCTTTCTTACAGTCTCAACTAGGATTTGGGGGGAAGGGGGAGGCAGGAATCAGTGACATTCCTGTTGCAACACAAGGCAGAGACCCAACCCAGGTGCTGGCAGAGCCTTGTTAGTGCCTCACACTAATCAGTTTTGATTGAGAATAGAAAGGAGAATTTCTCCTGGTGTTTATTTGGCTTGTTCAGAAGGGTACCTTCAGCTGTGACAGAGTTCTGCTTCTTGCTGCTGTGGTCCTGGGGCTCATAGTGGGCAATAAAAGAGCTTTTTGAGACCTGTTTCTTTGCTGGATAGAGTTTGGTTCAGGTGAGATTGCTGGGGAGGCAGGAGGGATGCCACGTGTGCTGCTGGCTCCTGCTCAGCCTGATGAAACAGCCCCAAACTCATGTAATATACGGATATATTTGTATCTCCTTGTTCTTAGCACACCTGAAGGCTTGGTTGATTGTGTGCTGGGGATATTTCTTCCTGGGAAAGTGGATCCAAACTGAATTTGAAGCAGGGAATGTGTTTTCAGCTCAAGAGACGGCATCTTTTCTTCCTCTTGGCTGTTCCAAATGGTGATTTCTAGCAGAATTTGCATCACCCTCTTCAATTTATTCCAGCTCACATGTTCTCTTGCATGTGTGTGTGTGTGTGTGTGTTGGTTTCCCAACCCTTTCGGATGGCTGTTTGCATGAGTTTGTTTTCTTTTTTCCCCTGACAAAGCTGAATAAAGACATGAGCTGCACTTGTTTTGGAGCCTGTTCCTTTCGGTGCTGGGGTCTCATACCCTGTACCGACACTGCTGAGTTTCAGATGCTGCAGGGGAACGTGTAAACCCCAGTTAACAACTGCTCATTTCCTTCAAACGTGAAAGTATCGTCAAGCTGGTTATGTCACTTGCACGAAGAGCAACGAGAAACACAGAGGAGGGTTGATGTCCTTCCTCAACTACCAGCCTGTGTTTGTTAATCTGCAAATCAACAATGCAAAAAGCTCTTGTTGATGAGGCTGCTGAGTGGGCTGGGCTGAGCCTTCACCAAAAAAACCCCCCACACCCCTCACTTAAGACTAAACAAACTAAAGGCTCCGCTGCAATTTGCTCTTTGCAGACGGATACTTACCCAGCCTAGCAACTACTCCACTCTCTAAGTGAATCTATTTCATGTTTTCTAATACATATTCATTATTTACCAACTTGTTTCCCCTCTCAAATTTGTGTTGCTTTGTGTGATGTCTTGTGGGAATGCTTTTAATATGCAGATTTCATAGCAAAGATTTCCTATATAGGTGTTTTGGTGAGGTAATTATCCACATCTATTGTGTTTAATTCCAAATATAACTTTGAAATCCCCCCCAAACCAAGGCTCTAGTCTGGGTTTTCCTCTCCTGGGGAGGTTGTTTGAACCATAGCTGTGTGGATGGGAGCTGCCTGCAGGGCACTCCTGTGCTTCCAGAACTGCCAGAAGCTGAAGGTGAGTGCTTGCAGGGGAGCTTTAGGAGAGCTGATGCTGAATGATGGTTTGAGAACCAGGGAGAAGGCTGTTGGGGAAGGGATTCCAAGCTCCCCATGCAGGGCAAATAAACCCAGCCCTGAAAATGGCCAGTTTCAGTGGGAGAGAAGACAAACAGTCCTAGCTCAAGCCTGGTGTAGAAAGCATCCTTTTGCTTGATGCAGAGTAATATTTGCCCAGCAGAAGCCATCCCTAACGTGTCAGGTGAGGACAGATTTAGCTCCTGAATTACTACAGCTAATTCCAGGCTCTGAAAAACACTTGAAACTATGACCAGAGCCAAGCTGAGCCACCACCTTCTCCACCATCATGAGAGGAGGAGATGGAAAAGCAGCTCCAGGCTGATTCCCTTTCCTCAAGGGAAAAAGAAACCTCTCAGAGTCCCCATTGATCCTGCTGTGATGGGGAACGTGAACTGGTGACCACTGGAGGAGCAAGAAGCTTTCTTCTCCACTGGGTATTCATAAACCATGGCAGAAACAAGCCCATGTTAATGGGTTTTGGACACCGAGTCTGCAATCCATCAGGGCTGGACCAAAGGCATTTGATGGCATTTGTAATGCAAATCAGCCAGCCATGCCTTAATCATTACCACCGGGAGACAATTAGGGTTAAAATATAGATTTCTCAACAACAAGGGCAAACAATAGAGAAATAAAAAGGAGAAAGGCTGGATATGATTCATTTACACCAGCCTGTTGTTTTGAGGCTTAGGATGGCTGTTAGGGGCTCGAGCCAGGCTGCTTCTGGTGGGAAAACAACCTCAATCCAGTGTTTCTGCTCTGACATAGGAACTAATTTTAGGAGAAAAGTGGGGTCTGGATGGGCATCCCTACTTTTGGAGGTCAGGGCAGAGATCCCTCTCCCGTGGAGGCCTCTCTGGCATGACAGCCCAGCAGCAAAATGGGTTAGAAACAGGGAAATGCTTCAACTGTACTGGAATCTGACTAAAAGTGCAAAATAAAGGACAAAGGAGGTGAAGAGCAAACGGCCTCCTTAGCATTTTTATCATCTTGGGGGTTTTCTGGTCAAGGTAAATTTAATAAAATGGAACAAGAGCCTGACTCAGCAGAGCCTTGAGGTCATGCAAAGAGAAAGGGGCTGAGGAGGGCACAGGGGGCTGCTGAGAGGACACCCAGGACTCAGAGTGTGCTTCTCCTTTTGCCCTCCTTGTTTTTCTGCAGGGTTTTATCCACACGAGTCCCCTTGACTGAAACTTGAGGAAACAAGTTTTTTTCCCCCCACTTTCTTTATGATCTTGGAGAAAAAAGAGAGAGAGAGAGAAAAATCACGGTATGTGTGATTCCACAGGCTATTCCTTATCACACTGCCTTGTGGCACCTCATTATCCCCTTGTCCTGTCTCAGCATCATCACCCTGACGCTGGGAAAGATGCAGCCAGTGTGTAACCCCAACTGTTTTGCTCTCCTTTTGCTCTCTGCTTTCCCCAGGTAAGTTGAAAAGCTGGGGAATCATAAATGGCACGTCCCACACAGCTCTGCCCATCCTCTGCACCTTGCAATGCCCTTCTCAAACCCAAATGCCAGAGCCAGCACGGTATCTTTGCATAAAACTTTCTCAAGATCTCATTTAAGACTGGCCTTAGGGAGGGGAAATATGAAAAACAGTGCTCTAATCTTTAATTAGAGAGTTAATTAGCCCCAGTAGCTATGTACTGCGTTGTGAGGGGGTGGTTGGACACGGGATGAAGCTGTTTTGTGTGGGTAAGAAAGGACCAAGATCTTTATTTTTGCTGATGATTTGTTTGATTTATATTTTTTTCTTCTTGAGCATCAAAGACCAGAAAGTGTCAGCATTGGCTTTAGTTCACATGGGTGGTGCCTCTCAGAGGTTGTGAGTCCCCAGCTGAAGATCAAACAGGGTCCTTCACCTGGTACTGGGTGGGGAAAGGAGCTGGGCAGGGTGGGTTTGTGTTACTGCTGGGGTAACTCGTCCCACCTGCATTGGGAGGTGCAGGGGGAGGAGAGCTCCCTGCAACAGAAAGGAAAATACTTGGGCAATTGCACTGATTTGCAGCTTTGCCCCTCACAGTTTGAGCCTACGGAGCCTGCACCATGACAGTCCTTCCACAAAACGCTTTGGAAACACACAGCAATAACAGCAACGAGCCTGACCCATGGTCCACCTTCTCCATCATCCCTCCCAACTGAAAGCCACATCTCTGCTCCTTGGCAGGGTGCTCGGGATATGGCCAGAGGAGGGTGCTCTCGGCTCACAATTACCCTTGTTTTGCTTCAACTGCCCCCTCCCTCCAAAAATATACCCCCCCACCTCTCCCACCCCATCCATTCTCCACGTCCAGGGCAGTCTCTCCCAGCCCAGCACACTGGCATCCCTGCTTGGAGTGGAAGGTGAGTGTTTAGCTCCCTGAGACCACCCACCTCCCAACTCTGCATGGGGAGAAAAGACAGCTAATTGAAAGGGGCTCAGCTGCCAGGGAAGGAGAGCGAGTCTATTCATGAGAGGGGGAAAAGGGGGAAAAAAAAGGGAAAACGAGAGGGAAACTAGAAAATCAACACAACAAAGTTGACTAAACCAAATATTTCCATCCCTCTAGGAGGGAGCTGGGCTGACTGGAATGCCAAAAATCACCTCTATTTGCATCTTTTTAAATAGGAGCCGATAAAAGCAAATACTCCACTGCCAACAATTATAATATTTTAATTGCGTTTCTTCAGGGGTTTTGTTTTTCTGAGAGACACATAAGCTGCCTTGCAAGCTGGCGAGAAAAATTAAACACATCCCTGCCAGGTTGGTTTTGGGGGAGCTTTGGAGCACGGAGGGCTGTGTGGGGGTCCTGGATATGCTCCCCGTGACCCTCAGGGTCAGCTCTGCCCCAAACACCCACCCCCATCCCTGCACCCAATCCATACAAGGGGAGATGAGGGTTTGACTTTTGCTCTCCCTCCCTTTCTCCCAAAGGGTTTTTTTGTTGCAGAGGTCCCCCCATTTCTTCATGCTCCTACTGTTGTGATTTAGTAGCATCTTTAACATCTTTATAGCATCAAGAGCATGTATTACTAGCATCTTTACAACAGCAGGTCTCCCAAAGTCACAGGTTGGGGTAAGACAGTGGGGTCTCACTCTTTGTCACCTGCCTGGTAGGGAATTGCTGCAGGAAAAAGTGACACCTCCCTACAGTTGCACTTGATGAAGCCCAAGCTGTCCTCTTACCCTGCCCGGCCCACCACTACCCCACAGCCCTCAGCTCCACAGCTTTGGGATCCCTGCAGGGCTGGGCACTGCCCCAGCTCCCTGGGCAGCCTGGCACAGGGGCTGACACCCCTCTCAGGGAAACAGTTCTGCCTCATCTCCAATCTCCACCTCCCCTGGGGCAACTGCAGCCCATTTTCCTCTTGTCCTGTCATTTTTGAGATGAGACTGAGCCCCAGCTCCCTGCAGCCTCCTGTCAGGGAGTTGCAGAGAGTGCTCCTGTCTCCCCTCAGCCTCCTCTTCTCCAGACTGAACACCCTCAGCTGCCCCGAGGCGTCTGGGTCACAGGTGAGGTGGCTGCATTGTTTGTCAGGCGCATGGATGATGGCCCAACCACTCCCACATGGCGCCCTCGACTATTTAAACAAGCAGAAGCTGGAGGGCTTGTGGGGGTAAGTTGTGGGATTAGGCGGTGGTGGGGATGTGGTGCTCCTGGTCAGAGAAGGAGGCAAGAGCAGTGGTTTAGGAGGCTACATTGCTTGTTGTTCGTGATGTCCCACTCTGTGTTGTTTTATGTGCATGTTTTTTGCTTGGCAGTGGATGAAGTTAACTTTGTTTCTCTTGCCCTGTCTGTGAGGGCTGGGTGAGCCCTCCCTCTCCTTCCACGAGGCACTCAACTACTTTTGTTCTTCCCCATCTCTACGGCACCCTCAGCAGTGAAGGAGTGGCTGATCACACTCCTTTGTTCCTTAGATAAGCCCTTAGATAAACCCTTAAGGCACTCCAGATTTCTCTGAATGGAAGCACAGCCTTCTGGTGAATGGGCTGCTCCTCCCAGTTTTGCCTCATCCCTGAGGGTAACAACCTCTGGGGTTGGTGTAAATAAAGCTGAAATTGATCTTTGTGCCCTGAGGGGTATCAGCTACTAGTTGGTTTGGGGTTCACACGTGTTTTGCTAGTTGGTTTGGGGTTCACACGTGGTTAGCTGGTTGGTTTGGGGGTTCACTTGTGGTTAGCTGGTTGGTTTGGGGGTTCACACATGGGTTTAGCTGGCCGGTTTGGGGTTCACACATGGGTTTATCTGGCCGGTTTGGGGTTCACACGTGGGTTTATCTGGCCGGTTTGGGGTTCACACGTGGGTTTAGCTGGCCGGTTTGGGGTTCACATGGGGTTTAGCTGGCCGGTTTGGGGTTCACACGTGGGTTTAGCTGGCCGGTTTGGGGTTCACACGTGGGTTTAGCTGGCCGGTTTGGGGTTCACACGTGGGTTTAGCTGGCCGGTTTGGGGTTCACACGTGGGTTTAGCTGGCCGGTTTGGGGTTCACACGTGGGTTTAGCTGGCCGGTTTGGGGTTCACACATGGGTTTAGCTGGCCGGTTTGGGGTTCACACGTGGGTTTAGCTGGCCGGTTTGGGGTTCACACGTGGTTTAGCTGGCTGGTTTGGGGTTCACACGTGGTTTAGCTGGCTGGTTTGGGGTTCACACGTGGGTTTAGCTTGAGGGCTGTGCTCGCACCTACCAACCAACCCACCTACCCACGGCACGTCTTTGCATGCACGCACGAAGATCCACTGGCAATAAGATATTTGCAGGGTCAGGGAACTAATAATTTAAACTGCTGAGCAAAATAAATAAGTGTAAAGCAAAGCCAAACCCAGAGTGCTTGCGGGAGCAGGCGCTATTGTTTACTTTTGAAATAGACACACAAACAATACAAACAGTAGCAGGAGGGATACAGAGATTAAAATTTGTGTAAAAACAAAATACCAGAAATCCCACCAGGAAGCACTGTTTCCATTTTGTATGTGCATAAGATTAGCAACACTTCGCTGCCTGCTGCGAGTGTCCCTCTCCTCCCAGAAAACTTTGACAAAACCAGAGATTTTTGGGAGAAGGGGGAAAAAAAAAAAAAGAGAGATTAAAGTTTTCTGCAGAAAATATTGACTTTTGAAACTGGAAACTGGTCCCCCTCTGGCTTGGAAGGCAGCGAGGGTACAATCCTTGTTGGCTTCTCCTACACAAAAACTGAAAATTTGGGATAGAAATGAGATGCCTTCCCTGCAAATCGGGAGGTTGTTGTGAAGCTGACGTCTCTGTGGCTACAGGGGGAGGAGAGGAATGGCCTGGCTCCCTGAGAGGGAATTACAAGCCAGAGGGAGAGTAAGGTGTGCAGCTAGATGAAGATGTTGCTACTGGGCTTTGTGAATTCTCCCTGTGCATCAAGGCTGGAGGATTGCTGGGGCAGGGGATGCAGAGCCTCAGAGCTCCGAGTGAGGAGTGGCTGAGGGAGCTTGGGATGTTCAGCCTGGAGAAGGGGAGACACGAGTGCTCTCTGCAACTCCCTGACAGGAGGTTGGAGGGAGGAGGTGGATGTTGGTCTCTTCTCCCAAGTAACAAGTGATAGGACAAGAGGAAACGGCCTCAGGTTGTGCCACAGGAGGCTGAGATTGGAGCTGAGGCAGAACTTTCTCCTTGAGAGAGTTGTCAGCCCCTGTGCCAGGCTGCCCAGGGAGCTGGGGGAGTCCCCAACCCTGGAGGGATCCCAAAGCTGAGGTGCTGAGGGTTAGTGGTGGGCTTGGCAGGGTGAGGAGAGGGCTGGGACTCCAGGAGCTTCAAGTGCTTTTTCTAACCCAAATGATCCTAAAATTCTGTGACAATGCTGACCACAGTCTCTGCCGGTACCAGGACACAGACACCCATCTCCCATCCCCACTCCCCTTGGGCACCCACATGTCCTCCCAGGGCTGAACCCGAGCCAGAACACGTGCCGAGTGGGAAGGGTGGGGAACGGCAACGGGGCGGCTTTGACAAGCAGATTCCCAGCGCCATCCTCACCTTCCCCGCAGCCATTTGTTGCTGGTGGGGGCTGCGGGGGGCCGGCGGTGCCCATGCCCACCCCCTTGCAGAAGGCTGGAGCCTGCATTTGAATAATGAATTCTGTTTAAGACTGAAAGCTCGGAGATCCATCTGTAACAAGACTCGAAATAATTACAGCTGATGATTGCCTGGTACCTCAGCCAGAAAAAACAGAACAGATTTTGGCCGCCAGCAATTACAAGCAGCACCCGCTCGAGCACAGGGAGAACTTTCTGAACGAATTCATGAATACATTTGCAGGGATGGGGATGGCGTTTTGGGGTGGAGGGCTGCGGGGAGGGGGTGTGTGTGTGTGCTCATGTGGCTCCCGGAGCCCTTCCCTGGGGGGATGATGGCCTTGGCATCCTCTCAGAGTGTGCAATGCCATGCCCATGCCTGTCTGCAGCATCATTTGGGGCTGGGAGGAGCAGGGCAGCTATACCTGGACTGGTGCTTGCATCTGGCTGTTACATGGGGAGGAGAAGTGGTGGAGAAATAGGAAGGAGATGAGGGGGGGGGGGAAAGTGTGGTTGAGTCCTCCAGGAGCAGTGGAGTGCCTGGAGTTGGCAGGAAGGGTGATGAGTTTTGAACCCAACTCTGCCATCTATATTCTACCTGTTCCTTTAGTTTTATCTGGTGGCTTCAGGAGTAAGGGCTGAAGGGAGGAGGAGGAGGGTTTCTCCAGGTGGCATGGCAGCAATGCCCTTCTGCGGCTGCTGAGAAACACGCACGCGGCCCCGTGCAGCTCAGCTTTGCCTTCTGTATAATGGGGATAATTTATCAAACAGTGAATAATACGCTTTTCTTCTTCCATGTCTCTGCCACGTATCATTTCAACTGTCTGAAAATTGTCAAATTAGACTATTTTCCTTGACTGTTCCATTTAGGAGCTGGGGGAGCTGAAGGCTTTAATAATTACGCCGTGCGCTCCGCCGGTGTCTCGTGAAATAAGCAGCGAGTAAAAATGTTACTTCCCGAGCTTTGAGGAATGCCCTTGCTGGCAAAGGGGAGGCTTTCTCTCCTGAGATTAAACGCTGATGGGGTTTAAAAGTCTGTTTCCTTTGCCCCCCTCCCAGAGCGTGGCTGCCTGAGCCTGGCTGAAGCTGACGGGGGGGGAAAGCCGTGGCCGCCCGCTCCGTGAATCGCTCGGGGACTGTAAGTACGTGGCGCTATCGCTTTTTTCCTATCCGCCAAAATTGCGTGTGCTTTGAATTGTCCTAACATAATGCGTCTATATTCATCATTGCTCCCTTATCTTGTTCGGCTCCAATCTACAAGGATCTGCTTAGTTCTCCTCTGCACCTTAAATTCTCTTTTATCTCCACCGGTGTCACCGCCGAGGCTGCAGACAGCTGTAGCATCTTTCCTCTCGCAGCTGGCAAATGTATGTGGGGGACTCCAGGCTCTGTCCCCATCCCTGACTCTTACATGAGACTGTTGCTCAGCCTGTGAAGCTGTTTCCTTCCATCCCCCTGACTAGAATGACCCCATTGACACCACTTTTTTTTTGACAATGAGTCGGGAGGAGGAAGGAAGAGCTCTTGAAGCTAGGAGACCTGATGCATCCCTGGATATTTCCATATCTGGGGCAGAAGTGGCCAGGTCCTGGGATGCTTTTCCTCAGGGAATCTCTTGCACTTGTGCTTTTCGGCAAGCCAAAGTGGATGCAAAACCAGAAAGCACTTCATTTTATGGCAAAGCGACCTGTCAGCCCTGAGTACACACCGAGGGAGGTTTTGCTGGTCTTTCCTCATGTTTTGTGTGGATCTGTCTTGCCAGTGGGTTTTTGCGGGTTCTTTATTTCTCTTGGTGTAAAGATAAGAGAGATGAAAGTGTTAGTGTTAAGATGGGAGTATTTCTTCTTCAGTGATCCAAGTTATTTCCTCCCTTACTGTCTTTATTACAGGAGTTGGTTAAACTGGACTGCAAAGTGGCTAGCGACTCTAGGTGCCCAGTTTGAATTCTGCCTGAAATACCTGATTCTGTCTCTGCATCATCCTGTTCTGGGATGAAACAACAAGATGCTGAGTCTGTGATGCTGAGCTCATGGAACTTTGAGTTTAAACTCTACTCCTTCCCAGAATGTGGACTGTGCAGCATGGCTTAACGGGGCCCCACATAACAGAAGCAGCTGGTTAATCGGTTCAAGTGGCTCTGAACCGGTTTACTGTGTATTAAGCATTCTTTGATTCTACTTAATTGGGACATTTCAGAGACCCCGACGTCCAGTAATAAGGACAGTGGGAAGCTGATCAGACAGCTCGTTAACGCTCAATTAATGTTGCTCTGTACGGCACAGCAGTAACTTGTAAAAGATGTATGTGTGCAGCCCAGGTGGTATGAAAGGGCAAGTTCCAGGGGTCCCTGCCTGGCCTTGGAGTTAGAAGTTGAAGTGCAGGGTTTTTTTTTTTTTTAGGTGAATGCAGCTGTTTTACATGGTGCTGAATTAGTTCATTTTTAATTTATAGGTGCAATTAAGGCGCTCTGAGGATGAAATTCATAAATCTTTAGCTAACTGACTGTGATTCTTTTGAAAACTCTTTTCTTTCCTGTTCCTCCTGATATGGGTGATGTGAGCACCTGATGTGCTTGGAAGAATAATAATAGCAGCAAGTTGTTCCCCTTTCCCGTCTTCCTTCTCAAATCCTACAGAGGTTTTTACTCATCTCTGAATATCTGCTTCGCACTTGCACTCACACAAAGCCTCAGCAGCAGGTTAAAGTGTTGAGTTTTGGTGTTGAGTTTTGGGCTGAGATGGTGAGTTTGTGTCTGTGTTGTTTGGATACAGACATCGAGTAGGGGATGCCAGACAGCTCCCTTCCCTTAGCTTGGGGGAACTGTCACCTCTGCTTGGCATGTGTGTTACCTGAGGTGCAGAGAGGCAAAGCGATGTGTCTCTGGGCACCTTGGGGCTGAGAGCAGTGGCTGTGGCCATACCAGTAGCCCTGGAAAGAAGTTGCATGGAAAAGTGTTAACTGGCAAAAGGAGAGAGCAGGACTAGTGTGATACTCCTCTAGCTCTCACAAGAGGTATCTTGGTCTGTAATAGCTCCAGAGGGTTTTTTTCTCCTGTAGCATGGGTAGAGGATCTCAGCTGGCCTGGTTTGTCTTTCCTCTCACATTTTTACCACCAGCCAGTCCATGGTTGTGCTTGGCATAGCGTGACTGGAGGGATAATTGCTGTCTCTGCATTTGCTTAATGAGCTCTGTCTCCGATAACACACCTGTTGCTCTTTGACAGAAGAGGTCCAACAGAGAATCTCTGCTCTAAAGGAGGGGCACAGCTTTGATCTGGGGATGTATCCTATCCCTTGCATTGCTGGAGGGGGATGATTCCCCACCAACCTCTTTGTAATGCAGCTCCCTCCAGCCACTCGTTTCTGTCAGTTGTGGATTCATTTAAGGGCTTGCTTCCCTCAACCCATCTTCCTTTTCTTTTTTTTCTTATTACATCTGCACACTCAGTCATGCAAAAAATTACATGATTTCAGAGATTCATCTGACTCTGGCCTCAGATGGTAAGGGCTGCTTAGTACCACTGTCACCATTCAATTAGCCCTGGCATACAAAAGAGATGTTGCCAGATAATATGGCCTTTAGATAAAAAGATGTCCTGACTGGAACTGGGGCTTTTCCCAGCAGCTTAGCCTGGTCCTTGGCACCCATCCATTGGGATGGTGATGGGGAACTGGGTCCAGTTTGAGCATGCCAAGGGATGTGATAGGTGAGGTTTAGATGTTCAGTGCTGCTGGCTTCTGTCTGGGTGCTTTGGTGTTGCTTGGCAGAGTAGCTGACTATGTGTCTTCTGCAAAATCCAGAGTGGATGCAGGGTGAGTGCAGCTGTCATCACAGAATCCCAGTATGATGGGGGTGGGAAGGGCCCTGCAGAGCTCACCCAGCCCAACCCCCTGCTAAAGCAGGTTCCCCTGGATCAGGGAGCACAGGAATGCATCCGCAGTTCTCTGGGTGTCCCTGGAAGAACGTTCAGGAGTGGGAAGGGCCCCAAGTCCTGTTGCAGACTCGCATGTCCGTGTTGTCATCCTGCTTTTGCAGCATTTGCAGGTGGGCTGCTTGAGACGGGGCTGAGATTAAACACATGGCTGGAGCCAGCGTGGGGAGGCGGTGTGAGATTTTCCTTGCAGTTTATAGACTACAAAAACTCTCCTTTCCAACACATTCCCCCCCTTCATCGCCAAAAGCCTCAGTTCTGCTGTTGAAATGTGGTTTGCAGGAGAGGCAGGTGCCTGCTGCTGAGCACACGTGCTGGTTCCAGGACCAAAGCAGCCTCTCTGCCCATCCCTTCCTCAGGCAGCCGAGACACCACGGTGACTTTGCTGTTCGAGATCAAATCCTCTATATTTTTAGGATGGTGATGACTGAAAGGAAATCTGTTGCTTTGAAAGGAGGGGCAAAGGGTGAAAGAAAAAGTTATTTCCTTCCTTTGACTTCTGCCTTTGAGTAGGGGGCTGATAAAAAGCCAAAGCCGGGTCTCTGCTCTGCCAAGAGATCAGACTCCACTCCGGCTTTGCCTTGGAGCCGTGTGGATAAAATATTAAGCACTGGGGCTGGAGTTGTGTGGGTACAGCAGACGTAATGAGATGAGTAGTTAAAGGTCTGGCATCCTTTGGGGACACGTGTAATTGATCAGCCCTTGCAAAAATAAATAAGCTGGCCCTTTAGATCTATGTGGCAATTTTAAATTCTTAATAAATCTGTATGTATGGTGAAGGATAAGTTGTCACCCCGCGCTCTGTGCCTCTGATTCTCTGGGTGTATTTATCATGTCCTCCTCTTTGGAGGATTTCAGATCCTGCTGATAGGCAGTTTAAAATTCTAGTCCCATCTTGATCTTACCCAGGTGTGACGGGGAGCAAGGCTGGGTATTGCTCTGATTTCGAAAGGGGAGAGACGAGACCCTGAAACGTGGTGCCTCTGGGTTTGTCAGCCCAAGGGGGGCTGGGATTTGCAGAGGGAGAGGACCTGAAATGTGGCAGCGGGTACGAAATCCTCCAGACTGCCTCAGTGAAGCCCATTGGTTCCTCAGCTTTCTCTTCTCTGGACTGAACACCCCCACTTCCCTCAGCTGCTCCTCATCACACTTGTTCTCTAGACCCTCGGCAAACCTCTGCAAAAGACTTCGGCACTTTTGTGCTGTTGCTGCCCCATGCAGCTGCATGGTTGCATCCTGCTCTGCCTCACCTGGATGGAACTCTGGAGTCAGCTCTCAGGCAGTGCTGCTGCCACCCTGCTCCTCAGCATGCAGAGCGTCTGTCATCCTTGCCTTGGCTTTCCTTGCTGAGGTTAGAGCAGCTGTTCCTTGGGCAGTGGCTGAGGTTTCTCAGGTTGGCACCATCTCTGCCAGGGGAGCACATGCCCTAGGATGCCAGGGCTCCCATCTTTGTAGCTCAAAGCTCAGTTGGCCCTTATTACTGGGCTGTCCATAGTCTCCCTGGGAAGAGAAGCTGTTAAAGAACGGACTTCATCTTCCTAATGCAAATCCTTAGCAGAAAGGTGAACACGAGCTCAGAAGGGCTTTAGGTTTTTCTTTTCCCCATTGGTATAGCAAAACCTGCAATATCTCCAGAGCCATGGTAACATGGATGCTGTCATCCCCTCTGTGCTCGGCAGTGCTGACACGTCTGTGTGTGTCATCTGCACAGTGCCCGTGCTCCTGCTGGAAGCTCTTGCTGGTTGCAATTAGCTTGTACATAAGCCCAGATAGTTACTCCTTGTGGGTTTTTTTTTTTTTTTTGCTGTTGTTGCATATGTTGTGTATAACAGCCATCAGTATTTTTAAAACTTGAGCTGGCAACAAATTCCTGGTGAGTGGTGAGAGCCTTTGGAAGGGGAGATCTGAGCCCAGTGCCTCGCTGGTGGTCTCAGCTGGCTCACAGCAGAGCTCGCAGGGGCTGTGGGTGAGGAGGAGGTAAGGCCTGAGGTTGGCTGGATGTGAGCTGAGGGATTATAGGGTCTGCCTTACGTTGTGGCTGTTGCTGTGCTCTGGGTACTGGTGATGAATTGGAGAGCAGATGTGCCTTGGTGGCTCTTGGGGTGAGCAGTGGTGGTGGGACAGGAGGAAATGCCTGTAACTGGGTTCATTGGTCGTGGCAGGGATTTGACATAATCTTCCTGCTGCTGCCACCGATGACATCAGTCCCAGAGGGAAACTGCTGCTTCTGTATTCATTCCACTGTTTGAAGGAGCCTGCTAGATCTGGAGTGAGGTACTGGTGATGTCTGGAGGTATGGTCTGACCTCTGATTGCCAGCAGCAGCCCCACATTTCCCACAGTGAGTGCAAGAAAGCTTACGCTGTCCTTCTGCCCTCCCCAGCCAATAGGCAGGCAGGGAGAGACCTCAGCTTTGCAAAAGGTCCAGCCTTCCACTGTGGTATGAATGCTTCATGGCTGAAACAGCTCTCACTGACCCCCAAATCGAGCCCAATACCGTTTGTGGAGGCTCAGCAAGCAGCCCTGGGGGAGAGGGGACAGGATACACAGTGCAGTGACAGGCAGAGGGAGCCCCAGGCTAGAAAGCAGCTAGACTGAGCAGGGGAAAGTGTCCAAGGCATCCAGGAGATGTGCAGGAGCAGAAGGGGCTGTGTACAGGCCCGGGTGTAGTGGTGGGAGCCCATGCTGTCACCTCAGGTGGTCCCAGTTTGGAAGAGCTGTGACATCCATCCCTCTTCAAACACTGCTGCTCAGCTCTTTAGGAAAACTTATTAGAAGTTAACATCTCCTGCCTCTGTGCTAGTGGAGAGCTGTTATTGGAGCTGCAGGGTGCTCTTTAAAGCCTGATGGAGGAAGAGAGAGTGTAAAAGAGCTTGAGGATGAAGGTCATCCAGCAAGGATAAAATAGCATTCAGTAGCGAGCAGGTTTGCCTTGGGCATCCTGGCAGGCATGTAGCCTCTGGGTCCTCCTAGGAAAGAGGCTGCTGACACCCAGTTGTCATCTACTTCAGTTTCCTGATGGCATCTTAAACTTTTCAGAGGCAGAAAAGCTGGCCAGCACTGGTGAGAAGGGCTGCCTTGTGCTTTGGGTGCATTAGGTCACATACAGTTGGCTTTTTCCTCCTACGTCTGAGGCAAGCCTTGGTGATGTCCTCTTTGCCTCTCCTCTGCTAACAGCGAAATGAGATGTGAATCCCTGAGGAGTTTTAGGGCACTTGCCCTGGGATGAATTTGGCCCCGTGTACCTCGCAGAGCTTCACACTGTTTTTCTAAATACTCCCATCAGCAGTGCCCAGATCTGGCAACCAGATTCCTCGCTCAGGTTTAAATGAGAGATTGCATCCCTCCCGTGCTCTGTTTGTTCTCTCACTTGCTCTGATCACCAGCAAAGATGATTTTTTTTTAGACATCCTGTTTCTTGCAGATAGCATTCCTCCTTGAGCAGTCCTGCTTGGGCTTAAATACATGAGGGGAGCAGATTTTGCTGAGCTGTTTTGTGATGAAGGTGTGGGGGACTCAAAATGCTGCTCTTTAGACCAAGAGGGGGTTCACAGGGACCGTGTGTGGAGGTGCTACAGGCGAAGATGAGTTGGGAGAAGCAAGGGGGAGGAAGGCAACGTGTCGTAAATTTAAGGTGGTAACATCAGTCCAGCCCCATATAGGAGGCAAGTAATACCGAAGCATCCTCAGCGTGTCAGACACTTTTTGGCACTGATGCAGCCCCTGGAAGCTGCTGTCCATCTTATCTCCTGTGTGTATGGCTGAAAGCATGGTGCGAGTGAGCATCTGATGCTCTCTCTGCTCCTCTTTGCATCCTTCCTCTCATGACTGTATGTAAAAGCTTCTTTCATCTCCAGGCTCCTTTAGCATTCTCCCTCCCATTCTTTCTTTTTTTTTTTCCCCCATAAAAAGCAAAATTTTTGGAAATGAAGTGAGAGAGAAGGGGGGGAAAAAAAAAACCTCCAAACCAGAAAGCCCAGATGCAAGTTTTTTTGCTCATGAAAGAGAAAGCACAGAATACAACAAATTAAATAGCCACCCGGTGAGAAAAAAGGGATTGGAATGAAAAATGGGAAGGGGAGGGGGGGGATAAAACCCAGATGAAAAAGGCAGGCTGGTGGTGGGAGATGCCAGACAGGTCTGGGAATAGAGGCATAGCGTGGTGGTAAAATAATTGTGCCCCTTCAAGCTGAAGTCCACCACTCGCTTTCTGCCTCGCTAACCCAAGCCTGCCATCCTCTGTTAGCTCCTGCAATATTTTATCTGCCAGCTCGGGCTCTGTTTCACCGGCGATGGAGAGGACTAGATTAATTAGGAGAGATCTCTTTTACAGAGCCAGCCTGGCTCTGCAGGGGGAAGGCTGGGAACTATTTAAAGGGATGAAGATGTACTGCAGCAGCTGCCATCTCTCTGGCTGGTAATGTGCTCACTCACCTAGCTGAAAATTCATCTCCTTTTGCCCTCTGCCAGTAACTCCCAGCAAATAGAAGCAAAGTGAGCTCCGAGGCCAGGGCACAGCGTGTGGCTGGGCTGGGGTGTTTGGTAAGAGCTGGGGAGTTCAGGTGTGCAGGAGGAAATGAGAGTGAGATGATGTCAGGGTGAAGTTTGGGACCTTGCAAAAGTCCTGCATCTTCCTCTTCTTTATTACAGCACTGTCCATGGAAATGGGGCTGTGGGTTTCCCCATGTCCAGGAGTGATCCAGCTATCAGGTTGGGAGGTGGGAGTATCACTCCCCTATTTCTCTGCTCATTAAGGCCCAGCCTTGCCTTCAAGTGACACAGGTAATGAATCCTCTACAGGGTGCCTGCTGGTTTTAATAAGCTGGAATGAACTGAGGAAGAGAATTAACCTGGCAGGATTAGCTTGCTCTGCAGTGGGATGCTGGAGATGTCTCCTCACAGGCCGTGCTGGGAATCTTAACACCTCTCCTGCCCGTGCCCAGCTCGCAGCTGCTTTTCATAAAGCACTCAGCAGCTTAAAACCCCTGTGAGGTATGGGGGGAGCAGGCAGGGAAGCAGCTCCCTTGTTTGTGTGCTGCAAGATGTCCTCCTGCTTCTTTTACCTCTGGGTGTGGGAAGTTGGCATGATGTCAGTGGACTGAGTTTGGCAGCTGCCAGATGTGCAGCATCTTCTCTCCCGCTGCCTGTTGCCGACAGAGGAGCAGGTAGGATTTAAGGAGCTGTGTGTGTTATTTGGGAGGCATTTCAGGCAGGGCCATAGGACTGTTTTTGGCTAGGGCTCCCGAAACCTAGTTTATCACAGCACTTGTGTGTGGAGTCAGAGAGCCTTGTGTCTGGAAATGCTGCAATTATGGTGCATTTGGTTGGGTCTTTTGGCTTTTCATTTTCAGTAAATGGCTTTGTAATGCAGCTCCCCCCATGGGGCACACGCCATGGGGCAGGCAATGTGCTTCATGTCCTAAAAGCCTGTGGTGGGATGCTTTGTTGACCGTGTGGGAGCTGTTCAGGGGCTACAGCTCCCAGGATCATGTCTGGCCAGTTGCCTCCGATGCCCAGGGTGTCTGGGAAGGGGAGCGCTGTGCTCTCACTTGAATTACACAGTGCTTTTGGGAGGATGTGTGGTTAGGAGCTTGCTTGGTATGACACACATCCCCCATGCTCCATGTCATCCCAGGGAAAAGCTCATCCTGGCAGCTGGGTCAGCCACTTCAGGTGCCCAGTTGCCTGAGGTGGGACCCCACAGCCTCTGGGCAAGAGCCCAACTGATGCAACGCATCTACTCAGGGACCTTTTGGAAAGGCTAATGGAATTGCATGCCTGGCTCTGTGGGGCAGAGGGATGTGGTGAGGGATGGCTTCAGTGAAGTCCTGCTTTCTGCCAGGCTGCTTCCCAGCCGGGCTGCGTGCACCGGGAGCCTGCGCTCACTCCTCCATGTGCATGGTGCCCGCATGCTAATGCACTCTTCCTGCAGTAGAGGAGCCTTTCCCTGACACATCCTTTAAGAACAGATGTGGGTTTGGACAAACCCTTGATGGCACTGCTTGTAATTATAATGTAATCGGGGTAATTGAGAACCCAGGGGCCGATTTGTATGTTTCTGTCATGATACCGAGGCTTGTGGGGTTATCCCCCACCTTCCTTCGCCTGCATTCGTGTGGGGTTTAGTGATGCTGCTGTTGCCTGGGCTTGGCTCCTTCTTTCCTCCTGCCCATCAACGGGGAGCTGCAGGAGACAAGGGGGATGAGGTTTGCAGGCGTGGAGCAAATGGCTCCTTGTGGCACTGCAGCCTGGGTTTGAGGGCCACTGGAGCCATCTATAATTGATAAAGCCCAGGCTGTAATGAGCTCCCAGTCCAGGCTAGGAAATGATCTGCAAGCTGATCTGGATTTCTGTGAAACGGGTTTCTAGGCTTTCAGCTAATACTCATTCAGAGCATGAGGGGGTGATGCAGAAGGTAGTGTTGATTCCTCTGGGTGGATGGTGGGGATGAGTTGTAGCAAGTATGGAGTGGACACCATGTGCTGGGTTTCTTGTCCCCAGAAATGTCAAGGTGGGTCCTGAGCTCCTGTCCCTTGGCAAGGGCACAAGACTGGTGGCAACTGCCTCTTCCAGTACTGGGGCTGCTGGTAGCTTCCAGAACTGAAGCTGGAAGTGGAGAGGGCCTGGATGATAGCCCAAAGGGTTTTGAAAGGGATGATTTACCAGGAGAGGTTTTTCCACCACTCCGAGTGCTAGTGTTAGCATTTTCCTAGGAGGAATCTAAAGTGCATGGTTGGTGGTGTGATACAGGGACATGAGGCAAGCTGCAGGCTCAGGCAGGGTGGCTGTGCCTGACCCTCTTTAGCCTTAAAACTTGATGACTGCCTGTGAGAGGTTTGGTCTATGATGAGAAAGCAGCCGGGGAGAGTTTTATTCTGATGTGGGGTTTTTGGGCAGTCGCAGGAAGGCATCTGCTTTTCCCTTCCAGCCTAGTTTGAGGAAGAAGAAAAACAATCAAAGAAAAACAGGGAGGACAATGCTCTTAAATCCGCTGAGGCTTTGGGAGGATATTGTTTGTGCTTCTTGAATAATGGCTTTTGATATGTAATAATGTATTGTGCAGTTTTTGATGGCCGATATTACATTTATTTTTAAATGATATAATCAGCACTCGGTGTCTCAGTTGATTTAGTCAATTAAGTTTTTAACCTCATGTCTTCAATCTCATCTGTGAGTAATTCAAATGTGGGGATTTTAATGAAAGTACATCTACCTGTTCATTTATCCAGGCACATCATTGCCCTTTGGATCTCTCGTGGTAGGGGACGGGAGATGCTTTTTTTTCCTCTCTTCTGCATGGAATTGTTTACTAGGGGTGAGGAGGCAACAAATTGATTGGCATTAGGGAGTTGTTTTGGTTTTGTTGGGTTGTTGTGTGTTTGTTTTTTTTTTTTCCCCTGAGCAAGCCAAATATAACAAACGCAGCGATTTCCAAAGCGAAATGACATGTACATTAAGGCTTTCAGAAAGGACAGCAGGCTTGCCTTTAGTTCTGGGATTGAATAAGAGGAGATGGCAGTAATTAACCATCCACAGCTGATAGATCCACAGCAGCCATCTGATGCTGGTGCAAATGCCACAGCTTGCTGCAATGGCTACAGCAGCTTGAGGGCACTGCCTGGCCTGAGATTTGGCTCAAAACTCATTTATACTGTCACCTGGTTTGGGAAACTCACAATAGTAAGGTGCTGGGAGGGCCTTCCTGGCAAGATTGGGCTGTGAGGTGGTCCCTGGGATATCATAGAATTGATTTGGTTGGAGAAGACCTTCAAGATCACGGAGGTCCTTTCCCTCTGGGCAGTTTCCAGCCCGTAGAGTTGCCTGGGGTTGGTGTGGCCAGCATGCAGGACATGGCTGCAGCCCCTCATCACGCTCTCACTTCTCCTCATATTTGCCTCGCTCTAAATTCCAACCCAGAAAACAACGCTGATGTCTTCTAACCTTCGCCGGTGTCGCAAAGAGAAATCAAGATAAATGACCTGGGGCTCCTCAGCGACTGGTTTTGTGTGCTCATTCCTCTCAATGCCTGGGCAGCTTCCAACAAAGGGGAATGATGCCCACTGTGTGCCCATTCCCTTGGGAGAGGTGACTGGTCCACGGAGGATGCCTGCAGTGAAGTTATTGGAAACGAAGCTCAGAAATGTTGGTATTGGCTCTTTGTTCCCATCTCATAGGTTTACATGCTTAAAATATATTTCCTTTGAGTTATTTGAGGTAAAAATACTCCGAAGGGGCATTATACGTGGTTTTTCCTCACAGAAAGCAACCTGCCTCCCCCTGAAAAATAACGTGCTCTAAAGTTTATTCAGTGGAAAATGCAAACAGCTTTTGATAAAAGCATTTCTATTCATGAGCAGTAGCTCGCAGAGATTTGCAAGAAATAAATAGGTTTTGGCAGCATAAGAGTCTCTGTCGAACAAGGGGATGGGGAAGGTTTGAAACTTGATTTGGTATAGTTTGCTCGTGAAATTTCAGCAGAGATTCCCCAACACAAGTGTCAGGGGGATGTTTTCCCATCAAACCCGAGCCCAGATCTCTGGATGCTGGTGAGAGCTACAACGTTCTTTACATTAATGACCTTCTCTCTTGGCTGCTGCGGTGCCTTGCTCCTTGGAGATTTATCTCTATCTTGCTCTGGGACATGTTTGCTGTTTGCTGGGTGTGTTGGAGAGCTGGCCTTGAGCTCCCTGCAGATTATTAGCAGGTGAAGGTTGTTGTGCTCCGTCTCATTGGAAAGTCGATTTCTCTCAAACTTTCAATAAATGCGTCACCTTAGTAGTGCAGTTTTGTAACAAACTCTGTGCATATCATAAGCCAGGGATGTTGCCTGTGTTTCAAGCCAGTTTTGTTTGCAATGATGAGGTATATGTTTTGCATTCCTGTTGCTAATGCTCTGTCTTACCTTGACCTGGGATGTAGATCCTTGGTGCGGGGTGTGTTGTCCCTTTCTCCCATAGGATGCTGCCTGATGTCAATGGTTAATAACATCTAACTGAGGGTAAATGTGATTAGCCTGTAGTAAGGGAGACAGGAGGAGAGGTGCCAGCACCACTCTCCTTTTAAGCAGAGATTCGGTTGTGGCTCTGAAAGCAGAATTAAAAGTAGGATTTAATCATACAAGCTCTGGAAATATGGGAGATTAAATCTTTTTAAGGAGGGCTGCTAAGCACTTTCTTTGCTGCGCAGGAATCTTCAGGGGGTCAGAGACTAGAGAACTGGATTTAAAGCTTTTAAATGTCTTTTTTTTTTTCCTTTTCTTTGTTTTTTAAAAAGAGGCTTTTTACACAGTGCACCGTTGGACAGGAAAGGCTTTAAAGTGACAGTTAAAAAAGCCAGAGAGAGAGAAGGATGGGTGGAATTGAGACTCTTGTCGAAAATAGACATTGATAATGTTGTGCTGAGTTGTCTGACCACATCTAGCCCTTAAAGTGTGGGACTGCTGTGGGAAGTGGTTTTCTTTTTTTCATGGGAGAGGCCTTTCAGGTATTCTGTGTTGCTTCTCACTGCCTTTGAGGACCATTTTACTCCGTGCAGAAGTGGCACGTGGGCCTTTGGTAGCCCCATCCCATCTCCTGCCTGCTGCAGCCTCCAGTGGAGCAGCTGAAGATGGTTCTGGATGTTGACAATGCTGAGAGCTGTGGGCTCCCCTAGTTAGGGCTCCTGGAGTGATGTTTAAAGTGAGGTTGGTATTCTATCTGGAATTGGGTTTTGGTGTTGTGGTTTTTTTTTTCCCAGCTAGGTGCTGCCTGCCAGCTCCTAGAGCCTTGCTTGAGGGAATTGATCCCGTTCAGTTACCTCTTAGCCAGCCTGCTCAGGGACCTTCACTTGTGTTTGTCTTGCGTTTTTCTTAATTTCACGGAGCTGAGGAGATCGATGGGAAGGTAGGCCTGGGATTTAAGGCTGCCTATAGCACAGCTCAGTGACTGATGACCCCAGCTCTGCTGCTGCTCTCAGGGGTGGGAGATTGCAGGGCTGCCAGGGCCAGCTGCAAGCCAGGGGCTTGTTGCTGAGGGATGGGTGATGTCCCCATGAGGGATGCTGTGTTCTTTCCACACGTGGTCATCTCTGAAGACTGAAGGATACCCATGTGGGTCACAACGCTGTGGCAACCCCAGGAGGGAGGAGCAGTGAAGTCAGTTTTGAAGCCTCTCAGCAGGTCAGCTCTGCCTTGGGAATCCTGCATGGAGCTGCAGAATGGGACCACATGCTCTGCTGTCAGCAGAGCGGTGCTGGAGTCTAGGGGCCAGCTGAGTTAGAGATGCTTGTTGCCATAGAAACACCCTGTGGCAATGTGCTTATTTGGAGGGAGGTGGCATTTGTATGTTGGCAGGAGCCCGGTGCAGACATGCCATTGTGTTAACAGGTATTGCTGCACTTTCCTGACCTGGTGCAAATGCTTTTGGTTGCTAAATGTGTGTTGGAGAAGGAAGGATTGGTTCAGGTTGGTTCCTGTGTTACAGTTTGTGCCCATTACCTCTTGTCCTGTCACTGGCCACTCTCTTGTTCCACAACTCCCATGTTTCCTTTGGCAGAGCTGCTCTCCAGCAGGTCACCCCCAGCCTGTCCTGGTGCAAGATTGTTCCTCCCCAGGTGCAGGACTCTGCACTTGCCCTTGTTGCCCTTGCCTTGTTCCTCTCTGCCCAACTCTCCAACTTGTCCATATCTCACTGAATTGCAGCACAGTTGCTTTTGGTGGTGCTCTGCCATCCTCCTTGATGCAGGCAATGACGAGGCAGTTCGTTTCAATGATGCAGTTTGTTCTTGTGCTCTCTGTGCCAAAAGCTGCTTCAGAGTGTTAAAATGGTTTGTGTAGCCCCAGCTGTCCCTGGGGAGACCCACATCCTGGGACATCCCCCCCCTGCTTTAATGAGCTACTTCTGAGCAAATGAGGCAGCCCTTCCAATCCCTCCCCTTGGTCTGCCAACAAATTAGTACTCTGTTAACGAGGTCGTGGGTGCCCTGGTCATGGGCATAGTGTGCAACACTGCCAGCTCTAAAGGTCCCTTCCAACCCCTATCATCCTATGATTGTATGATAAGGTGCATGGCTCAATTGGGGTTTATGGTCCCTTGGCTTGTGCGTGAGGGTCAATGTGACTGGACTTTCTGGAAAGAGGTCTCAGTCTTGTACCTTGCTCTTTGGGGCATATATTTTCCACCCAAAGTGTTTTAATCACCCAATTTGTGTTAAGGAGTGTCAGGTTTTTGGTTTCCAACTGTGCTAACACAGAAGATGCTACCTTGTTAATGAATCCCGGACTTGAAATGTCTTCTCTGTGTGTGTGGGGGGGACTTGAAAAGCCCAAAGAGGGGGGAGAAGACTTCAAGGTGCCTCAGGAAATTGGGGGCAAGGGCAACCCTGAGCCAAGAGCCGAGACCACCCGCCGATCGTGCTGCATTGTGCTCAATCCAGTATCCAAATTTTAGCCTTTTTAAGAGGATTATCAGGTGTCTGTTTGAATTACTCCGACATGAACAGTCAGTCAGAAAATGTACATTAATTTGAAAGGTCAAGTACATCTGATTTTTTTTTTTGCATTTGCTATGCCGGGGCTTATCCTTTCAACTCTCCTTTTCTTAATGAGATTCCTGTTTCAAAGTCTCGCACAGGATTTGACGAAGCCAAGTGCGGTGGAAACAGTTTTTGTTAACGTGTTTACCCTTTCATCTGCCTGTCCTTTGAAAGCTCCACAGTTAGACAATAAGGGTGCAGCAGGACAACCAGCTGGGGTGTGTTTGCCAGTAAAATGAGGTTCTTCCCCCCCCCCCCCACCCCTTCTTTGGGAAGGAAGATGGAGATGTGCTAGCAGGGTGCTGCATCACCACCAGTTGTGATTTGTGTGTGGCAAGGCATGCAAATGGAGAAGGGAGTCTTTGAGAAGCCCCCTGGGCACCACGGGTGGCCCAGGGCATGGGGCGAGGTGTTAGCAGCTCCTGTGGAAACTACCAAGGAGAGAACGCTGAGTTTGGCCTGGCATGGCAGAGCTGTGTTTCTTGATTAAATTAATGTGTATTGATATTTCTCCTGTTGTTTTGACTTCACAGCCTGTTTAAATTCAGGCTTGTCACAACAAAATACAAAGGAGGTTGCTCAGAGATTGATTTTTTTTTT